>CM068372.1:28279006-28879006 GCA_034769895.1 Magicicada septendecula | reverse complement strand
GATCATGGAGAGTCTACCCTACCAAGTGGCTGCGAAATCTCATTTCAGCCACTTGGATGCGACTGGCCTGGCCTTTCATTAAAGTCCAATTCTCAGACCCATAAAGAAGTGTGGGAAGAGCACTTGTAGAATTTTAGGCGTGTTCCTTTACTTGCGGACTTAAGGTTTCGCCTAATGGCCCCGCACTTGTTCACCACGTCGTTGCTTGCATTATAAGACACACTGTAGCCCAGGTATTCAAAATTGCTAACTTGTTCCAGGACAGTAGGCCTACCATTTATAACAATTTTTGCCAGTACGGGATCAGTTCGACGAAAAGCCATCACCCGGGTCTTGAGTGTGAATATTTGTAATCTAGAATCTTTGCAGATTAAATTTAACAAATGTATACTCATTTTCAATGTGTTTTCAGAGTCCGACAGAATACCCTGGTTGTCCGCAAACAACAAAGTGTCAATTGTAAAGCGACCAATCACAAAATGTTCTGGAAGACACGTCTGCTTGTTTGCGTGACATCGTCAATATATAAATTAAAAAGAGAAGGTGATAATGGACACCCTTGTCGTACTCCACAAGTGACCAGACCTACTCTAGGAGTTATTCTCAGTCTCCCTGCTTCTATTAAGACTTTATTCTCCACATAAAGACTCTGTATTGCTCTGACTAGATGTTGTGAGATCCCTTCCCTTGCCATTACTGCCAATAGTTTGCTCCGATTCACTCTGTCAAACACCTTCTCTAAGTCGATGAAAGCTGATAAATGTGGGCAGCTGATACTGATATTTATTGGGCCCACAGCAATCAGTGCAAAACAAACTGTGAAGGCCGGAACTAATTTTATTATTTCAATAGGAAGCAACTCCCATGCGCAAACCATTCAACTCGAAACAGTCCAGTCCAAAGTCATTCCCACAGAACTGCTGGCTCTGTTATCGACACAATGGTTTTATCTGCTGATACATCATTTTATGTTGTTGCCAAGTGTTTACAGTGTGTATTTGGGTATGTACACACGCCTATGTTCGTGAGAAGTTAACAAAGTTTATTCAAAACACCCAATATAACTGTAATGAGGAGAAGAAGATGAAAAAGAAAAGAAGTTTTTCTTATAACACTTTAAACATAATATATCTTTACATAGAGAAAAGAGAAACTAAGAAAAAAGAATAATAGAAAGAAGTACAAAATCAGGAATATTTAAATAGTTGAAACTGTAACAGTTCCGAGTGGCTACCTGCGCTCTGGCTACCACAAAACTTGCAAAAACCGCGTTTCTGTGTTTCTAAGTAAACTACAGGTCAAAACTGATTGATTAGTTATCTCCCCAGTCGTGTCTTCCTAAGTGTGTGGCTTCCCAAGTGAAAGGAGGTACAGTTGTTTTGTAGTTAGTCATTCACTGTATTAATTTTGTTACGTGAATTTGTTTATTTTATGTAATCAGTCCATGTTAAATTTAGTCAAATCTTACGTGTAGAATATGCGAAAGGCAATGAGTAACTGATGTAAAAGAATACGGTGAGGAAGAGGAAACTAGTGAATAAAGACGTGACAAAGAAACTGGGACCAGCGTTTACTCATCACCGCGTTGCTCGTTTGTCAGCAACAGTTGCCAGCTTCACTGAGAATGTGTTACGTTCACTGATATTATCTTAAGCGTTTTATGTAAGCCGCTTCCCGTGTCTGAAGTGTTCATACGTTTCCACGAATTTATGTGACCAATCGCAAGCTGATTAGAATACTGATAAGGTGCGATGACTGTTCGCGTCGACTAACAATGAAGCTCCGAAATTTTAAAACAGCGTGTATGGTTTTCAGAACATCATCTCCAATTCGGATTTTGCCAGATCAAAAATCAGAAAAGCTGAACACAGCTGTTAATTTGGCCGGACATTTTACACGAAAAGCCGGGCAGCAATTTTTTACATTAAAAAGCAAAATTTTTTATGTTCGTTGGTTATTAGGTGCTTGCGTGTATATATGCCTACTACACGTTAAAAAATAAAACTACATCAACTTGTTTGATACATAGGATAAGTTTATTATCATTACACATACAAACATAATAAAATATTGAATTTAAAAGAAAAAATACAACATATGAATTAAAGAGACCACAAATACAACGCCGACGTAGATATAAATGTAGCGCAACAAGACGTTCACAGTTTTATTAGAAATCGAAACCATGGCTACTGTTGACACTGCTAGGCACTGTTTATACACAAGCAGTCTACGGCGGTGTCCCGACAGAACGTACCAGCGACAAAACGTACCACTTGACTTTTCGCGACATAACGTACCACTTAGGTCGATATCTATCTGCGAAGTGTCTCCTTGTAATCCCTAAATAATTTACACCGCGACAAAACGTACCTGTTACCTGTGTTCGTCAAATTCAAACGGCTTCCGCGTAACTGTTAAATACCCCTCGAGTCGTTGACCTGTGTTTGTCAAGTTTGGCATGGGGCACGGACGGCCGCGAAGTAACCTTATTACTACCATAACATTCACACTGTGCGGGTTTTAACATTTTTTGGAATGGAGCTGACTACGACTAATAAAGGCGGGTTGTGTTTGCACTTCGAGGGGTATAGTTATAGGAAGAAACGGCAGGGGAAGGACGATACGATAACTTCGATTTGTCAAAGGCAACAAAATGAAAAGTGTTGTGTAATTATGAAATCAAGAGGAGGTGAAGTTGCCAGTGGGTCTTTAGCCAATCATGTGTGTGGACCTCCGAACGATGCTCAGTTAGAAGTTATTAAACGCACGCAAAGCGCCAAGAAGAGGGCGCGGGAAGCACTAACTAAAATTCACACAGACACTTTGGGCGATCTCCACGATAGAGGTAAGTGTTACTAAAGTGTACAAATTGATAATTTATTGTTTCTATTCTAATTCTAAGGGGTATAACTTTCTATTTCTAAAGGGGTATTCTATTTATAAGGGGTATTCTAATTCTATTTTTTACAGGGTATAACTTTGTTGCTGAAATGCCGCGTGAACAGTCTATCAGAAGAACCTTACAGCGGCAGAGATGTAAGGCGCAAGGCAACACCCAAGAGCCGAGCAACTGCAAAGAAGTATGAAGAAACGCTGAAAATGTTCGACGGAACTTCTTTTCTGCTGGCCGATGATGGCGAAGAAGATAGAATTATAGTTTTTAGCGGTGAAAAAGGCAAAGACAGTTTAAAATGCTTCAAAAACTTTTTCTTGGATGGTACATTTAAGTGCTCTAGTAAACAGTTTACACAGATATACAGTATTCATGCAGATTTTGAAAGCACGGATGAAGAAACTAACGTAAATCCTACTGTTTTTGCCCTATTGCCCAACAAGAAGAAGGAAACCTACATTCGATTGTTTCAATTGATCCGTAAAGCTGTTCCAGAGTGGAATCCAGAAACAGTGAACGTGGATTTCGAAATGGCGGCTGTGTCTGCTATTCGAGAAGTACTGCCTTCAGCACATATAAGAGGATGCTTTTTTCGTATGAAAAAATGCCTTTGGCGCAAAGTACAAGAACTAGGACTCTCAACTGAGTACCGTGAAAATGAGGATATCCGACTCCATATCCGCATGTGTGCAGCACTGGCTTTCTTAAAACCAGAGGAAGTGCAGGACGGCTGGATCGAGACTCACTCCAAAGCCCCAGAGTCTCCCAAGCTAAGTCTGTTTTTTGATTACTTTGTTGAAAATTGGTTGGAGAACCCGGAGTTTCCAATAAAATTGTGGAGCTGTTACCAAAGGCGTCATCGGACAACAAATTCTGTCGAAGGGTGGAACAACCGTTTGAACACGCTCTTAGAAAGGCCAAACCCTAGAATAAAAGACGTGGTGATGTGTTTGAAAGGAGAAGGAGAGAAGACCAACTGCGCTTTTATGAAGTACGAACTGAACATTGAAGGTTCAAAAAGAAGGAAGAAGTACATCAAGTATGACGGACGACTTGAAAGAATAATGAAGCTGTATGAAGCAAATGGAAACCTAAGATCCTGCTTGAGAGCTCTTTCATATTCGCAGAACTTGGAATGAAACTTAAAAATACAAAAAAAACCATAAAAACAAAACAAAAATAATAAAAAAATTAAAAAAGTATAAATTAAATAATCCAAAAATGACGAGAGATTAACCACAGCTGATTTTAAACACGCCAAAATGATTTTGCCAGTCCAAAGCCTGGATAAAGTGTGATGGGAATCAGAACCGTGAGGGACTCGAAGTTTACATTTATATCATTTTTATATAAATCAATTGTTAACACTTGTTTATATTTATTTATTCGAATTGTAATAAAAAAATAATTTAAAAAATTAAAAAACACGACTGCCAAAAAATAAATGAATAAATAAAAAATAAATTGATAAAAACACTAAATAAAAAAAAAGAAATAAAAATAATATTTAGTAAAAATCACAAAATTTAAAAAAAGTCGATTTAAAAAGCCAAAAACAAGGTATTGAAATTCAGCTCTGATCAGATTTTACGAAAATGTTATGAATGATTAAACGCATAGTAATTTTATTAGATTTAAATTACTTTTCGATGTTGAATATATATCAATGCATCATATGAAGACTACAATTATAAAAAATATTGCTGATAAAATTTTGCTCTTCAATTTTAATTTTCAATGCAGTCGGGGGCTGTTTAATGAAAAGAACAAATCTATTTAGAAACAGCCCCCGACTGCATTGAAAATTAAAATTGAAGAGCAAAATTTTATCAGCAATATTTTTTATAATTGTAGTCTTCATATGATGCATTGATATATATTCAACATCGAAAAGTAATTTAAATCTAATAAAATTACTATGCGTTTAATCATTCATAACATTTTCGTTAAATCTGATCAGAGCTGAATTTCAATACCTTGTTTTTGGCTTTTTAAATCGATTTTATTTAGATTTTGTGATTTTTACTAAATATTATTTTTATTTCTTTTTTTTTTATTTAGTGTTTTTATCAATTTATTTTTTATTTATTCATTTATTTTTTGGCAGTCGTGTTTTTTAATTTTTTAAATTATTTTTTTTATTTTTTCCTTTTTGTGTTTAAAAAGAGTATAATGGGAATGTGCAGTGTGTGCGTGCGTATGTGTGAAGTGCAAATAAAATTTCAATTTTCACATAGTTTTATTTAGAAACTTTATTATGTACATAGTATAATTAGCGTATGAACTTATAAACTTTTAAATATAGTATAACTTTATTTTATATACTATTATATAACTAGTATAATACAAACATTTCGATAAATTGTTTTATAAATTATATAATTAACTAAATAATTTAATTTATTAGAAATGATAAAGAAAGAGCTTTGGTCTACAGGTTTCTGAGTCGATTTAATTCCTCAAGTGAGTTTTTATCGTGCGGTTCATGCAACAATTTTCGTGGATCCAGACAACTTATTGCTAATCCCTCTAATGTTTTCACACGACTTAGTGCGACGTAGGCCTGACCCTTGGCAAAAATATTACTACTCAAATCAATGACTGCTTAGGTAGGTTAGGTTAGAAATAATAATATGCAGGGCACAATTAGCAATTAATGACTAACAGCACTTAACTGACTATTAGATACACTATAAGTGAACGAAACAAGTTGCGGAGTACGTTTTGTCGCATCCAAAATATTCTGATGTAATTAGCAGACCCGTCGCAGGTAGCCGGCCGGTTAGACGGTACGTTTTGTCGGGTGGTACGTTTTGTCACTGGTACGTTCTGTCGTGTATTCGTCTACGGCTGCCTCTTTGATTTGGCGACAACAGTTCCCATAAATGAGAGCGGCGGCCTTGATAGTAATACAGAGTTTACGGTAATATCATAAAAGGCCTGAACATACTGAAATGAAAGGAAATAAAAATCTAGAACGTACATTTTTCAGATCTAGTACCTTTTTGAGGCATAAAAATGTGCTATGGGTAAATGTGACACGTGTGGGGCCAGAAAGAATTTCTCGAGTGAGCAATAAAAATAAACCAAAGAAGGGTATTTTACAACCTCCTCTATACCTGACAACAGTCATTGTTGTAAGAAACAGTTCTAGTGCTGAGCCGTTAAAAACTAACAGTTCACAATTCAAGCGCAATATGCAAACGCGCGCGCGCGCGCACACACACACACACACACACTAGATCTAACAAATGAGTAAACGATAGCAACACGAATATTGTTCTATTGGCCTACACAGTACGTACACTTGAACCGTATACACACGCGCGCGTTTTTTTATACCTATATATATAAATGTACAGTGCAGACAAACGGAATCTCCCATCTACACGAAACACACGGGGCACGGGTGTACATACAAACACTCACATGCATTCGCGTCCTATCAAAACTAAAATTTACCATTTAATGGTAACAGTACAAATATTGTTCTGTTGTTGTATGCAATTAACGTGAAGTAAGTGCTTGAAATAAATGTTTTTCTTTACGTATATATAGCGGCCTCTACACGTACAATATTATTGTCAATACTGAAAAATATTGACAATAATATTGAAGGTAACACTGGATATTGATGTGGTATTGATGGATTGATGCCCGATATTGATGAATATCTAGAAATCTTGAAATCCAACCATCAATACAATAATATTGAAGTAACTAAGGGCGCGTCAATATTATTGTCCATAAATAACGTCTTCCATATAGGTTCAGAGTAAACTTTGTGTTGAGGGGGGGGGGTTGCCACAGGAGAACGAAGTACGGCTTTGAGTAGAGGTGTGCTACACTAGTATTTGAAAATACCAAGTACAAACGAAACCATTCCAAAAGAATAACACGTAGGCTACAAATACCTGTTATTACATACGTATTATACATACATGTATTATATAATTTGTTATAAGAAATAAATTGAAACTAAACGTATTAACAGTGTTAATCTACACTGTGACTTTATTAAACTGTTACTGATTAAAAGAAAATAAGAAACAAGAGAATTTATAGGCCTATCTCCCTTTGGGAATAATAATTTAAGTTTTCACTAGGAGTAAACAAACTGACATAGATTTAATATTAAATTATTGATTCTATTTTTGTTAGACAAATCAGTTGCGAAACTCAGAAAATGAAATTTAGAGTTCACGTAATAGCACAACAAATAATGTCAAAAAGTTTACGTGAAATGTGCAGTGAAGTTAAAATCATCTCCGAAATCACATTAAAATAAAAAAGTACTATATCAGCCACTCTATAGGTTATAACACAATATAATTCGCTTTTTCAAAATTTACCAAGTTGGTGACTAGTATAATATAAAATTTGTTATTATAATCTATATTATGTAGCCTATCTGCATAATACACGGGAATAAATGTAATATCAGTATGAATTTTTTTCGTTTATTAAAAACAGCTTCGTCTCTTTGGCATAGAGATATTCTGAACCTCGCTGTTTTTCTTCGTTTCGTACTTGTATGGCTATCGGCACATGCGCAGAATGAAGTATTCAGCACCAAAAAGTAGGTTTGTACTCGTGTACTTGTAATACTCGTAGTACTCGTTTACTTGTTTATTCGTTAGTTGAGTAGGGGGTCCCGCGACTCGGATCCGCGAGGCCCGCGAGTAATCGGAACGAGTATTTCGACTTTTGAGTTTTTAATAAATTATCGTTGAATCGGAACAGGTAATTCAACTTTTTAGTCACTGTTATATCCGTTCCACAAAAATAATCGTTCCAAAATACATGTTACAGGTATATCGGCCCATCTCTAAACCAAAGCACATTTGTTTATTTTTTCCATACTCACGGAAATGTTTACGTGTGTATGACAATGGGTGGGAACTCGATATGGCTGACGATATGTTGTTCTGTACGCGGTGTTGCAGGCAGATATTGAAACCAACCCTGGAACATGAGGTTTGAGAAAGACATGCTGTAGACTAGTTTTGCCCCAATATAGATGTCTTGCCTTTTCTTAATTCTTTCAGCAGTTTTCTTTTCTCATCAATACACCAACTTTCTCACTCTATCAGTCCATTTCATTTCACCTTAATTTCCTTTCTGTAAGAAAAGTTCGGTGGAAGCAACCATTTTACTACAGAATTCGCTAATTGCGATTGAAAAAGGGGCGAAGAAGTGTAGAACACAATTAAATGAAACGAAATCAGCACACATCACCTTCACAAAATGCCACGGGACAACATCAATTGTGAATTTAAATAACAAGGTTATCCCGGTAGCCGACTCTGTAAAATACTTGGGCATCCACTTAGACAAAAAACTGACTTGGCGCAACCACATTTGGATGAAGAGAAAACAACTGGACACCAAGTTTCGCAAGCATTATTGGCTCCTGGACAGAAAATTATTACTGCCAATGCGAAACAAGCTGTTGGTGTACAACACTGCCTTCAAGCCTGTGTGGACATACGGCTTACAGCTTTGCGGAACTGCATCTAAATCCAATGTCGCCATAATGGAAAGGTTCCAGATTAAAGTTTCCCACTTAAAGTTTGCAAGCAGCTGTTTTGTTTTCTCCGCAGGATGAGGCCGTCAATTGTCATGGAGACGCAAAATGCAGCCAGACAACAGGGCCCTCCGGCGATTTGTCGCAGACATGAAGAAGCAAAATGTAGCCAGACGACAGACCCTCCGGCGATTTGTCACAGTCATGGAGAAGCAAAATGCAGCCAGACGACAGGTCCCTCCGGCGATTTGTCGCAGACATGAAGAAGCAAAATGCAGCCAGACGACAGGTCCCTCCGGCGATTTGTCGCAGTCATGGAGACGCAAAATGCAGCCAGACAACAGGGCCCTCCGGCGATTTGTCGCAGACATGAAGAAGCAAAATGTAGCCAGACGACACACCCTCCGGCGATTTGTCGCAGTCATGGAGACGCAAAATGCAGCCAGACAACAGGGCCCTCCGGCGATTTGTCGCAGACATGAAGAAGCAAAATGCAGCCAGACGACAGGTCCCTCCGGCGATTTGTCGCAGTCATGGAGACGCAAAATGCAGCCAGACGACAGGTCCCTCCGGCGATTTGTCGCAGTCATGGAGACGCAAAATGCAGCCAGACGACAGGTCCCTCCGGCGATTTGTCGCAGTCATGGAGAAGCAAAATGCAGCCAGACGACAGGTCCCTCCGGCGATTTGTCGCAGTCATGGAGAAGCAAAATGCAGCCAGACGACAGGTCCCTCCGGCGATTTGTCGCAGTCATGGAGAAGCAAAATGCAGCCAGACGACAGGTCCCTCCGGCGATTTGTCGCAGTCATGGAGAAGCAAAATGCAGCCAGACGACAGGTCCCTCCGGCGATTTGTCGCAGTCATGGAGAAGCAAAATGCAGCCAGACGACAGGTCCCTCCGGCGATTTGTCGCAGTCATGGAGAAGCAAAATGCAGCCAGACGACAGGTCCCTCCGGCGATTTGTCGCAGTCATGGAGAAGCAAAATGCAGCCAGACGACAGGTCCCTCCGGCGATTTGTCGCAGTCATGGAGACGCAAAATGCAGCCAGACGACAGGTCCCTCCGGCGATTTGTCGCAGTCATGGAGACGCAAAATGCAGCCAGACGACAGGTCCCTCCGGCGATTTGTCGCAGTCATGGAGAAGCAAAATGCAGCCAGACGACAGGTCCCTCCGGCGATTTGTCGCAGTCATGGAGAAGCAAAATGCAGCCAGACGACAGGTCCCTCCGGCGATTTGTCGCAGTCATGGAGAAGCAAAATGCAGCCAGACGACAGGTCCCTCCGGCGATTTGTCGCAGTCATGGAGAAGCAAAATGCAGCCAGACGACAGGTCCCTCCGGCGATTTGTCGCAGTCATGGAGACGCAAAATGCAGCCAGACGACAGGTCCCTCCGGCGATTTGTCGCAGTCATGGAGAAGCAAAATGCAGCCAGACGACAGGTCCCTCCGGCGATTTGTCGCAGTCATGGAGACGCAAAATGCAGTCAGACGACAGACCCTCCGGCGATTTGTCGCAGTCATGGAGACGCAAAATGCAGCCAGACGACAGGTCCCTCCGGCGATTTGTCGCAGTCATGGAGAAGCAAAATGCAGCCAGACAACAGGTCCCTCCGGCGATTTGTCGCAGTCATGGAGACGCAAAATGCAGCCAGACGACAGGTCCCTCCGGCGATTTGTCGCAGTCATGGAGAAGCAAAATGCAGCCAGACGACAGGTCCCTCCGGCGATTTGTCGCAGTCATGGAGAAGCAAAATGTAGCCAGACGGCAGACCCTCCGGCGATTTGTCGCAGTCATGGAGACGCAAAATGCAGCCAGACGACAGGTCCCTCCGGCGATTTGTCGCAGTCATGGAGAAGCAAAATGCAGCCAGACGACAGGTCCCTCCGGCGATTTGTCGCAGTCATGGAGAAGCAAAATGTAGCCAGACGACAGACCCTCCGGCGATTTGTCGCAGTCATGGAGACGCAAAATGCAGCCAGACGACAGGTCCCTCCGGCGATTTGTCGCAGTCATGGAGAAGCAAAATGCAGCCAGACGACAGGTCCCTCCGGCGATTTGTCGCAGTCATGGAGAAGGAAAATGTAGCCAGACGACAGACCCTCCGGCGATTTGTCGCAGTCATGGAGACGCAAAATGCAGCCAGACGACAGGTCCCTCCGGCGATTTGTCGCAGTCATGGAGAAGCAAAATGCAATCAGACGACAGGTCCCTCCGGCGATTTGTCGCAGTCATGGAGAAGCAAAATGCAGCCAGACGACAGGTCCCTCCGGCGATTTGTCGCAGTCATGGAGAAGCAAAATGTAGCCAGACGACAGACCCTCCGGCGATTTGTCGCAGTCATGGAGAAGCAAAATGCAATCAGACGACAGGTCCCTCCGGCGATTTGTCGCAGACATGGAGAAGCAAAATGTAGCCAGACGACAGACCCTCCGGCGATTTGTCGCAGTCATGGAGAAGCAAAATGCAGCCAGACGACAGGTCCCTCCGGCGATTTGTCGCAGACATGGAGAAGCAAAATGTAGCCAGACGACAGACCCTCCGGCGATTTGTCGCAGTCATGGAGACGCAAAATGCAGCCAGACGACAGACCTGTGTCCCTCCGTCTGTCGTAGTTTCTTTTAGTGTTCCGCAATACGTGTCAGCATTTACTGTGGCTCCGTGGAGCAATGAGAGGACCTTTGCAGTCCCAGAAGACTGTAGCCGTAACTTTTCTAGTTAAGACTGCCTGCTTGAACTTTTGTGGTCTGCCATTGCATAGACTAACGTTTACTCTCCAGCGTACCGTAAGAAACCCAGGTACGATATGTGTTAGCAGTTCATCTCTGTACTTTGAATCTTCTCTTCTTATATCTTCAGTCCTAAGATTGGTTTGCAGCAGTTTTCCATTGTGATCGATCTTGTGCTTTCCTCTTCATTTCCTCTTAAGTTTCACAGTTTACATCATCCATAATTGGCTTTATGGCCCAGTATCGGGTGAATTAGTGGGAACATCTTTGCCGAATGGATGACTGGGGCATCCCCAAACAACTATGGAACTATAAGCCGAGGGGGACGGAGAGGTGTGGGACGTTTGAGGAAGCGCTGGAGTGACCAGCTCTAATCTTTGCCTATTTGAGACCGGAACAAACCATCCTTGGTTTCATCCTTGAAGATGATGATGATAATTTGCTTTATATACTGCAGCCTTGGTCTTCCCTTATATCCTTTACATTCTATTGTTCCTTCCATTACCAATTTTAGTAGTCCTTCTGCCGCAGTGTATCTCCAATAAGTTCTACCCTTCCAATAAGAGTAGTCTATGCTTTTCAAAAAAAACACTTCTCATTGCCCATTTTGTTCAGCACCTATTCATTTGTAATTTTGTCGAACAATTTTATTTTCAGCATCTTGCGATAACACCATACCTCGAAGCTGTCAAGTTTCCATTTTTCCTTCATACCTATTCTCCACGACTCGCAACCATTCATGACAATGTTCCATATAAAACTCATTATGAAACGCTTCCTTGTTTTAAGGGAGAGGCTACTTGTCGTTAGTATTCTCAATTTTTTGTTAAAAGTAATCTTAGCCTGATTTATCCTGCTAATAATATCTCTTTCACTTCGGCCATCCTTTGTAATTTTACTGAAATTCGCTCACATCCTGAAGGGTTCCTCCTCACAGTGGAATATTTAGCTTCAAATTTTCTTTTCTTCCACAAGTCATAAATTTGATTCTAGTCCTGTTTATTTTCATGATATATATATATATATATATTGCGACAACACAAATTACTAAACTATTGGCGCATAGGATATGATAGTATGTGTATCTCAAATTAAAAGTCTATATTGGAGGGTTTAAGATTATTTATTGCACAAACACAAGTAATTGTTTATATGATATATTTGATATGTACAGAATGTAATGTCTGATATAGAGTCTTTCTTTTAAAATGTTAAATAATGTTCATACGCAAGACGTGATACGTTACATACAGAAGATTCCCACGATGATGTTGTTGAAGAGAAGGGCAGGTCTTTGCGGTGTAGTTGGTTCGTCAGGTGCGGCTTATAAATGACAGATATTTCCCCAGAAACGTTTACAGCTGGGCTGGCGTCCTGTAACAGCTTGGCCGATGTCCTGTAACAGCTGGGCTGGTGTCCTATAACAGCTGGGCTGGCTTCCTGTAACAGCTGGGCTGGCGTCCTGTAACAGCTGGGCTGGTGTCCTGTCAGCTGGGCTGGTGTCCTGTAACTCCCACGATGAATCTGACGCTTCGCACACACAACGGTACTACGGATCTTACAACTCGTAAAATTAATATAGAGTTTATGACCAAGTAATATCTCAGGTGACAGTGAGTTTAATCTAATAACGGTATATTGAACTTATACCACTCCGGCTTCTTCAAGTGTTCACGCGAATACAAAGGTCTACCGCGATCAGCAGACCACCCTATGAGGAAATCTTGCACTAGCACGGAAACGTCTTGATGAAACAACTTACTATTGCGTAACTATTAATGATACTGACACTGCGGAAAATCTCACACAGCGATACAGTTACACTCACTTATTACACACGTAGTACTACAATATTAATAATACCGTGTGTAAATAGATAATATCAACTGTTATGCGTAACACGCGTTACTATCCCCGAAAAGTCTTAACAGATCCTTGCAAGCGGTAGAATCTTGTACAAGGAGTGCACGACCCGTTCGTGGTAGCAGCAGTGAAGAACTGTCGTAATTATACGCGCAATGCGTTAAAACAATACTGTGTGCAGGTGTACTACACACACAGTTCTGAGTCTTCCCGTTTCACTAACGACGAATAGTTTTTACAACACCTTGCAAGCGGTAGAATCTTGTACAAGGAGTGCACGTCCCGTTCGCGGTAGATGGCGTAGAAGAACTGCCTGTGTAATGACAGGCTTAAGAAAATTTCCAACCACCACTCAGCATTCTATTGGTGGACGGAAGTCACATGGTTAGTACATCGTGACATGCACTTTTCATACAGTAGAGTGCATTTACTTTGTAACAGCATGCATAGCGGTAATCAGAATACCCTTATCACATGCATAACTGCATACTTTACTAATATCATACATGAACGTAAACAATAGTCAGAAATATATAGGGATTGTAGCAATACATATGTCTATGTTCAGTTCAATGTCAAACACAATGATAATTTATTCACGCACAGCCCGGGAAACGTTTACCACTCGCGCACGCGCGCACATTTCCACAAACACAGTACATGAATAACAATAAATAAATAATGCACAGTTTTACTAAACTAAACCCTTATCCTTACTAAATACAACTGATAACATAACCAAACTTAACCATCTACCAATATAACATGAATGTCCATAGTCTGTGTAATATATGAGCTTGCCCCGCCTATCATGATCCTGTGATTCATTGCAGGATTAACCCCTTCCCGCATAAAAAAAAATTTTTTTTTTTTAGTTAACTAACAAAATAAAATTTTTTTTTTTTTCATATAACCAAAACAATTTCCTAATCCTGAAATAATAATAATACCCTCGAACTAAAATCAAATAAACATCCTCAATTAATACTAACATTTCCTAACTGTCACTTTGACAGAAGCACCAAATCAAAGACACGTGGTAACCTTAAAACCAAAACAAATACACATGTTCCCGACAGCTGATAACAAAATTTTATGCAGGGTCACAAAGTACACAGACGGCATTCCTTATCTTAACTAGATTATTGTTCATTCACAGAGTCATCTTACATACAACATTTAAACCTGAACTGACATTTTTACATAGCTACACATTCGTACCCCTATATCCTGACATTTATTTCTGAGTTTATGGATCCTTTGTATAATATTTCCTCAATGAGGAAGCATGGAATTTACCAATCGCACGGTTGATATTTGGGTTGGTTAATATAAATGTATTTTTCCCAACTTGTTCCGACAGGGTATACGGACCATTATACAGCCTAAAAAACTTCGCGGCTGTGTTGTCCTCCCTTCTACCAACATTTAATGCTCGTAAAAGCACACTCTCTCCAGTCTTGAACTTCACCAGTTTATGTTCCGCATTGAATTTTTCCGTGCGCTCCTCTGCGCACTTTTTAATGCGTCTTCTAGCCTCGATTTTCTTTATCTCGACTGGTATAGGCATATTATGCGTCGCTATCCTTTCAATGTCCTTACCCCAGACCCGGCCTGGCATTTCTCCGGTTTGGAGTTCATTCGGAGTATACCCAGTAGTAGAATTATAATTTCCATTTATGGCTGATTCAAAAAATTCTAGGAATTCCGGCCACTTACTCTGGTTAGTATTACAGTACGTACGGAATAACCGTCCCAACTCCTTGTTGACCCGTTCGGCCAAGTTACCTTGCGGTCTCCGGATCGCTGTTAGGACCGTCTGAACACCGTGTTTCTCAAGCTCGGAGTGCCACTTGGTGTTCGTAAATTGCTTACCTTGATCTGAGAGTATCTTCCTTACGGGACCATTTTTCGGCATGTATCTATTTAGCATAATGTTTATGACAGCCGACGTTGTAGGTCTACCAATAGCATACAGGCTAACATGTTTGGTAAAAGCATCCGTAACAACCACAAGGTTCTTCATTCCACGCGCCGCCCGAGGAAGTGGACCCAAAAAATCAATGCAGACAAGGTCATTTTTATTACGTGCAACAATGTTCCCCATTTCAACCTGGGTATGTTGGTTCGGATATTTCGCTGTTTGGCAGATGTGGCATGTGCGGAGTATGGCCTTTATTTTCCTGGTCATATTTAGCCACACAAAATCCTCCCGCATTGCCAGGTAACATTTATAAGGCCCCGCATGAGCCAGACTCTCATGACACATCCAGGTGAGGTCTTCCACCATGGCGTCAGGCACCATAATCTTCCATCCGCCATTGACAATTTTATACACTACGTCTTTATATATTCTGTACTTGGGGTTTTCTTGTATCCGGATAGCGTCACAGATCTGCTTCAATTTTGCATCCCGCTGCTGTTCCATACCAATATTTTTTAACTTATTTTTAAGACTGTCTTCTAATTTGTATTTGACAGCTAGAATTTGAACTTCCTGGTTATTAGACGCATGACGTTCTTCCACCATTGGAGGATATCGGCTTAACGTGTCAGCTGCTTTGTTCTCGCTTGCCTTACAGTACTTAATGGTAAAGTCGTACTCTTGGATGGCCATGATCCAACGGGATATGCGAGCGTTCGCCAACTTGCAGCGCAACATGAACGATAAGGCCTGGTTGTCCGACAGGATTTCGAAGTGTTGTCCAACCAGGTAATAACGAAATTTGCTGATGCAGTATACAATAGCCAATATTTCTTTCTCCGATGTGAAATAGTTGCGTTCGGCCCCTTTTAGTGACCTACTGCTGTGCGCAATTATTTTGTGTTCACCTTTCTCATTCCGTTGGTAGAGTACCCCCCCAATGGCATAATCAGAAGCATCGCAATTCAAGACATACGTGCCCTGTTTCTCAGGATGGAACACGTGCAGGTTTCTACTATACAAATTTTTAGTCGCGTCGAATGCATGCTGATGACGCTCCTCCCATCTCCATTTAGTACTCTTACGAAGCAGTTCCAATAACGGCTCAATTGTTCCAGAATATTCTGGAGTAAAACGTCGGAAGTAACCAGTCAATCCAAGGAACGCTCTGATATCCCTGGGTTTTGTGGGTTTCGGGAACTCCATGATCGCACGTATTTTTTCCGGGTCCGTTGTTATACCTTCTGCTGAGATAATATGTCCCAAAAATTTAATTTGCGATTTTCCAAATTCGCACTTTTCAAGGTTGAGAGTCAGGTTAGCGGCTTGCAATTTCCGAAATACCATCTTGAGATGTTCAAGATGTTCCTCAAATGATTTTGATATGACCAAAATATCATCAACAAATATGCTGACAAAGTCCTCCACCTCGGGTCCCAGAGCTAACTCCAAACATCTGACCATGGCCGCTAAACTTGTAACCAAACCAAAGGGAACTACTCTAAACTGGTAGCATTTATTGCGATATAGAAATGCTGTGTATTTTCTTGACTCTTTGGCAAGGGGAATCTGCCAGAATCCACTTTTGAGATCAAGGCGAGACATGTATTTAACACCTTGACATTTAATGAATAGGTTCTCCGCATTCGGAGCACAGTCGTAGCATTTTTTTGTAATAGAATTAAGATTTCTCATGTCGAGACATAATCGAATGTCGTTATTTTTCTTTTTAACAACAACCATAGGATTTAAAAAATTGCTATCAGTTCGTTCAATCACACCATTCTGAAGCATACTCTTAACTTCCGCATCAACCTGTTGTTGATAGTGAAGGGGGATGGGGTAAGTCTTCCGTACAAATTTATTTTCATCGGTGACTTGAATGTTGTGTTCATATACATTCGTGGTGGTAGGTTTGTTTGAAAACACCGATCCGAATTTATCAAGCATACTTTGCAGTTTATCTTGCTCACTGCTCGTTATCTGCCTGCTGTGAGTCCGCAGATTATGTGTTATCTTATCGGCAAGTTGAACAGCTGGGCGAGCTACAGTAATAGGTTCACAATCAGACCCCGTCTTACCCCTCCTGCATCCTAATCTGATATTGTGTTTACTATTATTAACGGTACATTTCAATATTTTATTTGGAAAATCAATGGTCGCGTGCAGTTTATTTAATGCATCCACTCCCAAAATAATATTATACACGAGTTTCTTGACAATAAGCACAGAGACTTCTATTTCCATTCCCTGAATGGATATTGTTATCATTGCTTGACGGTCAACCCTCTGAGATTCACCCGTCGCTGATTTTATGATTTTGTGGGCTGCTGGCAGAATCGGGATTTTTTTAAAATGTTTCCTGTGCCTCTCTAGGAATCGCTCATCCATTAACGAGATTTCTGCGCCGCTGTCAAATAAAACCTCGCCGACACATCCGTTAATTTTCGCGTTGACAATGAGGTCAGTGTCATTTTCAATACTAATACTTTTCTCACCTTCATTATTATTGTTATTGCAAATTAAACTATCTCTAATTTCGGCAGGATATAGGCCGGACACCACAAATTTATTCTTATAACTAACATCTCTCACATTTGATTTATTGAACTGCTTTTTATGGTTACAACGGGCTTTTGAAACTTCATTCATACCTTTATGTGTATGAAATTTCTGATTGGTATTTCTATTTGGTATTTTATGTTGTTGTGGTGACTGTGCTTGCTTGGTTTGAGTTTGATACTGAAAATTTTTACTCGGTGTTTCATTACTGTTACCCCTGTTATTCGGGTCGTCAATACCTTCCCATTTTGTAAGTAATATGAGTAGCTCTTCCCACGACTTAACTCCTTGCGTACAGACGGCCACCTGTATACCGCGTTCAAAATGGTGCGCAAGTTTACTTACTATGTCAGGTTCGGTTAAGTTAGGCTCAAGATACCTAGCTCTTGATATCAACTGCCTCGCATATGATTCTTTAGAACCTTTGGTATTGGAATATTTTCCAAACTCCAGCTGCACACGGATCTTCCTCTGGATCTCCTCATTCCAGTATCTAGCTCTGAAATGTCTTACCAGGTCTTCATACGTGTTGATTTTATCCTGGACAATAATGAACCATTCCGCGGCAGTCCCCTTAAGTCACCGTACTATGAAATTAATTTTATCAGCTTCACTTAAGTTGTCACCAATTGCCTCCAGATCCCGCTGGCAAACCTTAATGAAATACATGGGTTTTTCATTCTCCCGTCCATAAAACTTTAGCTGTGAATTGACGTCATCCAAAGTCTTATAGACATACGTGGTACAGTTTAGTGGTGACGAGGTACTTTGCAATCGTGAAACTTGATGTTGCAGCTCTTGAATCCGCAGGTCTTGTTCGGCCATTAATTCATTTATCGTGGATCTGTGTTGCACTACTTGCTCTGCCATTCCAGAGAGTTTCGCTTCATATTCACTAAGTCGTGACTTATTAACTTCCAAACTCGCCTCTATATCAGCTTTCATAGTTTCCACGGTCTCGCTAATATGCTTTTCTGCCGCTTCTATCATTTGTTTGCTTTGTTTTGATTGCTCCTGCACGGCCGCGTATGATTTCTCGTTCTCGTCATGGATCAATTTACTTCTTTTCTCGGCTTCTGCTGAAAGCTTCTGTATACTCATTTTACTGACTTTAATTTCTTCGGACATGGTTTCCATCTTCGCTAACATGGCCGCTAAAGCACTCTCTATCCCTTTTGACTCCGCCATAATGATCAAAATTAATTTAAAATTTAGTAAATTTAAATTTACTGATTTATACGCAAAGAAAGTTATTATTACTACAAGATTAGAACGTATTGTAACCAGTTTATATGCACACAGAAAGCAGTTCAAAACATCAACATGTAAATAAACCTTATCTAACACACAACAACTAATAATCTATCTCCAATATACTGATAAAATCTGTTCATATATGACATACAAGAGAATATGCACAATTGATAAATTATATCTTCAGGTTTTCATATGAACTATCCACATACAATTATTACGTTAGTTATAATTATACATAGAATTTTACCAACAAAATTTTTTTTACTCATAGACAAATATATAATAGCGTAAAATTATCGCTATTTTACGAGCCCTACGTTGCTAAGCGCCAAAATATCTCTATGCGACAACACAAATTACTAAACTATTGGCGCATAGGATATGATAGTATGTGTATCTCAAATTAAAAGTCTATATTGGAGGGTTTAAGATTATTTATTGCACAAACACAAGTAATTGTTTATATGATATATTTGATATGTACAGAATGTAATGTTTGATATAGAGTCTTTCTTTTAAAATGTTAAATAATGTTCATACGCAAGACGTGATACGTTACATACAGAAGATTCCCACGATGATGTTGTTGAAGAGAAGGGCAGGTCTTTGCGGTGTAGTTGGTTCGTCAGGTGCGGCTTATAAATGACAGACGTTTCCCCAGAAACGTTTACAGCTGGGCTGGCGTCCTGTAACAGCTGGGCTGGTGTCCTATAACAGCTGGGCTGCCTTCCTGTAACAGCTGGGCAGGCGTCCTGTAACAGCTGGGCTGGTGTCCTGTCAGCTGGGCTGGTGTCCTGTAACTCCCACGATGAATCTGACGCTTCGCACACACAATGGTACTACGGATCTTACAACTCGTAAAATTAATATAGAGTTTATGACCAAGTAATATCTCAGGTGACAGTGAGTTTAATCTAATAACGGTATATTGAACTTATACCACTCCGGCTTCTTCAAGTGTTCACGCGAATACAAAGGTCTACCGCGATCAGCAGACCACCCTATGAGGAAATCTTGCACTAGCACGGAAACGTCTTGATGAAACAACTTACTATTGCGTAACTATGAATGATACTGACACTGCGGAAAATCTCACACAGCGATACAGTTACACTCACTTATTACACACGTAGTACTACAATATTAATAATACCGTGTGTAAATAGATAATATCAACTGTTATGCGTAACACGCGTTACTATCCCCGAAAAGTCTTAACAGATCCTTGCAAGCGGTAGAATCTTGTACAAGGAGTGCACGACCCGTTCGTGGTAGCAGCAGTGAAGAACTGCCTGTAATTATACGCACAATGCGTTAAAACAATACTGTGTGCAGGTATACTACACACACAGTTCTGAGTCTTCCCGTTTCACTAACAACGAATAGTTTTTACAACACCTTGCAAGCGGTAGAATCTTGTACAAGGAGTGCACGTCCCGTTTGCGGTAGATGGCGTAGAAGAACTGTCGTAATTATACGCGCAATGCGTTAAAACAATACTGTGTGCAGGTGTACTACACACACAGTTCTGAGTCTTCCCGTTTCACTAACGACGAATAGTTTTTACAACACCTTGCAAGCGGTAGAATCTTGTACAAGGAGTGCACGTCCCGTTCGCGGTAGATGGCGTAGAAGAACTGCCTGTGTAAAGACAGGCTTAAGAAAATTTCCAACCACCACTCAGCATTCTATTGGTGGACGGAAGTCACATGGTTAGTACATCGTGACATGCACTTTTCATGCAGTAGAGTGCATTTACTTTGTAACAGCATGCATAGCGGTAATCAGAATACCCTTATCTCATGCATAACTGCATACTTTACTAATATCATACATGAACGTAAACAATAGTCAGAAATATATAGGGATTGTAGCAATACATATGTCTATGTTCAGTTCAATGTCAAACACAATGATAATTTATTCACGCACAGCCCGGGAAACGTTTACCACGCGCGCACATTTCCACAAACACAGTACATGAATAACAATAAATAAATAATGCACAGTTTTACTAAACTAAACCCTTATCCTTACTAAATACAACTGATAACATAACCAAACTTAACCATCTACCAATATAACATGAATGTCCATAGTCTGTGTAATATATGAGCTTGCCGAGCCTATCATGATCCTGTGATTCATTGCAATACATATATATATATATATATATATATATACTTCGGTCAATACTTTATCCATACTGAGTAAACGTTTACTTGGATCCTGCTAATTGTCTGCCACTACAGCAATATCATCGGTAAAACTCAGTATGTTTTCTCCGCGGGTTATTATTCCCTCTTTGCAGTCTTCGATGACTACGTCGAGCCCATCATGTATATGTGCATTAAACAGTGCTGGTGAGAGGTTGCATCCTTGCCTAACACCTTTTTTAATTCTTGCGTCCTCTTTTTCCGTTTTGCATCTCACTATTGCTTTCTCATCTTTGTGTAGTTCCCATATCAGTTTATAGTCACAGTACCCGATCCCCAGCTTCTTAAGCACTTCAAACAATTTCTTCCGTCGTACATTATCAAAGCCTTTTTCAATGTCCAGAAAAGCAATGCGTGTCTCTTTATCTTTTGCTATTCTTTTCTCTATATTATCAGCCTAAGGGATAAAATTCCCTCTCTTGTTCCTTTTCGTTTTCTGAACTCAAATTGGTCTTCCGTTAAACTGGTTTCAATTTTACTTTCGATTCTGTTGTATAAGATTGAGGTCAATATTTCTGAAGCATGCGTGATTTAAACTAAAGTCCATTGAATAACGATTCTGAAAAGAGACACAGCACCATGGCCGGCTCTAGCAGAAGGGCGCAATATTAAACGTGGCAACACTGAAACCAGCTGATATTTGAGGCCGACTAGACGATCCTTAATTTATGTATTTCAATAATCAAATCGCATCATTTTTAATTGCCGGTTAACAACAGTTTTATAATTCTTAATTTTTTTGCAAAATACTTTATTATGCTTTAATTATTTTATTAATAATTTATATTTTGCATAATACAGTAGTTTATTATGTAAAATACTGTTATATTATTTAAAAAATATACTAATTAACTCATTCATATGATACGAATTCAATAATTCAAACAAAATTAATTCATTAGGCCTAACACTAATTCAATAATTTCTTCAACTTAAACGTATATACTAAGTGCTCCCAGATCTATAATTTAGATTTAGCTATAAATAGGTAATCATGATTTTCGTAATGCTATGAAATTAAATCAAAATATAACATGTTCACTTTAGCTAATTTATTACACTATGCTTATAGGTCTCAGACGCAACGTTGCCACGTTTAATATTCCGGCCTTCTACTAAACCCGGGCACGACAGCACCCATACGATTGCCTTGTGTTCACCAGTGAAACTACGCGAACGCACCTCGCACAAACTTTACGGTAATTGAGACGAATGATGATTGGTCGGTAATTTCATCAATAACGATGTGTATTTCATCAAATGTGTCAGACACGTTGATCCTGTTTGATGAATTCCTCAGCACGACGCAGCAAATCGACCGTAATGACTGAAAGGACAACCACTTCGTTGACTTCGTTCATTATCAAGGACGTTCTCTTCCCACCGTCTCTGATGATTCGTTCATTACACTAGCGTATACTTTACTATCATGACGGTAAATCTCGCACGGCCGCACGTTTCATGCCTGAAGACGTCCAATTACGGATCTCACTTCCCACGCGGCGACATTATCGTAAACATTGTTGAACACGACGTACACGAAGGTCAGGAACGCAGTAGGAACTCACACAGACAAAACAGAGACGTCATTGAGAGTGGTAAACAACAGTGCACACTCCACTCTGTACACGCAAACGGATTCTCCTTTAATATATTATCAATTGAGTCGTTTAGTTTCAAACCAGATACATCCAAAAAATGAACATTTTCGGGCGAGCTAAAAAACTTTATTGCAGGAGAGCTCGTTTTGCAACTAACCAGCAATTTCAACTCAAATTTTAATAAGGATGGCCCCTATCTGGCGGCTCAGTAGACCAATGGGTATGGCACTTGGCTACTAATCTAGAGGTCCCGGGTTCGATTCCCGGGCCCGCACCATAAAATCAAGGTGCGTTTTTCAGCCCCCAGGTCGACTTAGCCTGTTGAAAATGAGTACCTGGGATAACATCCTGGGGACAATAATGGGCGGCTGAAGCGTAGTGCTGGCCACACTGCCTTCCTTGTACGCCGTACGGCTTGCATATGGCAGCCTACCCTGCCTGACTCCTAAGCTGCTTCGGTGGTACACACATGGGAGCCATTATTTATTATATTGGGCCCTATCTGTTTTAGAAACTTGTGAAGTAGATAGGGACATGTAGAAGGAACTAAAGTAGGATAGGAAAATGCAAGAAAATGTGAATGTGAAATAAGTGGATGTATCTGGTTTTGAAACTAGACGACTAAATTATAATTAGGCTACTTCTGGATTACAAATATCCATACTTAAGACCGAGGTGATGGATTTTCGTGTGATCCCGTACGAGCAGAAATTGTTATGGATGGTACTGTCCTGGAACAAGTTATCAATTTTAAATACCTGGGCTACAGTGTGTCTTATGATATAAGCAACGACGTTGTGAATAAGTTGCATAAGTTCAACCTTATGTGCGGGACCATTAGGCTAACTCGTAAGTCAGCAAGTAAAGAAACACGCCTAAAATTCTACAAGGTGATTTTTATACACAGTTCTCTACCCACAGTTCTTTATGGGTCTGAGAATTGGACTTCAACGAAAGGCCAGGCCAGTCGTATCCAAGCGGCTGAAATGAGATTTCTCAGGCACGTGGCAGGGTATACTCTCCATGATCATAGATGAAACACAGATATACGCAGGAACTGAATATTATGAGTATACTCGACAGGATTGCCCAGTATCGGCTGAATTGGTGGGAATATCTTTGCCGAACGGATGACTGCCGCATCCCCAAACAACTATGGAACTATAAGCCGAGAGGACGGAGGGTGTGGGACGTCCGATGAAGAGCTGGAGAGACCAGCTCAAGACTTTGCCTGTTTGAGACCGGAACAAACCAAACTTGGTTTAATCCTTGCAGATGATTATGATGATGACAATTACTTGTGCAAGTAGAATGTTCTTATTTTCTATTTTTTATTATTTGAGTTCTGTAAGTGGTAATGGTTTCGAAGACCTCGAACCGTGAACCAACTTCTAAGTTTAAATGAAAACGACCTGTCTTGTCACGTAAAACTCGTGGCAGCGATTATGTCTTTCTATAACGAGTCCTTATAAGAAACTGCGCAAAGTGTTCTCAAAGGACAGAGGACCAAACTGAATAAATTTTAGACCCTCTGATTTGTTGAAACTTCAGCAACGTCACAGATGAGAACACAGATAGACTGAAATCAGGCTTAAACTCTATCCGATTCTACAAAGGCCTGTCTAGATCTAATCTATAAATTTTATTACTTTCTTGAAAATAACGAGAGTAAAAGAACATTGAATTCATTAAAAAAACCATATACAAATTATAGGTGTGGACAATTGAGTATATAGAAAATGTAGCTTATAACCATAAGAATATTTTGTCTAAGTTTCAGAACGAAATGTTAATTTTCTTCGAAGTTATTAAATAAAATGTAAATCACACGCGCACCTGCGCACCTGCGCACTTACACACAAATATTTCACATGACATAAAAGAGAATAAAGTTGTGAATATTTTGACATTACATACTTTTTTTAACATGGCTTGGTTCAAAACTTATGACTACTTTACAAAGAAAGAACAAAATCAATTTAAAACATGTCAATGCCCATCAGAAAATGTTATATAGCATTAGTATTCCACTTAAAAGGACTTCATATCTTGTGTACTGTTGCAATATGTGTGTGTGTGTGTGTGTGTGTGTGTGTGTGTGTGTGTGTGTGTGTGTGTGTAACTTGGTATATAACTAAAGAACAAGTAAATTAGTCCAGTCTGAAAAGTCAAATAAATGTTAAATGTATTATAAGTCAGTTTCGTTGCGAAAGTGAGCATGTAACGGTTTTCTGTTATAGTTACAGAGGTACGATTCGTTAAGAAAATTTTGCTATTCCTTACTTTGTTTGGTGAGTTACACGACTCTTTGTACTGATAAAACAATAAAGACAAAACTTACACATTTATTATTAAAATGTAGAATTTAGTGTGTAAGCCAGAGATTTGTAGGTTGTACTAATTCACACACACACACACACACACACACACACACACACACACACACACACACACACACACACACACACACACACACACACACACACACACACACACACACACCTTATTTTATAATTTACTTTCTCATATTTCATTTTAAAATAGCGCGACTATAGTGAAAATTATAGGAACGTACAGTCTGCCAAAGTTATGTTCGCGTAGTTTGACGCATAAGGTGTGGGCTGCTTGGAGTTTACTTGCTTCCAGTAGTAGTGCAAATCGTTTCGCTCGCACGCAAACAACATTACTGCTCACAGGTGACGTAGACTTAGGACTCTATTAGACTAAGCCACTGGTGGCGCAACTGATGGCAAAGCTGGCGGGTCCACCGTATTGTGAGACAAAACAGAATCAGCCGCCAGTTGCGCCACCGTTAAAGAAAGCCTGTTGTTTGCAGCACAGAAATGTAGTTGAGAAAATGACATCATACGAATGCTTGCTTCTCTTTGCACTGCTATTAAAAAAGATGAGGCAGAGGGCTAGGAAAATGCACATACTTCCAATGCTAGCTTCCAGAGAAGACGAAGGACTGAATCATACTTTGTTTGATGACGTTTGAGCCGAACGTAATAAATTTTTAAAATAGTATCACATGTCAAAAGCGTCATTTTTCAAACTTTTGGACTGTATAAAAGCAGACATAAGTGGTGTTAACACGATGATGAGAAGAGGATTTTTTATTATTTTTTATCTTGTTTGATTTCCCCACCTTTTGCACCACTTTCATTAACGCTTTCTCACTCGAGATTATGACAAGGCAAAACCAATCAACTGACTTTCAGTAGCAAAATGACAGGTAGAGGAAAGCAGGTGTTATGAAGCAGGTGTGATGCACCCGTAGTTGTGGTGGCGCTACTAGTGGCCTTGTGCAATAGGCTACGTCTGAAACAGTGCCCCGGCTGGAAAGTGGCGCCACCAAAAGTTGACGGGCCCATCCAACAGCCGGTCACCAATTTTCGGTGGCGCCACTAGTTGCCCTTGTCTAATAAGTCTCATTTACTTCAATGCCGCACGACGTGCTGAGCCACTGGCGGCTTAACTTTGTTTCGCCACCCAGTGGTCTAGTCTAATAGAGGCGTTATGAGAACGGAAAACACTATAAGAATGGACTGTCACTACAGCAAGCCATCTCCGCCATCTGCGACTGTGTACCCGCCCCTGAACTACTGCGCATCAATTGAACCAGGTTAACTTTGACAACCAGTACATATGACTATAATTAAATTCAGATTCAAAATTAAATCGATACGGACAATGAAAAAATGTAATCGAGTTGTAAATGGTTACGTGTTGTACAACACTTTTAAAATTGCTGCCCCGTAGTTGGTTTTCCATTTTTTAAAACATAAAATAGTCACATGAAGTAAGATCAGTGAGATAAGAGACTCGCGGTGTCCTTTTGCGATCAAAACGTTGTTCACATAAAGAGCGATGTAACAGACTCCGGCTCGACTTCCCGTACGAGAACTTCATCAACAGTCTGATTCAGTGGTATAATTAGGAGCTATTCCTTGGGCGAATGTGGTGTGATTAGGAGCTGTTACTTGCAGGGGGTATGGGGCTGCCTTGAAAGTTGAACCCCCCGGTTTTTCCTCAAGACAAATGATAAATTCAGAATTCTTCTCATATAATTTTATAAATACATTTTATAAAGTCTGCGACTTAAAGTTTTTAAGTAAACCAGTGTAAAGTATAAGGATTGAAAAAACTTAACATAGTATAAATGAATGTTTCTGAAGATATTTTGAAAAACCCCGGTTTTATTAACCCTTCTCACTTTAGTTTAAGAAAGGCGTCAGAAGAATGTTTTGAGTAAGTGATACGAGGCTGATCAAACATAAACGAGATTTTGGAAATCGGGGCGAGATTCTTTAACATTCATTAATGGTGACAACATTGATCAGCCGGAAGCAGTGTCTAGGCGTGTCTAGCATCGCTACGCGTTTGTTTCTGGAGTCGTTTGTATAGGTGTGCTGAACTAGTATTTGAAAATAACAGTTACGAACGATACCGTTCCAAAAAATAATACGTACAAATACCTGTTATTACGTACTTATTATATATATATAGGCCTACCTGTATTATATAATTTGTTATAAGAAATAAATTGAAACTAAAAGTATTAACAGTGTTACTTTACACTGTAAATTTATTAAGCTGTTACTGTTTAAAAGAAAATAAGAAACGAGAGAATTTATAGGCCCATCTCCCTTTGCGAATAATAATTTAAGTTTTCACTAGAAGTAAACAAACTGACATAGATTTAATATTAAATTATTGATTCCACTTTGGTTAGACAAATCAGTTGCGAAACTCAGGAAATGAAATGTATAGTGTACGTAATAGCACAACAAAAAATGTCAACAAAATTTACGTGAGATGTGCAGTGAAGTTAAAATCATCTCCAAAATCACATTAACGAAAAGTACTATATGGTCTATCAGGCACTCTGTAGGTTATAACACAATATAATTCGCTTTTTAAAAATTTACCAAGTTGGTAACTAGTATAATATATAATTTGTTATTATAATCTGTACTATATACCTGCATAACACACGAGAATAAACGTAACATCGGTATGAATTTTTTCGTTTATTAAAAACAGCTTCGTCTCTTTGGCATAGAGATATTCTGAACCTCGCTGTTTTACTTCGTATCGTACTTGTATGGCAATCGGCACATGCGCAGAAACGAAATTCAGCACCAAAAAGTGGCTTCGTACTCGTAATACTCCTAATAGGCCTACTCCTAATACTTGTAGTACTTGTTTACTTGTTGTTACTTGTGTACTTGTTTACTCGTTAATTGCGTAGGGGGGGACAGGTATTTCAACTTTTCAGTCACTGTTATATCCGTTCCACAAAAATATCGTTTCAAAATACCTGTTATAGCTATATCTGCCCACCTCTAGTCGTTTGTTTAGTTGTGAACAGGAGGTGAGGTGCACATGTCCCTTGCTCAGCGTATAATTAGGCCCTTTTAAATTTTTAGCATGAAAAGGTGTTAAACCAACTGAAATTTTGCGCAGATTGAGTGCACAATTTGACAGTGATACACTTTCAAATCCTCAAGTGTACAAGCGGCATAAATTTCTCTGTAAATGTCATAAAAAATGTCTAGCCTCACTTACATGTCAGCGTTACGCCCTAGAACACTTTGCAAGTTCAAGACGTTATTCACGATCGACGAATAACTGTTTGCAAATTAGTAGAGTAACTTCATTAAGTTATGGAACTATGCAGACAATCGTTAGGAAAGAGTTATTATTATTATTATTATTCCGGTTGTACAGTGTTTACACATTTTTCCGAAACCAAAGATTACAGAAGTGATTGAATTCTCATCTTCCACTGCTGCTTGTCAATCCAAAAATCTTCTTCAATTTTTCGTTCCCTCAATATAGTCTGAATTCCTTCTATCCAGATGATCGGTGGTCTTCCTCTTTTCCTTCTTCCTGGTGGGGTCCATTCATAACTTTCCTTGGCAATCTTTACTGTGCCATTTTTTCGTGTGTCCATACATTGTAAATTTTTGTTTGGATAAAATCAACAATTGAATTTTTCACATTCATTTTGTCCTTAATGACTTCATTTCACATCTGGATACTCTTGCCAAACGTCTCGAAAAGTCCTTCTCTGCTGTCATTAATTTTGTTCTTGTGTGTTAAAAAAGAGTTAAAGTTATGCAAAAACTTTGGAAAAAGTTTTTCAGTGACAAAGAGGTGCAGGACACTGCATGCAACTGGCTGCAAACACGTCCAACAAATATTTTTATGAAGAAGGAATTAAGAAGCTGTGTTATGGAAAAGTGTGTAATTATAGAGGAAGTAGGCCTAGTTTTGTATTTTGACATATATCAATCCAATAAAACATTTTTCAAAAGTTCTCATTTATATTCGATAAACCCTCATAGTTTGTTTTAAAGTACGTTGTTTTTAATGTAAAATTAATTAATGAAATCTTATTTTTGTGAAAGAGTTAGTCAACAAAGACTACGGTTGAAACCATAGACTGGAGGAGTCATGACAAAGACAACCCTTTAACAACAGTGGCGGATTATCCATAACGCAAGGTTATGCTGCAGCACCGGGCACCAGGGCCTCACCATCCAGCCCTAAATCACGAAAAGGCCCCAAATCACAAATTTATTTTCGATCACCGATATTTTCGAAAAGTGTCTGTGTGTGTGTCTGTAGATTTTTTACTTCCATATTCCTTAAGGAAATGGAAGTATGGTGATGGCAAAAAAAATCGTGTTCGAGATTATTGCAGATCCTGATTGTTCAACACTCAAAACATGAAAAAAAGTCGTTTTTCGAAAAGTGTCTGTGTGTCTATCTGTGTGTCTGTGTGTCTATGTCTATAGATTTTTTTCTATGGCAAACGATAACAGCCGCAAATTCAAACAGAATCAAATAATTTTTGCATACAGCCCTGATTTGTAGAGTACTCACGACCTATTGTTTTTGGTGAAGATCGGTTGAGGGAAAGGGGTAGTTTACCAGCAACGGTTTTTTTTAATCAAGAGTAATTGTTTTCTATGGCAAACGATAACAGCCGCAAATTCAAACAGAATCAACTACTCTTTTGCATACACCCCTGAATTATAGAGTTCTCAAGACCTATTATTTTTGGTGAAGATCGGTTAAGGGAAAGGGGTAGTTTACCTGCAACGTTTAATGTTTTAACAAGGGTATTTTATATGGCAAACGATAACAGCAGCAAATTCAAACAGAATCAAATGATTATTTGCAGACACCCCTATATTGTAGAGTTCTCAAGACCTATTGATTTTGGTGAAGATCGGTTAAGGGAAAGGGGTAGTTTACCTGTTACGTTTTATGTTTTAAAAGGGTATTTCCTATGGCAAACGATAAGAGCCGCAAATTCAAACAGAATCAAATAATGTTTTGCATACAGCCCTGATCTGTAGAGTACTCAAGACCTATTGTTTTAGGTAAAGATCGGTTACGGGAAAGGGGTAGTTTACCGGCAACGTTTTATGTTTTAAAAGGGTATTTACTGTGGCAAACGATAAGAGTCGCAAATTCAAACAAAATCAAATACTTTTTTGCATACAGCTCTGATTTGTAGAGTATTCAAGATCTGTTTTTTTTTTTGTGAAGATCGGTTAACGGGAAGGGGTAGTTTACCGGCAACGTTTTTCTTATCAAGGGTAATTTTTTTCTATGGCAAACGATAGCCACAAATTCAAACAGAATCAAACAATTTTTTGCATACAGCATTGATCTGTAGAGTACACAAGACCTATTGTTTTTGGTGAAGATCGGTTAAGGGAAAGGGGTAGTTTACCGGCAACATTTGTTTTTATCAAGGGTAATTTTTTCCTATGGCAAACGATAACAGCCGCAAATTCAAACAGAATCAACTAGTCTTTTTCATACCTTTTTTAATTATACCGAACTCAAGGTCTGTTGATTTTGTTGAAGATCGGTTAAGGGAAAGGGGTAGTTTACCTGCAACGTTTTATATTTTAACAAGGGTATTTAGTATGGCAAACGATAAGAGCCGCAAATTAAAACAGAATCAAATAATTTTTTGCATACAGCCCTGAATTGTAGAGTACTCAAGACCTATTGTTTTTGGTGAAGATCGCTTAAGGGAAAGGGGTAGTTTACCAGCAACGTTTTTTTATCAAGGGTAATATTTTTTTCTATATTCGTTTCTGCAAACGATAACAGCCGCAAATTCAAACAGAATCAAATAATGTTTTACATACAGCCCTGAATTGTAGAGGACTGAAGGTCTGCTGATTTTGGTGAAGATCGGTTTAGAGAAAGGGGTAGTTTACCTGCAACGTTTTATGTTTTAACAAGGGTAATTTTTCTATGACGAACGATAACTGCTGTAAATTCAAAGAAAATTAAATATTTTTTTGCATACCTTCCTAAATTGTAGAGAGCTCAAGACCTGTTGATTTTGGTGAAGATCGGTAAAGGGAAAGGGGTAGTTTACCTGAAACATGTTATGTTGTAACAAGAGAAATGTTTACATGACGAACGATAACTGCCGCAAATTGAAACAGAATCAAATATTTTTTTGCATGCATCCCCGCATTGCAGAGGACTGAAGGTCTATTGATTTTGGTGAAGATCGGTTAAGAGAAACGGGTAGTTTACCTGCAACGTTTTATGTTTTAACAAGAGTAAAGTACTTAATTTTCTATAAATAAAGTGTCTTGATAAGAAGCTCATAATAATCCACTGTAGAAACGTAGATGAAATATCTATAAATGAAGAGGTTAGGTGAACGGGGTGGGGGTAATTTTCTATAAATGAAAATTATAGTTGTAGGGGGAGGGGAGAATTTTGTATGTGTACTACGTTATCGGCAACAAAGAAGTAGTTAGTTCTTTGTTAAAATTCCTTCCCGGGCTGTTTAGCCGTAGTCCATTGTTTTCTGCAAAACCAGACTTTTCGGCAGTGCCATCGACTTCCATCTCAGTGAAAATCGAGTGCGAAAACGTGAGGTGGTATACGTTAGTGACCACAGTACTGTGGTTTAAGGCTGAAGCAATAAGTAGAAAGAAGTAGTTTCTATGGAAATATTTCATTTCGAATATGATTTTAAATATAAATCTTAGAACATGGAAGTCCTGTATGGTTCTCCATACCGATATTTCTTAAACGTGTCCGCGGACCCCCTGAAACATTGTCGCGGACCCCACTTTGGGAACCATTGGTGTATGCCATTTATCAGTATAAATAATGGGGGGGCACCAGTCTTATGGCAGCATAGGGCACCACGCGCTTCTGATCCGATCCTGTTTAACAGGAAGTGCGTCTGGCCGTAAAAGATGGAGGTCGACTAATAGACTTCGTTATCTGACGCGTGTAATTGTTTTCGGAAGTCTGCGAACACTTACGTCATTTCCCAGATGTTGTGATTTCCTAGTATATTGTAATACTTAGTATTGGTGTGTGGGCGGGGACTCGTACGTGCGCGCGTGAGTAGAGTGAGAGAGAGCGAGAGTGCCCTCTACGTATGTAATGCGTACTATCTACTAGTGTGAAGGCCAGTCCCGGCGAATGTCACGCCGCCGCCGTGCAAAAGTTTCCAACCCCATCTGTACATGACATCTAGAACGATTACACAATATTTAACATCTGTTAATTAACTCAAGATAACATCTTAATTATTTGTCCACATGTGACAAACTATCAAAACAAAGGCTGTCACACACACGTGCACGCATGCACATTCACGTTACACACATACGGGTAGAGTTTTGTACACTCATCATCATCTTCTTTTTCTTCTTCTCATGTTATAGCAGGAGCGTATACAGAATTTTTTCGGCGGAGCGCTGAGACTTTTGCGATTCATTACTAACGCATTACCACATAAACGACTTTAATCTATATACATAAAACTCAAAGTATGCGGATGTATGTGTACTGAATACAAATCCACACCGTTACACCGATTGCCACAAAATTTGCCCAGGTAACCTTTGACACAAGGCGAAAAACACTATGTAACTTGGAATTTGATATTTTACCCTGTTCGCACGATTTTGGCCCTTTTAATTATGCTTTTCGTTGACGCGTATAAAGATGTCAAAACACCATGGAGACCAGAATTAATTACCATAGTAACAAGTAAATAAACAAATGATATTTAGCGGCATCGGAACTGTACCTTTATCCGTCTCTGCAGTACATTTTCGATGTTTTTATAATATGCGATTGTATCGATATATTACGATGTGGAAAAGAAGAAGTGTACTAATTGTAAATTGTCCTATTTCTTAACGCAAAGTGAAAATACGTATAAAATAATTTTTTATTTGTGAAGTTAGGTGACAACGGTTTTTAATTTTTAGTTTACTGCAGAAATAAATAAATGCCATGGTTGAGGAAAACATAACGTTTAACGTGATATACAATGCTTGTAACACAGTAACACTTAAAATAAACAACGTAACGTTTTTGAGTTAACGGGTACTTTATAAATATCTCCAAAGGCTTTATAAACGGTTACTTTTAAATTTCCAAAGGCTGTTACACCAAGATAATAATTTAGTACAAGTGTTCAAAACAGCTTTAGAGAGAATTTGACTAATGAGTACAAAATTGTTATACTAGCTGATAAAACGCCAAATAGACATAGACAATAAAAATTATATTAAAATACTTATTAAAAGTCAAATATTCGCGTGCGAAACCGCACGTAACAGGCAGTAGGCCTATATTATAATCAAGTATGTCTTGATTTGATCGTGTTGAAATTCCATTAGTTTTATGTGTAACAAAAACACCATATTATACGCGCGCGCGCGTGTGTGCGTGATTTAGACAATTTAGATTTATTTAATGTGGAATCAGTAAAACAGTATTAAATGGTTTCATTGACAAGAACGAAAAGACTGAGCGAAGGCGAAAAAACTTTATATTATCAACTCACAGCGTATGCAGTTAATCGTTATCTCAGTTGACACAGAGTACAGCTTTCAACATTTTTACTTCCATGTTCCGTAAGGAACGATAACTGCCGCAAACCAAACAGAATCAAATAATTTTTTCCATATGTGACCGAGTTGTAAAAGACTCAATGCTTATTGATTTTGGTAAAGATCGGTTAAAGGGAAAGGGGTAGTTTACCTGCAACGTTTTACGTTTTAACAAGAGTAAAGTACCGTACTTAATTTTGATAAATAAAGTATCCTGAAAAGAAGGTCATAATAATCCACAGTAGAAAGGTAGATTAGATGATAAATCTATAAATGAAAAGGGTAGTTGAAGGGGGAAGGGGGAATTTTTTGTATTGATGTTATAAATTTATTCGACTCAAAACTTAAATATCGGTATGGAGAACCATACATGACTTCCATGTTCTACGATTTATATTTAAAACCATTTTCGAAATGAAATATTTCCATAGAAACTACTTCTTTCTACTTTCTTTCTTCAGCCTTAACCACACTACTGTGGTCACTAATGTATACCACCTCACGTTAGCGCACTCGATTTTCATTGTTAATGGCAGTCGATAGGAATGCCGAAACGTCTGACTTTGTAGAAAACATTGGACCACGCCAAACAGCCCGGGAAGGAATTTTAACAACAAACTACATCTTTGTTGCCGATAACCTAGTACACATGACATAAATAAAAATTATCCCCACCCCCTTCAACAAGCCTCTTCATTTATAGATATTTCATGTACGTTTCTGCAGTGGATTATTATGATCTTCTTGCCAGGATACTTTATTTATCAAAATTAAGTACTTTACTCTTGTTAAAACAAAATGTTACAGGTAAACTACCCCTTCCCCTAAACCGAGCTCCACCAAAATCAATAAGCACTGAGTCCTCTACAACTCAGGCACGTATGCAAAAAATTATTTGATTCTGTTCGAATTTGCGGCAGTTATCGTTCGTCATAGAAAAAATTCTACGCATAGACACACAGACACTTTTCGAAAAATGAAACTTTTCTTCATGTTTTGAGAGTAGTATAATCAGAATCAGCCCTTAACTCGAACACGATTTTTTTCGCCATCACCATACTTCCATTTCCTTATGGAACATGGAAGTGAATATCGGTATGGAGAACCATACATGACTTCCATATTCTAAGATTTATATTTAAAATCATTTTCGAAATGAAATATTACCATAGAAACTACTTCTTTCTACTTACTGCTTCAGCCTTAACCACAATTCTGTGGTCACTAACGTATACCACCTCACGTTATCGCACTCGATTTTCACTGATGATGGAAGTCGACGGCATTGCCGAAACGTCTGGTTTTGTAGAAAACATTGGACTACGGCCAAATATCCCGGGAAGGAATTTTAACAAAAACTACTTCTTTGTTGCCGATAACGTTGTACACATATATATATATATAAAATATATGCATAAAATTAATGGCTTATATAAGATAATGATTGATCTCCATTAAGTAGTGCTCAAGTTTCCAAAGTTTTAATATTATGATGACCGTAATTAAAACATCAGAGCAGGTTTAGTGTGTATGAGGGTACACCGTGGACAAAAATTTTCAACATTTCCTATTGAGCGTTGCTTAGAGTAAAGCTGTGAATCTACAGTGTACGTTTCACAGAACAAACACGCGGAAAAGAAGGAGCGCTCCGAAGTCACTCATGGCCCTCAGCATCTTGCAGAGGGTTCATTCCCTAAAGACGAAAAGTCTGTCTATGAATCGTTCCTCTGTAAACACGTGCAGTTACACTGCCCAGCGATCCACAGGAAGCAAATTGATGTCCATTTTTTCGGCTTGCATGCGTTATGTTGGTATGGGTTCGGCACTTTCCATTTAAAAACCGTGCAAATGTAAGAAAATAAACATGAATGAGGCCAGAAATAACGCGAACTGTGTGTGTGTGTGTTCCCTGCCTTTCATTGCGGTAGTCATAATAATAAAATGGAAACGTAAACAGTACATAAATGAGAAAAAAATACATAAATGAAAAAACTATAATTTTATTGCCTGGCAGCAACAAAATTATTTTATTTTTAACAATTACCATTGTTTGAAAAAGTTTAAATGAATTTTCAAGTACTTTACTCTTGTTAAAACGTAAAACGTTGCAGGTAAACTACCCCTTCCCCTTAACCGATCTTCACCAAAATCAAAATTCCTGGAGTTCTCTACAATTCAGGGACGTATGCAAAAAATTATTTGATTCTGTTTGAATTTGTGGCTGTTATCGTTTGCCATAGAAAATACGCTTGATAAAGAAACGTTGCAGGTGAACTACCCCTTCCCCTTAACCGAAATTTACCAAAAACTATAAGTCTTGAGTACTCTACAAATCAGGGCTGTATGCAAAAAATTATTTGATTCTGCTTGAATTTGCGGCTGTTATCGTTTGCCATAGAAAATACCCTTACTAAAAAAAACGTTGCAGGTAAACTACCCCTTTCCCTTAACCGATCTTCACCAAAAACAACACGTCTTGAGAACTCTACAATTTAGGGCTGTATGCAAATAATCTTTTGATTCTGTTTGAATTTGCGGCTGTTATCGTTTGCCATAGGAAATACCCTTGTTAAAACATAAAACGTTACAGGTAAACTACCCCTTTCCCTTAACCGATCTTCACCAAAAACAATAGGTCTTGAGAACTCTACAATTCAGGGCTGTATACGAAACATTATTTGATTCTGTTTGAATTTGCGGCTGTTATCGTTTGCAAAAAAAAAAAATTTCCCTTGATAAAAAAAAACCGTTGCAGGTAAACTACCCCTTTCCCTCAACCGATCTTCACCAAAAACAATAGGTCGTGAGTACACTAGAAATCAGGGCTGTATGCAAAAAATTATTTGATTCTGTTTGAATTTGCGGCAGTTATCGTTTGCCATAGGAAAAAAATCTACACATAGACAGACAGACACACACACAGACAATTTTCGGAAAACGACTTTTTTTCATGTTTTGAGTGTAGTACAATCAGAATCTGCAATAATCTCGAGCACGATTTTTTTTGCCATCACCATACTTCCATTCCTTAAGGAATATGGAAGTAAAATATCGGTATGGAGAACCATACATGACTTCCATATTCTAAGATTTATATTTAAAATCATTTTCAGCCAAACAGCCAGGCTGTGTCTTACCTGCCTTTTTATTGCTGTATTAAATGAAAAATATTATATTACATTAAAATGAAAAAATTATAATTTTATTGCCTGGCAACAAAATTATTTTATTTTTAACAATTACCATTGTTTCAAAAAGTTTAAATAAATTTTTAAGTACTTTACTCTTGTTAAAACGTAAAAGGTTGCTGGTAAACTACCCCTTCCCCTTAACCGATCTTCACCAAAATCGAAAGTCATTGAGACCTCTACAATTCAGGGACGTATGCAACAAATTATTTGATTCTGTTTGAATTTGCGGCTGTTATCGTTTGCCATAGAAAATACGCTTGATAAAAAAACGTTGCAGGTAAACTACCCCTTTCCCTTAACCGATCTTCACCAAAAACAATAGGTCTTGAGTACTCTACAATTTAGGGCTGTATGCAAATAATCTTTTGATTCTGTTTGAATTTGCGGCTGTTATCGTTTGCCATAGGAAATACCCTTGTTAAAACATAAAACGTTACAGGTAAACTACCCCTTTCCCTTAACCGATCTTCACCAAAATCAACAGATCTTGAGAACTCTATAATTCAGGGCTGTATGCGAAACATTATTTGATTCTGTTTGAATTTGCGGCTGTTATCGTTTGCCATAGAAAATACCCTTGTTAAAAAAACGTTGCAGGTAAACTACCCCTTTCCCTCAACCGATCTTCACCAAAAACAATAGGTCGCGAGTACTCTGCAAATCAGGGCTGCATGCAAAAAATTATTTGATTCTGTTTGAATTTGCGGCAGTTATCGTTTGCCATAGAAAAAAAATCTACAGACACACAGACAGATAGACACACAGACAGACAGACACACAGACAGACAGACAGACAGACACACAGACACTTTTCGGAAAACGACTTTTTTTCATGTTTTGAGTGTAGTAGAATCAGAATCTGCAATAATCTCGAACACGATTTTTTTTGCCATCACCATACTTCCATTCCTTAAGGAATATGGAAGTAAAAGCGGTATGGAGAACCATACATGACTTCCATGTTGTAAGATTTATATTTAAAATCATTTAAATATAAACTGAAAAATTTGACAAGTTTGACAAAATGAAATTAAATATTTCCATAGAAACTACTTCTTTGTTGCTGATAACGTAGTACACATATAAACAAGAAGCAGAGCTAGATATGGTGACAAAACATCAAATAAGGTGGACGCTTGAGTTATGAAGAAATGACGTACCTAAAATGGTACCCCCATGTCAGGTGGGTGCTATCCTCAACCTTCGTGAGGAAGGACTGTACTTTTGAATAAAATGTTTGTAGGTCGAACGAAGAGCTGGCCAAAGGGAGCTGTGATCTGATTCCTGTAATGAAATTGGACTCTCGCTGCGAGTTATCGGCCGAGGGTGAATGATGTCTATAGTGTTATCAAAGTCTTTCCTGTCAAGACAATACTAATCATTTTTCTTGTTTAAAATCGAGTCTTTCTTTCCATTCGTCTTCTGATTTCCTGAACGACGATTCTGTTCACTAGTATAATTATTAATTTCTCAGAAAAACATTTCTTCCTGGTAATCACAAATAATAAAACTTTGGAAACGTAAACATTAGATAATTGAGATATGCTTCCCTGCCAGGAACGATACATTTCCACTCATACATGATTTAAATTAAAATGAAAAAATTATAATTTTATTGCCTGGAAAACAAAATTATTTTATTTTTAACAATTAACATTGTTTGAAAAAGTTTAAATTAATTTTCAAGTACTTTACTCTTGTTAAAACGTAAAACGTTGCAGGTAAACTACCCCTTCCCATTAACCGATCTTCACCCGCCATAGAAAAAAGTAAAAATTCTACACAGACACACAGACGCTTTTCGAAAAATGACTTTTCTTCATGTTTTGAGGGTAGTACAGTTAGAATCAGCCCTTATCTCGAACACGATTTTTTTCTCCATCACCATACTTCCATTTCCTTATGGAACATGGAAGTAAAAAAAATGTCAATAAAATATTAACAATGATATCGTTCCATGTAAATAAAATATCGTAACCACGAATACGTAAACAAAATGATTTTTCGTTTTCAGAAATTCATAGATTACAAACTTTGAGCGGTATTCGCTTTCTTTCGCGTTGTTTAAATATAAGATAATTTAAACAAATTAATTCTTTATTTTTAAAATATTAGCAACTATGTACAATTCGTATTTTGATTATATTTCTAAGCGTTTCACCAAAATTTAGTTTCGTTCTGAGTGTACATATTAAAAACAATTTTAAATTTAATTAGAACATGGAAGACATGTATGGTTCTCCTTACCGATTTTTTAATTATGCATGTATTTGTATATTGTTTATTTTAAACCTTGAAAATTTCGGAGGAAACCCGTTCAGCCACTGTGTTATATATCCGTTGATGACACAGGTTCCGCCATTTCGCTGTTCACCTGCTTTCGTTTCCCATTACTATGACTTCCGTGGCTGCCACATCCTTTTCCCATTTCTTTCTCATCTCTTTCCTATACCTTTCTCTCTCCCCTTCTCACTCTTCCCTATCGACTTCAGGAGTATTAATTTTAGTTCCATGTTCCATAAGGAAATGGAAGTATGGTGGTGGCGAAAAAACCGTTTTCGAGATAAGGGCTGATTCTAACTGTACTACCCTCAAAACATGAAGAAAAGTCATTTTTCGAAAAGCGTCTGTGCGTGTGTGTGTGTGTGTGTGTGTCTGTGTAGAATTTTTTCTATGGCAAACGATAACAGCCGCAAATTCAAACAGAATCAAATATGTTTTTGCATTCGCCACTGAATTATAGAGGTCTCAAGACCTATTGATTTTGGTGAAGATCGGTTACGGGAAAGGGGTAGTTTACCTGCAACGTTTTATGTTTTAACAAGGGTAATTTTTTCTATGACTAACGATAACTGCCGTAAATTCAAACAGAATCAAATACTTTTTTTGCACATTTGCCTGAGTTGTAGAGGACTAAAGGCTTATTGATTTTTGTAAAGATTGGTTAAGGGGAACAGGTAGTTTACCTGCAATATTTTATGTTTTAACAAGAGTAAAGTACGGTACCTTAATTTTGATAGATAAATAAAGTATCCTGGAAAGAAGATCATACTAATCCACTGTAGAAACGTATATGAAATATCTATAAATGAAGAGGCTAGTTGCAGGGGGTGGGGGTAATTTTCTATAAATGAAAATGATAGTTGAAGGAGGAGGGGATAATTTTTTATTTATACCGTATCTCATGTGTACTACGTTATCGGCAACAAATAAGTAATTTGTTGCTAAAATTCCTTCCCGGGCTGTTTGGCGTGGTCCAATGTTTTTTACAAAACCAGACGTTTCGGCAGCGATATCGACTGCCATCATCAGAGAAAATCGAGTGCGCTAACGTGAGGTGGTATACGTTAGTGACCACAGTACTGTAGTTCAGGCTGAAGAAAGAAGTAGTTTCTATGGAAATGTTTCATTTCGAAAATGATTTTAAATATCATATGACTTTCGAACATGGAAGTCACGTATGGTTCTCCATACCGATAATGACGATGACGAGCTAGATAGAACAAAAGCAGTCGTGGAGGGTACAGTCATCGAACTGTTTCAGCGTTTTAACTAGCTTGGGTGTGAAATTTCGTACTGATTCGACAGGAATCTTGAAAACTAAACCTCTGTTAGTTCATTAATTTCTTTTAATTTACACCATGAAGCCCCTATAGACATACAAAAAATGTCTGCTGTACACCTTTCCCCTCCCACAAAAAACATGTTCAATTCAACCAACTCTTCATTAGTATTTACACTTTCCAACTAACCTTTCGAAATGTGGCTCTACAGTACAATATTGAGCTTTTCATGGACAGCACATATAACTAATGTTGAAGTTCTTAGAAAAATTAAGAAAGGTAGGGAAGTTATTAACACAATGAAGATAAGAAAGCTTCAGTATCTGGTACATCTCATGAGATATTAACAGAGATTTTACTTATTGCAGTCCATACTACGGGAAAAAGTACTTGGAAAGAGAGGAGTTGGGCGACCGAGAATCTCATGGCTGAGAAATTTAAGGACCTGGTTTGGCATGAATACAACTGACTTAATCCGTACAGCAGTGCAGAAAGTTAAAATAGCCTATATGATATCGAACATCCGTAACGGATAGGAACTATCAGAAGAAGAACTAACCTTTATACAGTTCCTTGTGTTCCTGCTCTTATACTGTTGCCAAGGCAGGTGGTTTGTAGTTTCTTTAGGAATGGCCCAACTACTGGAATGCAATGTATAATGCTTAATGGAACACATTTGGAGAAGTAAGTGCATTAATGAAGTCATATGACTTAATAAGACACATTACAGAGAAAGCGTAAATTTCCATAAATAACCTTTTTTTCAATTTGAACATTAATACTGTATACATTTTCAAGCTACATTGGAGTAAATAATTTATGTAGCACATTAACACTGCTAGCTTGAAATCAAGATATTCTAAAAATTAATTCTTAAAGGTACGAGTGTATTTCCCACATAAAGATGTATCTTACATCTGAAATGCCTAAATCTATTTGTTTACTTTTTTTAAAAACATGACTAAGAAAATCAGTTGATGATCATAACAAACCCAACAATCGTCCAAAAACAAAGAAGACTAGTCAGCAGATACTGAGAAAAAATTGTCGCATGTCGTGTTACGATAAGAGAAATGTGGTTAAGTACTTTTACCAGGCACGTCATGGTTACCTAACTGTTCAGTTAATCTGTGATACATTCTGATGTCATGACTGAATCATCACGACTGAATCAAAAAACACACACGTTTTATAACCGAGTAATATACCAAACTGTAGCATTTCTTTTATTTACACACATAATTGCTCGAGCCATAACGCAAATCACATGAATCATCGTCACACATACGTTATTATTATTATTATTATTATTATTGGGTAATACAGTCACACGAATAGTGGTGACACCAATTCTTTGGAGCTCATGTGATCTAATTTTCACGCATCATTTTTTGTGTATTGTTTTTAATAATTAAATATTTTGTATTGATCTGCTGGCTGCTCTGCTCCTCTGTGTCCCCAGTTCTGTCCCTTAAATTTTATAATATCGTTCGGTTCATGTAACCGCTGTTGCCGGCGGCAACAGTACTAGAAATAAGAGAAACTAATATTAATTATATCACAGAATAAATACTTTAGTTATTGAATAATTTGAAATTCGAACAATATTAGTAGGGAAACTTGAAGAAAAGCGTAGCTTTGCTTTCGAACTGATGGGCACTTGCACCGACTTGTGTTGCCGGCTCGGACATCGGCAGTGTTTTACTGCATACAGTCACTGACCTCGTAGTAGTTGTCACTGTACAAACTGTGGAGGAGGGACACTTTCGTTCGTCCAATATGTTGCCGCTTATAAAACGCTCAGTTAGTAGTTATGTTCGTTTCGGAACCAACGTGCAGCAGTTACCACCTACCTATTTGTGTTTTGTTCGTTTAGTCATGGGTTTCTCTGTTTGTCTTCATTATTTTCAATTCGATTATATGTGTTCTGATTTATTCTTTGTGTTTATCATGGAAGTTAGATCCCGTTGAACCGGGGGCCTCTTCTTCTGCCAGGAAATGATAGAAAATACTCTAAAAAATATTTTGGCTCTAAAAAGAACACTTGGTACTAGAAAATATTCGACTTAATTTTTAGGTCAAGTTTTAGGCCTATCACAACCGGCAACAGGTGTTATGTACCCACGCCACGCCACTGATTCATTCTCTACTTGTTTAAAAGATGATGGCTGTGACGGGTTGTAGACATTTGAATTTGAATTTAACTGCGACGGACTTTTGCCATCACAAAAAGAAATATAAATTCGACGTTTCGGCCACAAAAACAATCGACAGTCGTCTTCAGGCTAATTATACACTAATACACGTAGATAAATAAATAATACTCTATCAACCAGTGACAATGAGTCTACAAAATAATAATAATAACAAAACTTCTCATAATATATAATCGAAAGATAAAATAATACATACAAATAGTTGAACAGCTGCTGTGAAAAACACACAACACTCACGAAATACAACCACAATTATTATTTGACTCTCTATCACTGGTTGTGAAAAAGTCTTGCGAAAAATCTTTGGGCCTCTACAAGCTGAAGATGGCAATTGGAGGATTCGAATGAGCCATGAACTGGACCAACTGATTCAGGATGCCGACAAAATCCGGGGTTTATTAAGAGTAGGACGCTTGAGTGGCTGGGCCACGTAAAGCGAATAGACGACAGAAGAATGGCTAAGGGAATTGCAGATTGGAGACCGGTAGGAAGACGAATTAGAGGCAGACCCAGAAAGAGATGGTTGGATGTGTAATGAGAGGGCGGAATGGAAGAAAGTCATTGAGCAGGCTAAAACCCACGCTGGGTTGTAACGCCAGGAATCAAATCACTGGTTGATAAAGTTTTATTTATTTATTTACATGTATTACTTCATAATTATCCTGAAGATGGCTGCCGATTGTTTGGCCGGCCGAAATGTCGCATTTATATTTTTTCTGTAATGGCAAAAGTTAAATTCAAATTCAAATTATTCTGCACTTGGTCTTCGTTGTTAAATGTAAATCTTCCGTTCGATATGCACCCAGTTTTGCTGCCGAGACACCTTTGAGCGGGGGGGGGTCTACTGACTGACAGTGCGTGCTTGTGTTGGTGAGGTATTACTGATTCTGTAAACATTGTTGAGACGTCAGAAGACGTATTTGGTTGTAATTTTGTGTGCGTATTAGATTGAACGTTCGTACATTATATGTAAGTGTAATTTATTGAATATTTAGTTAAAGTGTGTTTGTTTTTTTCGCTACAAGAAATACCTTGTGAGCGACAGTCAAGTCACACCGAAACTGTGTTAAACGTATTTTAAATGTGTAGTACAGTATTACAGTGATGCGTGCAGTGGAATGGCATACGTCACCATATTCCTTGCTCGGTTGCAAAGGTGAACTGCTGATAGTACATCTGTCTTCTGTGTTCTCACCTCCAAGTTTTACTGAAGCAGTCTGATTCCAGTACAAGTTGTCATCCAAGCCAATACTTCTTACCATTTCAGTCATCTTCTGATGTTGCACACTATGGCATACATGTGAACCATAAATTTTTACAGAATGGTTTGCAGACATGCTATGAGGTTTAGAGGAGAACTGTATCGTTGTTATGTGACACAACGCAGGCTACCGCTCGAAACTTTAGCAAAACATTCGTATCATGGAAACGGCAGTCATCCATTCGGGTTAACATGTTCCAACCGATTGTGCTGAGTTACTCATAGTAATCAGTTTCTGCCATACATCGACATTTCCTTTGAGACCTTGAAGAGTATATTCTGCCACGTCTATGACCAAACTCATTTCGGCCGCTTGTATACGACTGGCCTGGGTTTTCGATAAAGTCCAATTCTGAAACCCATAGTGAAATAAGTGTACGGAGGGAGGGCCATCGCCTTGTTTCTTTACTCGTTGATTTTACAGTTCTCCTGATGGTCCCTCAAATATGTTTAAACTTTGCACTTTGTAATGTAACATTGTTTGTAATATAAGACTCATCATTGTTTGCAATGTAAGACACATTATAGCCCAGATATTCCAAATTACTGACTGCGGTTCCAGAACAGTACCATCTACATCAATTTTTGCTCGTATGGTGTCAGCTCCATGAAACTCTATCAGCTTGGTGTTCAATGTGAAGATCTGTAATCCGATATCCTTGCAGATTCGGTTCAAACGGTTTTTGGGCTACTTGCATTTTCTGTGTATGGGAATGGAGAGCTTCATGCAAAATCCTGCGAAGGGACCTACTGGAAGTCTGCAGAGCCCGTAGCATGCTTCCTGGCTACGCGTGACAGCAGCTGTTACCCTTTCCACATTTTCTGGCGCGCGCGCTGTTTTGACACTTCCTCCAATTGTTTTCAGTCTCGAGGCAGTGGTTTTAAATGTTCTTACACAGTTCAATATTGTTGAGCGATCTGGAACTCTTCAATATCTCCAAAAGTTGAAATGATTTCTGAACAGTCTTTGTGTTGTCATATAGGAATCATTACTTAAAAAAAGATGATTTTTATAGCAAACGCACGTTTTCAACTTGCCATTGAGCCATGTTTACTGAAATGGCATAGGTTACATCTGTTTATTTATTGTTGCCATAGTAACCGAACACGAGTGTTCTGCTATGTTCTCATTGCCCCATCCCTGTATATTCCTGTCTACAAAGTTTATTTCTTTTTATTTTAAAAGTCAGATTTACAATTGTGTGGGCTTCATTTGTGTAAACAACACCCATAATTTACAATTATGAGTCAACGTATTACAGACAAAGAAAGTAAGTAAATGAATTGAAACACCCATTGAGTGAAGGAGCGGTAGGAACCTGCGTGCTGCGGCTCGAGTGAACCGGTTCTCCTTGGAGCGCCGATTATTTCCAATCAAATGTGGATTAGGCGCTAGTCTTTCTTCACTTTCATTAGAATTACACTCAGCGATGATATGCATTTTCACACTGTCATATTTGAATGACCTCCGGCTGTCTGCCAATAGATCTTTTATCAGGGGCGGTTTCTGTAGGAGGTAGCTTGTTAGCAATACATACATACATCCTTGGCTCTATAGCCCAGATCCAGCCTTGGTCTCCAAAAAAAATTGCCTCCACTTATTCCTGTCCTGAGCCATCCGCCACCAATTCACTGCGCCCAGCTTCCTCGCACCACTGCCGACCTGGTCCAATCATCTGTTCTTCGGTCTTCCAATCTTCGTTTTTTCTACTGGCTTGTGTTTCATAATTCTTTTTGCCGTACGTTTGTCATCCATCCTCTGTACGTGTCCTACCCATCTTAATCTATTAATTTTTGCAAATCGGACAACTGTAATGTCATTGCACTTAGCATATAATTCATTATTATTTCTCTTTCTCCAGACTCCGTCCTGTTGAATTGGCCCATAAATCTTTCTCAGTATCTTCCTTTCAAACACAGCCAGCCTCTGTTGATCAATTTTCTTGAGTACTCAGTACTCAGAGTCATATGTCAATACAGGCATATAATACCAATAATGTCAATACATACATATAGGTATAATAATGTTAATAATGTCATATAGTACAGGCATATAATGTCAATATCAATGTCTTATAAAGTGTGGCTTTAGTTTCTGTGGTTAATAGTCTTGATTTAAAATGTTTATTCAGCCCGTAATAGCTTCTATTGGAAGCCATAATTCTTCTTTCAATTTCTTTTGTGCAGGTATTCTCAGCATCGACATATGTCCCCAGATACACGAAGCCTTTTACTCTTTAAAAATTATGGCCATCTATGTATATTTGAAATATTATCATTATTCCGTCCCACAGCCAACTAGTTAGCAATACCTTCAGAAATTCTGAGTTATAAAAAATATATGAAGGAAGTATTTCTGTTATACGATCGCAAATATACTCACTTCCACTCCTATATTTACATTTATTGAAATGTCTGTACTGAGTTCCTTTTAAAAAAAAATTAATAAATTCTTATTAAACAATTTACGTAAGTGAAATTAAAAAATATGTATTCCAAAGTACTTAATACAGAACAGTAAATTGCATACTAATAATTGGTAATGTTTTCGTCAGAGATAGCGATGTTGTACCGGTTTGTACTATAACGTCAAAATTGAGTGAGACTCAATTTTTACAAGAAATTATTATTACTAAATAGATATCAACACAAATATGTAAAGAATAACTGTAGAGAATACCGTTAGAAGATATCAGAGCGGTGTTTTTTCAAAAGAACGCAACCCTTGTCTTGGCGACAGCTAGACGGCTAAAAGTACGAAAAAGTCACGTACGGGACAGAGACCCATAAAATTGTATTATATTTAAAAAACAGCAAAAAATAGGCTTGTGAAAGCTGAGTGCTTACAACAATAGATACCGTTATTTTAAACAGATAGCGTTAGACAGAGAACCGTATACGGATAGCGTCATTTCCCACCATAGCTCGAAAGATTTGCACGCGCTGTTATTTAACGAATAAGAGAAAGCGTCATTTGTTTAGCGGGTAAATTCTATAGTTGGGTTGGATACAATCAAACATCCTATGGGAACTCTAATCCTATGGAAATGTGTTTTGTAAATATTAAGTGAGGGTAGAATTAGTTAGGGTATAAAAAAAACGTAGTTTGTAAATTAAGTCAGTCAACGAAGGTATTACCACTAAAAGACTCGTAATTTGTGTATTAGTAAAATCGTAAAAGTAATTTAGGTAATCGGAAATATTATAACTATAATACTCGCAATCGGCGTGTAATAATTGTTGATTCAGTGAAGATATTGTAACAGTTATACCAGTATTCATTATTTTAATAAAACTAATAATAGTAAGTTTGGAAGAAATTGTCGGAGAAGTTATAAGCGTAAAGTGTAATCGATAATTTAATCAACGGGAACAGTTAATATTCAATCCAAAGTGATTAGTCTTTGTAGAAGCTACTGTAATTCGGCTGAGACAGTATCAAAGTTCATGTCGGAAGTAAACGTGAATCGGAGAATTATCACAGCGTGAGTCGGAAAATTAGTAAATCGTCCACGGTATCGGCCTGAACGATCCGTGTTGCTAGCACTTAGCTTAATTTAATATACATGCAAAGGTGTTAAATATAGTGCCTAATACAACATATTCTTGCTTTAAATAATGTATTATCTGTGAATTGTGATGGTGAAAGTGATGCATATGTATATCTAAAGTGTTATAATCAACGAGTGCCGCCAGCAAGGATCTACTGTCGCAACAGAGGACATCAGAACTCCAAGACAGCACACTTCGAGGGATAACCTTCAGCGCAGACTGGAATTCGACAATCAAGTAACCCATAATTGAACATTCAAATTTATATTTATTATATTTCATGTAAAATCTATCATATTCATATTGGCAATTCAATCCGTCTAAAAGAATCCACTATCAAAGAGACAATTGCTAAGAAAGCTGAATTTTCAATTTCATAATCATATAAAAATCTTGTGTACTTGTAATAAGCAAATGCAAATAAATTATTAAAATTTATAATTTATGCTATTTAAAATTGTGTTAATAAGTTATTTCATGCCGTGAGGTAATTCCTAAGAGTCGCTACAAAAGCAAGAGTTGAAAGTATAGCATTTAATACACAACAGATTTTAGCATATTAAATAATACTCCTCTCTTGTGTAAGGTAACAGTACTTCCCCTACTGATAAAACACATACCACACAAAGGCACAATAATGAATATATGGGGAAAATTACAAATATATAAATAGAAAGAGTACAGACAAAGTAATACAGAACGAATACAAATCAACACAAAACACGACACAATTTTTAAAATACTAAGCACTGGAAACATGCAAAAAACAAAAACATACACCACACCCACACACAATAATACCAATTTAAACTACCAAAAGCCAAAAGGAAGCCGTAGCAACAACCAACCTGGACACAATTAATCCACAAGACTAAAAACTAAGATGGGTGAGGATGGGCAAACTATCTGATGTCTGAAACATGTTCCACGTAAGGAAATAATATTATCTTGAATGAAAAATATTAGTAAATATTAAATAATATTGTTAAAATGTGCGTTTATATGAGATTAAATGAGGCATAAACTTGGCCACTGAGGAAAAATGAAGAGAGGAAGTTCTAGACCTTCGAGATGTAAACTTGGAGAAAGATGGAATGGATTTCCTGGAAGGATAGAGTGACGAATGAGGCGGTGGTTGGAAAAGTAGGAGAGAAAAAGTGAGTGTTGGCTATAATGAAGGGCAGGAAGAGTACACTGCGTGCGGTAATGTATTCTCACGTAGGCTTCCGCGGCCGTAGACACCTTGAGTGTTGAACGGGATTCTGTCTTTGATTGGTTTTAAAAATTCCATGCAGTTGCGGAAAGGTCTACATTGGGCAGACGGGTCGCCTGTTTCCACAAGAGTCCAAGAGCATGTCAGACATACGAAGAACTCGGCAGTTGAGAAGTCTGCAATTGCTGAGCATTCAGCCTTAACTAATCACATGGTAAACTTTGAATACGCATATGTAATAAGGCCATGTAATAGGTATTATGACAGATTGATCCTAGAAGCAATAGAAATTAATAAACACAAGGATAACATCAACATAGGAACCGCCACGCTTAGTACGACTTGGTACCCTTTACTTTCTGGTTTGACTGCACGCGGGTTGACTGGCCGCACAAATAATGCACACAGCGTAACGCCTACAGGGCAGCGTCCACTTACCGGACCACCCACCGCCACTTCTACACTGTATAACTGAGTTCGCTTGTCGGCGTTATTGTCACTTAGACCTGAGGATACTCATTGTAATATGAGTGAAACGTTGTCATACAAGACATTTTTGACGCGGTCCATACCGGCAGAGAAGACTTCAAAAACATACTGAGGTAACGTGATACTGAGGTAGAAACACTGAAGGGGCCGAATAGAGGAAGGAGGAGAGGCCAGGTGGTGGACAACCTGACATAAAGAGAATAATTTAGGATACAGGATAGGAAAGCGCCCTACATGACACAAAACACATCATGATTATATGAGTTTATACATATGACACATATTTTAATCCGAGACTTGGTGGTAGTCAAGCTTACGTCAATCATGTTTCGCTTCACACAGACACAACAATACATGTGAAGAAATTTCTCTCCCACTATATATTTTGGATTCGACGAAGGGACTTTATTCGCACGTTTTGCATTTAATAAAAATAGTAATGACAGTATAATAGAATATTTTTTAATTCTCGTTGGGCGCGATGGTGTTATTGTTGAAGTGGAAGTTCAGGGTCGCTACTACGATTAGTGTGGGGCAAACAAAGTAATCGCTTCTTCTTCCTCTTATTGTTGACTACTTTCGAGGTCACTTCCCCCTTCCTACACGTTTCTCCGTAAACAGAAGACGTTGTTGAAATATAACTAAATATTATCCCTCCACTGCCTGCGTAATTGTATCGCCAGTGTATACATTCAACGCATGCAGTGCGAATTTGACTTACACTAACAGTCGTATGTTTACATTCGAGCTGTAGATGGTAAGACCACGTGGCTAGACGAATCCGCGGCGCCGGGAGCGGCAATTAAATAGTCATTTTGAAGTAATTTTAATTGTACACAAAGCAATGTTCCGTGACAAGACAGTTGGTGTGTCTAACTTAGTGTTAAAACCCGCCGTTTTTATCTCACCCGTGGCCTCTTCAGATGCTGTATTTCCCTGTAGTCGCCCCCTCTCGTCCTACCAGGACAAAGGTAGCTGTTTGAAAGTTTTATTTGTACACAGGTGTCGTATATACTTTCTGTTATCATCATCATCATCATCAGCTCCAGGAATTTGTTCAGGTCTCAAGTAGACAACAAAGTCTACAATTGGATGCTGCAGCGCTTCTCCACTTCTTCACTTCTTCTTCTTCTTCTTCTTACTCTTCTTCAGCACTACAGACTAACGTGAGGCCTGGCTTCCATCACCAATCTTCTCGTACATCTCCTATCCGTTGCCATCTCAGTGTAACCCCTCACATCCATTCTTCTGAGATCTTCCAGCACATCATCCAATCACCTTATCCTAGGTCGACCCGTCTTTTTGCTTTCATTGTGAGCCCTGGCTTCCAACACCAATCTTCTCGTACATCTCCTATCCGTTGCCATCTCAGTGTAACCCCTCACATCCATTCTTCTGAGATCTTCCAGCACATCATCCAATCACCTTATCCTAGGTCGACCCGTCTTTTTGCTTTCATTGTGAGCCCTGGCTTCCAACACCAATCTTCTCGTACATCTCCTATCCGTTGCCATCTCATCGTAACCCCTCATATCCATTCTTCTGAGATCTTCCAGCACATCATCCAACCATCTTATCCTAGGTCGGCCTCCCTTTTTGCTTTCAGAATTGCCCTATGCCCTCAGAATTTCATTCATCAGTTCTAGATGCCCTAGCCATTGCATTCGTTGGGCCTTTACGAATCTTATAATGTCCTCGTTCTTCAATAGCTCATCTATATCCTATTTTTTTTTTCTAATTCACCATTCATCATCTTCCTTAACCGGGCCTTAAACACGTCGTACAATCTTTCTTCCAACCTTCTCAGTGTTTCTTGTCCCACGGCTCACCCCCAAAATACCAACGGTAGACCGGTCTAATAAGTTTCTAATGTATTTTAGTTTATGTGTGCTGTTGTTGTTGTTAGCTCATTAGCTTGCTTCTCAATAGTCTACTGTAAGCACGGTATGCTCTATTTGCTATTTGTACCCTGTTGTGTATTATCACCCATCATTATCGATCAAGTTACCTAGGTATCTGAACTTATTAACCGCATCGAAAGAACTACCCTCAGTCCGTCCTTTCTGATGCAGGAATTAGCTTGAATTTCCGTTATTCCGGTTTGTAGGCCGAGTTCAGTAAATGCACAGAGTTGCGGCATGCTTCAACCAATTTAGCCGATATTGAGCAGCCAGTCCTATGTATTGGCATACTTGCAACAGCATGTCGATGTTCTTGACGAATATCGACAATCCTTGCGTGATCTTAGAGAAATATTCTGCCACCTGCCTCAGGAATCTCATTTCAACCGCTTCAATACGATTGGCTTGGCCTTTCCAAATGCCAATCAATTTTGTTATGGGGGGGGGGAAGGGGGATATTTAGCTAACACGCTTTGGGCACTTACGCAGAAAAATAAACACATTTTCTGTAGATCTACAACGTATAACCTAAGATTATTGTGTTATCATAATTAATAAACATAAGCTATTTATTAATATGGATAGGCGCATGAAAGGAAAAAACAATTTTCCCTGGTAGGGAAAAATAATGGACAGAGGTGAATTCCGCCGATCTACAAAAGAATGTTGTATATTCAATATTTATAATACTCTTACGTCACGATGTTTTTGGAACATGTTTCGGGACACTTGGTGTTCCCATCCTCAGCCTTGTTAATTTTGAATCTTGTGGAGTACTTGTGTGTTGGTTGGTTGTTGTTATGGTTTCCTGTTGGGTTTTTGGTATTTTAAATTGGTATTATAGTGTGTGGTTGTGATTTTTGTTTTAAAGCCAAACGTTTGTTTTAGAACCAAACCATTCTTTTGTTTTAAAAGAATCTTAATAGGGGTTGTACAGGAATGTGTGATAAACTACCCCGATTGGCACGGCGAATTGGTCTGAGTGCCCGTATTGACCAGTGGTAATACCAGTTATACCTGATTATCGATAGTGACTATCGATGTAGTATAGTATCAGAGTCTATATGAATTTATGCATGTAACGTAAAGAGGCAATTTGAGAATTATACATGATTATCGATAGTTACTATCGATGTAGTATAGTATCAGAATCTATATGAATTTATGCATGTAACGTAAAGAGGCAATTTGAAAATTATACAAGATTATCGATAGTTACTATCGATCTAGTATAGTATCAGAGTCTATGTGAATTTATGCATGTAACGTAAAGAGGCAATTTGAGAATTATACATGATTATCGATAGTTACTATCGATGTAATGTAGTATCGGAGTATTCTATGAATTTATGAATTTATCGTACACAGACACTTTGAGTAAAATATTACACTAAAGGTTTTCCAGTAACCAGTACTAAAAACAAAAAAGTAATTAGTATAATTTTTTTTTAATTTTAAAAGCTAGTAAAAATAACATTCCAAATTTATCCCTTATTATATTTAATTTCATTAAAATTGCAGCGAAATCCAAAAGTTAGGTGTCATTACCGTTTGAAGATACCCATGAACTTCATGTTGCATTTAATTCATAGCAATTTTTTGAAGCTAACCTCAATTACTTTCGTAATGATTTCTCTCGTCATAAATTATCTCGTTTAAAGTTTAGAAAAAATAAAACAAAAATTATTTGTAAACAGTACGGTATCAGATAGTTTACATTTTCTCATTTAATAAATCACGTATTTTTATAATAATATTTTTTATCTAGAAATTATGTTATTTTTGCATAATTAGTGTGCCCCCTGAACTGCAGAACTCTCACCTTACTTGGAGGTTAGTTAATTTCTCAGTTATGGGGAAAATTATAAAAATTTCAATTTCTCTACTATTTCTTTAGTAATACAACAATCGTAGAGCGCACAATCATACAATAAACACTAACAAATCTAAAAATTCGGATTTGGGTTACAGTTGCTTTAGTCTGACACCCTTCTAGAGTTTGTTTCAAATTTTTCATCTATTTTTTTATCAACGAAGTCCCGAATTTTTGAAATTTCTAAAACTTTACACTACATTCAGATGATCGCTAAACTTCTCTTTAATCTGATACCAAACATGAATTTTTGCGATTTTATCAAAACTTTCACCCACTTTTTAGGCTCTAAAGTCCAAAAATTTTTTAATTTTCAAAAATGAATACTATATTCTGATTGTGATTTAAATTCAAATAACTGTTAAACTGAAATTAACGGAATGACACTCTAAAGTAGACTAAACTTGAAAACAATTTGTTCCGATAACCAGCATAATTAGACTGACTACAAGTATGTAAAACCAACATTTTATATGTATTCGACTCATACTCTAGCCGGAGAACAGGCTATTTCATTTGAGAAATATAGAATCAAACCTGAAAAGCGGCTTGCACGTGACTGTACACTCATTCAGTCGAATGTGCAAGCATTTCCGATTACAGATCTTCACAGCGAAGGCCAATGTGATGGATTTTCATGTAGCAAAATCCATGCGAGCAAAACTTGTTGTAGATTGTACTGTTCTGTAGCAGATAAAAAATTCTGAATATATTTACATCAAAACCAATGGTGCGATGAAGAATCTGCAAAAGTTCAACCACATGTGTGGACCATCAAGAGAACAACTATAAAATCAACGAGTAAAGAAACATGTCTGAAGTTCTACAAAGTCCACACCTTACTTCAATACGGGTCTGAGAATTGGGCTTTAACGGATCTCCAGGCCACCCGTATTCAAGGGGACGAAATGTTGATGCTCGGGAGGAACTAAATATTATGAGTACACCGATAGGATTGCCCAGTATCGGCTAAAATTGTTGGAACTGTTAACTGAATGGATGACTGGCGCATCCCCAAACAAGTTGTTAAGCGTTCCAGAAGTGTGTGCTGGGGAGTCCCGCTGATCAAAAAAGGATTTGCTGAAAAGGAAAAGGTATAAGTAAAAGCAAATGCTTTAAGGAAAAGGTAGAGGTAAAAGCAAATCCTTCGTTTGATATGAATAATGATATACTTTTACTTACAAGCAAATCCTTTGACCGACGAGTAAAAGATGTCAACAAATCATTCATATCGAGACATGAACATCAACTGTTGAAAACCGCAGAAGTCCAAGAACAGTATTTTAAAAGAAAATTACTATATTTACAACAGAAAATGTGTAATTCAGATAACATAGTTAAACATGGAAATGATACTTATTATAACATATAGGCTAATTACAATTTAGCGTTGTTCATATTTTTGCTCGTTTTTTGTTAACAGCAGTATCATTTATACAAGGTATTACAAAGCAGGTATTACAACTGTATTACAAATGTAATTGTAAAATCAAAATAATGAAAAATATGTTGTAAAATTAAAGTCTTTTCATTAAAAGTTGTTTATTATAACAGCCAGGTGGTCTCTTACTCTTTGACCCGCACGGCGAATAGCAACAACACCCTCGACGATATTCTCAGTGAAAGGGCCATCTACATCTTCGACAGATTCCTCTTCTAGGTCTTCAAAATCTCCATCATTTAAAAGTTTAGCAATGTTGTGTAGGATGACACATGCAACCACAATTTTTGGAATATTTTCCAATTTTATTCTGCAAACATACTTTAAAATTAGGAATCGCCGTTTCAGCTGTCCAAAAAACAACGTTCTATTATTACCGTTTCCTTTGTTAGTAGTTTATTATAGGTGACTTTTGCAGCATCGTCAGGGTCATTATATGGCGTCATTAGCCATGGCTCAATTCCGTATCCATCGTCAGCAATAATTACCGTGTTTTGTGTTCTGGATACAGTTTCTCTAACTAGTGAGTTTTTCCATATACGAGCATCATGGACTGACCCAGGCCAACTTACATCAACGCTTGTGAAGATTTCTCTCGCGTCGCAAGTTGCCTGTATATTTAGTGTAGTTTTACGTTTACGATTAACGTACTCGTCTCCATGGACCTTAGGTTTTTCAATGCCTATATGGGTACAGTCTACTACACCAATCGTCGTTGGGAAACGGTATTTACTTTGCCACAGGGTTTTTGCTTCAATTATTTCATTTTCGGTAGTCGGAAATTTAATCCACTTATCTGCTTGTGCAATTACACTGTCAACAACACTGGACACAGCTCGCGAGACTGTACTTTGGTCCACCCCTAGCTCCTCACCGATGCCTTTTTGATATCCCGGATCAGAAAGATATCTTAAACAGATTTTTATTTTATGTAATGAAGTCAGTGCACCACCTCGATATTCGACAGATTCGCCTAAGAACGTATTTTCTAACCACTGAACATTGTCTTCTTCAAACCGAAACAAACTTTTGAAGTCCTTAGCATGTGGGCTTGAACGAGGTTTATAAAGTTTCACATTCCGCACATTAACCATCTCCGCCATAGCATAAACACAACCTCTCACTTTGAAATTGAGTCTACTACTGACTAGATGCATCGTTTTTGAAGGATTTGCTTTTGATTTCGAGTAAAAGGTAAGTTTTATGCATACACATTTACTTTTGTCTTGAGTAAAACGTCAACAGAAGAAGGATTTGCTAATTGATACAAGTAAAAGGTTTTCCTTCTGTTTTTATTCATACTACTTGAAGGATTTGCTTCTGATTTTGCAAGTAAAAGGATTTCCTTCTGTTTATGCATACGGCCCAATGAAAGTCACAATACAAAACACGATTACAAAGCTTTAATTAGTAAACGTACCCAAATAAAGGGCAGAATCACTAGAATTAAGAATTTTCTCGACTCGTTTGATGAAGACATCCAATCATTTTCAAACTTAAAATCTAGACTACAGAAATTAGACGAATGCTGGGCAGAATTTAACTCTGTCCAGACGGATATTCAAGGTTATGATGAAGAAGCTGTCACTTCAGACGAAGAATATTCTACATTTGAAGACAGTTATTTTGAAGTCCATGCGAAAATTGAAGATCAAGCCAATAAACAAACTGTCTTAGAACCAAAACAGTCTTCACAACACTCAAACATATCCGATAACATGAAACTTCCAGATATTCCCCTCTCCACATTTTCTGGTAAATACGAAGAGTGGACAGATTTCTGTGATATTTTTGAGGCTTTAATAAATAATTCATCTAAACTAACAAATATTCAAAAATTCTATTATTTACGTTCGTGCTTAACTGATGAAGCATTGCATACTATAAAGGAAATTAAAATAGCAGCTAACAATTACGATGCGGCTTGGACACTACTTAAGCAGCGTTACAAAAATAATAGACTCATAATCAAAGCACATGTACAAAGAATTGTAAATTATAAACGTATGGAAAAGTCTTCCGCAGTACGATTAAGAAACCTACATGACATAATTACTAATCACCTAACGGCACTAAAAAATCTCGGAGAACCAACCGAACAGTAGAGCACACTGTTAGTGTTCTTAGTTATGAGAAAACTCGATCCAGAAACATGAGATCGATGGGAGACGTATCAGGCAAAACATAATCTAAACGATGACGAAGATGAAGTAGGCGAATCCGCCAGCAGACATTCAAACTCATCACACTATCCCCGTCGTTATTCATTTCCAATGTTAATGACATTTATTCATGAACAATCTTTGATTCAGGAAATCAGGAAAGAGAATCTTACCCAAAACACTAAAAAATCACCCTTCCTAGATAACCAAAGGAGTTCTAAATTTCTCCAGCCGGTACACAAAACTGTATGTCATGCAGCAGATACACCCAATCGGCGATGTGCCATATGTATTGAAGATCATGCTACATTCTTGTGCAAACAGCTTTGAAGTCTTAATTCCTCACAGCGTTATACAAAAGTTAAAAAACTAAATTTGTGCTTAAACTTTTTAAGATCCGGCCATAAAACCATACAGTGTAAAAGTCTATATTCTTGAAAACACTGTAATAAACGTCATTATTCTTCGATCCATATCGATAATTCAAACTCGGTGTCAAAAGAGGAATCAAAGTAGCCAGCTGCTGTAAAGGTCACTATTCCGGCCTGTTCGAACCGTAATGAAGAAGTGATTCTTGCTACAGCTATCATTTTAATAACAGGCTCTCAAGGAGTAGCTTATCCTTGTCGTGCCCTCTTGGACAGCGGAAGTCAATCAAATTTATACGTCAATCACTTGCATCGTCCTTAGGTCTCAAACATAATAAAGCACACACTTCAGTGTCTGGAATTGGCAGTTCCTGAGTATCAGCTAAATTTTCTGTACACACAAAAATTAAATCGAAGTTCAACAATTATGAAGAATACTTAGGCTTTCTAGTTTTAAGTAAGATCACAAATGACTTACCAACTTCTTCTATAAACGGGAGCTTAGACATTCCAAATGACATCGAGTTAGCAGCCGACACATTCGGTCAATCCAGGAGTACTGACGTACATCTTTTACAACATGTTAAAGGAAGGACATGTTAAGCTAGGTGATAATTTACCCGTTCTACAAAATACACTATTTGGATGGATTGTCAGCGGGAAGATCTCATTGAATCACTCGATAAACAGAACTCATGCAGTACTTACTACATTGCCCAGTACAACTAAAGAAGACGACTTAGAAAATCGTGTAGCATCCTTTTGGGAAATAGAAGGTATCACCGGCAAACATATGAAATCGTATGAAGAACAAGTTTGTGAAGACCACTTTACATCTACTTTCAAGCGTCAGGCAGATGGGAGATACATCATTAAGCTACCTTTCTCCAGTGACCTTGGAATCGCCTTGGGTAAGTCTAAGGACCACGCTATCACACGACTTATGTCACTTGAAAACAAGTTGTCTCAAGACATAAAACTAAAACAAGACTATACTGAGTTTTTAAATGAGTATCTTGAAAATGATGAAATGGAACTAGTATCAGAAACGTGTGAACCACAAAATGCATATTACTTACCTCGTCATCCAGTTATAAAGGAAACTATTACTACGACACGCTTACGTGTAGTTTTTGATGCGTCAGCAAAGACATCTAACAACACTTCTCTTAATGAAATTCCGATGATTGGTCCTACAATACAACGCGACCTTGTATCCATATTGCTATTCTTTCGCATTCACGTTTATGTATTTACTGCAGATATTAAATAGATGTATGGGAAGGTGTTGCTAGATGAAAGCCAACGGGATTTTCAAATAATTGTTTGGCGTCATGATCCAAAGGATCCAATTAAAACGTATAAACTTAAAACAGTTACATATGGGACCGCTTCAGCCCCATTTCTTGCCATTAGGACTTTGTTCCATCTTGGACAAGAAGAGAACGAGAAATTTCCTATCGCCGCAGAAGTTATTCAGCGAGACTTCTACGTAGATGATGTTCTCACGGGAGGAGACTCAATTGAAGAAGTGATTCAACTTCAATCAGAACTAATAAACGTCTGTTAGAAAACGGAGATTTAGAATTACACAAATGGTGTGCAAATCATCCAGCAATCTTACAAAATATTCCAAGTGATCAGAATGAAACAGGCTTCACGGTAGAAGAATCAGGCAACAAGGCAATTAAAACACTTGGGATTTATTGGCAGCCATTATCCGACACCTTTCAGTTTAAAGTCAATTTACCAAAGCCTCCCAATATCATCACAAAACGAGTTATACTTTCTGATATTTCTCGAATATTTGATCCAATCGGACTCTTATCTCCAGTGATAATTAGTGCCAAATTGTTTATGCAAGAAATATGGGTTATAAAAGACATTGGATGGGATCAACCAGTTCCCGAAGCTTTACTGATCAAACGGAATCAATACCGACTGTCATTACGAGGCTTGAACCAGTTAAGTATTCCACGACGTGTGTTAAGTGGAGACAACAAACAAACACATGAACTACATGGATTCTCTGATGCATCGGAACGCGCTTATGGAGCACGCTTGTATATACGAACCATTCAAGAAGATGGAACTGCTATTGTAAACCTATTATGCTCGAAATCACGGGTAGCCCCATTGAAACAAGTTTCTTTACCAAGACTAGAATTATGTGGAGCGCTTTAATTAGCTAAACTGTTTCAAAAGTGCTATTCAGAAATACTGAATATTAGACACACCATTCTTTGGACCGATTCTACAATAGTTCTTCATTGGTTAAATTCACCTCCAAATACCTGGCAGACTTTCATAGGAAACAGGGTATCACAAATTCATGAACTCACTAAACATTGCACATGGATGCATGTTCGATCACAGGATAACCCTGCAGACTTAATTTCAAGGTCAGTTTTAGCAGACCTCCTCATAACTCGAAGCCTGTGGTGGCATGGCCCTACCTTGTAACAACCAAAAATTTAAAAATTTTAGTATGACTGAAAAGACGTTACATTCAGCATGACACACCTACTCAGGCCTCGAGCAATAAATAAAGAACTGTGTGTCGAAGTGTCAAGTGAACGTTTACTTCAGACAATGCAAGTACGTTTCACATAGATGTACAATAGGGAACAAGGTTGGCCGTGACAGACTCAACTCAAACACGAGATTTACAGCCTGCAAATGTAAGATAATGGAAACTGTGTCAAGTACCAATTTAGAGGAGGAACTGTGACGGACACACTGCCGGTTATTTTGAAAAGTACTAGTAAGAATAAAAGGGTGTAAGTCACACAATAGTATATACCCTATACGAGGACGGACATCGATACCTAAAATAATAGAATCGAACTTGTAAACAGCGGGGGAACGACTTACTGGCGACAACGGATATTTACGACAGGCAGAAGGTGTGCCGTTTTGGAAACGACGTCACGCTGCGCCAGGATAGCGTTCTGGAAAAAAAGGGTCAAACACAGCGAACAATAACAAGATACGACACATTGTTTGCGTGAGAACTGCAGTGAGATCCGGAGTACGCTTAGACAATAACTTGATAGACAACCATGAAATTGCTCCTGTTCTAGGAAAAGAGTACGGAGGCTTTCGACGCGAACCCGTGGGGAGACAGGATATCCAATCACAACCCAGCATCTACCCAGAGAACTGGTGGAGAGGACCGTCGCCAGCATAGCAACGGGAACGTCGAATGAGAAGTGAAGAACGATGGTCTGGCTTAAGGGTAGGAGATCTTCTGTCCTATCATGTTCAACTTGAGGCGTGTTTTCCAGAAGGGTGCATTGTGGTACACGCTGTTTGATAAAAACCGTTTGCAGAGCACGCGGGAGAACAGTCTTTTCATAATTTTTAACTCATATACTTTGAGCAGTCAGTCAGTCAGTAGAACAGTCTTTCATATTTTCACTCAAATACTTTCAACAGTCGGTCGTCAAAGTTCGATTAACATACGGACGGCAATGGGACTTTGAAACTTTGCCACGCGTCATATAACTAAGAGACTTAGACATTTCGATATTGGCGCGTATCCGGTAATAGTGTACTTTCAGTGTATAAAAACATGCGACATACGCCAGTGCTTAACAATTATAGAATTCTTTATTATACTCTAATTCAGAATTGAACTAACCAGTCACACTTACGTCAATAATCGACGCGTAGAACTATCATTGATGTAATACCGGACGGCGAAATCATAACATTATACAGTGCTTCGGAGCGATACAATATCATGTGGAACAATTACACCGCGGCATCAAAACACTAACAGTAATGAACATACCAAACGTTGAACAATAGACAGACATATATATATACACCATAGTTAACGATGAACTTATCTTCACGACACATAATTTCATGACTCGAACAATAACAGCAGAATCAACAGAATACGCACACACAGCGCGAGTGAATCTGTTTCGCGTGTGTTAAGTGTCAGTGACAGCACAGTTTCCCACACATGGTCCAGCAGAGAGGAGTTACGCCGATGGAAATATCGGATAATTCATCTAAACAAGTAATCTTTATGCTATTCTTATCATAAGGAACTCTACTGTCCTGTCTCTTTTTCAAGAAACACCCCTTGAGCATTTAAATTAAACATGACAAACATAATTAACGCCATCCATCTGAGGCATACGATGAACGCATTAGTATAGGATTTATTGTTTGAATATTTGTGTTTCTATATATCGATTGCATTATATATGTATGTGTATGTTTTTCAGCAAGCAACGTATTGGATTTACCTTGTAATTTGATGTATAAACATGTGTTCTTTTATGTTCTTTTCATGAGTTTATGAATGTATGTATTTACAGGGAATCATCCATATTTTATATATTGAATTTAATGAATGATATAATGTTAATAAATAAGTGTTTATTTTATCAATATGCGTTCATCATTGTCAAATTACCTCAGAACGAGAAAGTAATGGCATTTGAGTGATTTATGGTAGTTTATTTTATTTTATTTTATTAATGCAACAACTAGAGTCTCCATGCAATAGTTATGCTAACGTAAAGTAATTAACGTGTTATTTATTGATTACACGAGCTCATTATGCAAATTAATATATTCAATAGTTACTTAATCACAGATTAATTAATCCATTATTGTTAGCATAATTGCTTAATGACTGCCCAACACGTGGCAAGTGTAGTATTTGGCTCTCAAAGAACGTAGGGCTCGGCAATCACAGATTAGTTAATTCAGTAGCGTAATAGCATAACACCCCACAGTGTTGTAACCTAGTTATCAGAAGATCATTATAATTGGCCGAAAACTATTCAAACTAATTCAATAAACCCTGAAATTGAAGAACGAAGAGCGGAAGTTATAATTCACGTAACAACAAGAGGCCCTACCCTCTTCCGACATAATTGACAAATTTTCCTCTTGGACTAAATTATTACGAATCACTTCGCTTTGCCAACGCTCCGATAAAAATTGTAAACAACTACATAAAAAGAACACTGGATATATTACTCCTGGCGATATACATAAAGCTGAAATAACATGGATTAAAGAATTTCAACAGGCTTTTAGTGAACATATAGACAAACTTCAGAAGAATAAGGAAGCAAGTAATAAAATCAAGTCGCTAGCTACTTTTGTGGATGACGAAGGTATCCTCCGCGTTGGAGGCAGACTAATGAATGCGTCAGTGAATCCAGGTATAAACATCCAATTTTGCTCCCTCCAGATCATAATATTACACGAATGATATTTGTTGAGACTCATATTACTACTCTACATTCTGGTCCTCAAGCTCTTCTTGCGACTATTCGAACTAAGTATTGGCCCATCAAGGGTAAAATTATAGCGCGATCAGTTGTAAAAAATTGCGTTGTAAATATGCCAACACCTGCTAAACATCTCATGGGAAACCTACCACCATGCAGAGTCCAACCATCTCGTCCCTTTGAAAACTGTGGAATTGATTTTTGTGGACAGCTCCTCTATCGAAGAGTAGGCCTATCACAACGCCGATCACAGCCAGTGAAGGCATATGTAGCACTCCTCGTTTGCATGGCTACCAATGCTATACACATAGAACTAATTCTAGTTCCGGATATGACAACAAAGACATTTCTAGAAGCACTTCAAAGAATGATAGCTCGCAGAGGAGCAATTAAACATATATACTGTGACAATGCTATTAACTTTGTTGGAGCAAAAAAAGAACTTCATGAACTACAACTTTTGTTCGCTTCTGACACTCATCAGTATCAAGTACACAAACTGTGCACATCAGTAGGAATAACGTGGCATTTTATTCCACCCCGGTCACCTCATTTTGGGGGACTATGGGAAGCGGGGGTAAAAAGTGTAAAACATCACCTTAAACGAGTATTGGGAACTTATATATTACCATATGATGAATTAGAAACACTCTTGTTTAAAATTGAAGCTTGTGTAAACTCTAGACCTATAACTGAGTTGTCAAATGATCCAAACGATTTGAATCCTTTGACACCTGCTCATTTTCTTGTTGGACAGTCCTTAGCTTCCTTTCCTGTACCTGATGTAAGTACATTAAACATTAATAGATTAGACCACTGGCAACGTATTCAACAACTCTACCAGATTTTTTTGGCGACGATGGTCAGATGAGTATCTTTCAACTCTACAACAACGGACCAAATGGGTCAAGGACTACACGCCACCATCCCCAGGCTCCCTGTGTATTAATCAAAGAAGACTTCCGACCTCCACGTCACTGGGACCTAGGTCGCATTGTGGAACTTCACAACGGCAGTGATGGTATACCTCGTGTCGTTACAATTCGGACATCGAAGGGACTGGTGAAGATAGCCCTTGTCAAGCTGTGCGTACTTACTGATCTTTGAAGTCTGCTACTTCAACGGGGGCGGTATGTTAAGCGTTCCAGAAGTGTGTGCTGGGGAGTCCCGCTGATCGGAGTGTGTCGCTGTCGCTCGCTCTGTGTGCTGTGACGCGCGCCCGCGATCCGAATTCGTACGCATCACGATCTCTTTGTAAAACACCATATATTGTTAATGTGTTTTCGTCTCGTTAGTAACAAAATAAATAAACGTAAGTTTTTATATAGTAAGTTTTAAAAGAGAAGACGGATTGAAAACAGTTAAACGCCTTTTCTTTAACAGTTAAACGAATTCTTAAACATTGTAAACAAATTAAACGTTTCGTTGTAAACAAGCATAAACGTGTAACATGTTCTTTAATAAACAAAGCTTTTATTCAATTGCGTGAATCTAATTTCACCTGCCTTATTGAACACAAGGAAGTATTGAATTACAAACCGAAAGGACGCAGAAGTGTGGGGCATCTGAAGAAGCGTTGGAGTGACCAGGTCTAGTCTGTCTGCTTGGGACCGGAACAAGAAGCGTTGGAGTGACCAGGTCTAGTCTGTCTGCTTGGGACCGGAACAAGAAGCGTTGGAGTGACCAGGTCTAGTCTGTCTGCTTGGGACCGGAACAAGAAGCGTTGGAGTGACCAGGTCTAGTCTGTCTGCTTGGGACCGGAACAAGAAGCGTTGGAGTGACCAGGTCTAGTCTGTCTGCTTGGGACCGGAACAAGAAGCGTTGGAGTGACCAGGTCTAGTCTGTCTGCTTGGGACCGGAACAAACAATTTTTGGTGTAATCCTTGTTGAAGATGATAATGATAATGATGATGATGATGATGATGAAAAAAGAATTAATACAAACACTGAAGATGTTCAAAGTTTCTGAACACAGTGTTATGGGAAAATAAAAAAAGAAATAAATGTAGAAACAACACAGCCCACAGACGTAGGTAAAGAAATCAATAAAGCGAGATTTCGAAACACGCAATTAATTTGTTTATCAGTTAACGAAAGATCAGCATGATAAAAGCGAAACTCCCATCCTTTACAACTCAGCTATAAAAACAGAATGTTTAGCTCTCAAGGGAAAAAAAAAGAAAAACCGAGGAATTACAGGAAAAGGAAAGGAAAATACTAAGAAATATTATTCACCCAAAAAATAATGGTGTCGAATAGTTAAAAAAAAATAGAACCAGGAAAATAAGAATCATATTCTACGAAAACCTGGTAATAGTATATATATAATCGTGACAACACATTGGCTTAGATCCTCTTTTTTATAATTGAAAAGTATAAAGTATGTGGGCGTAGTTGGGTTTTCTAGTTGACGGCAGTATGTTCCGTACCGTATGATTACAGTTGAATTACGCACTAAGAAGATCAGCCGGTATTCGCAACAAAGGAAGGAGCCGTACCATTGTTGTCTTATTTGGACACGTTCGTCCTTGTGGGACGAGGAACAATGACTACACTCTCATTCGCGTGCGCCCTTAGGCAGTCTTACCACACATAAACACACCGGTTCTGCACGTGTCGCTTCCAAGTAATTATTGGCCAACGCCTGCCTGATGAGGCTCTTGGAAAAGATCATTAATTCAACACTCCTCGAGTTTACTTGTGTTCTGTATATTCATATATGACGTAATTGGTACCAAACCTGTAGCTTGATTGACAGTGGGGAGAGCCTATACTCTGTTGTTTGTGGCATGTTGCCAAATTCGATGATCTCATTCTTTGATTGTTCGTTACGAGTTTGGCAGATGCCCCCGTCGGAGTATTGTACGTTGTATACGCGTACCATTGTTGTTCGAAGGCTTACACGGCCGGTGTCATTTGAATTAAAACTAACTGCCGGGCTCTTTGACTGTGGTCCAAGGTTTTCGATTGAACCAGACGTTTCAGCAGCACCACTGGCAGCCATCTTCAGTGGAGTCAACACTAACGTGGATGTCGTACGTTAGGACCACAGTACTGTGGTTACGTTGTGGTGGTACTGCGGTTTCATCCACTGAAGATGGCAGCCAGTGGGTGCTGCTGAAACGTCTGGTTCTATCGAAAACCTTGGACCACGGCCAAACAGCCCGTCAGTTAGTTTTAATTCAAACATCTACCATAGGTTTATATCTATAACAGAAGACGCTATAAGCAATGCACGAGAAATTCCCCTCAAGTTGAAAAAAAGAGATGAAATAAAACAGTGGCGTATCTAGAATTTGGCCTTGGGGGCGGGGGGCGGCTTCATACAAAAAAAACGTCAAGTTAAGAAATTAAGACAAATCAACATTACTATCTTTTGAGTGGCTGAAATCAGTCCTATTAAAATAAACGGTAATAACACAATAAAAATACGCGTTATTGAAAACTGATTACAGAATACTTATTGACTGAATTGTTTTTCCTATATTTCATATTCAAACGCATACGCTAATGTTGTGTAATAAACTTGTTTGTAAATAGTTACTACTCTATTAGCGTATACAGCTGAAGAAATGATAAAACAGCCTAACAATTAAGAAAATATCGGTATGGAGAACCATACATGACTTCCATATTCTAAGATTTATATTTAAAATCATTTTCAGCCAAACAGCCAGGCTGTGTCTTACCTGCCTTTTTATTGCTGTATTAAATGAAAAATATTATATTACATTAAAATGAAAAAATTATAATTTTATTGCCTGGCAACAAAATTATTTTATTTTTAACAATTACCATTGTTTCAAAAAGTTTAAATAAATTTTCAAGTACTTTACTCTTGTTAAAACGTAAAAGGTTGCAGGTAAACTACCCTTGCGGCTATCGTTTGCCATAGAAAATACCCTTGTTAAAAAAACGTTGCAGGTAAACTACCCCTTTCCCTCAACCGATCTTCACCAAAATCGAAAGCCATTGAGACCTCTACAATTCAGGGAGGTATGCAAAATATTATATGATTTTGTGTGAATTTGCGGCTGTTATCGTTTGCCATAAAAAATACCCTTGATAAAACAAAAAACGTGGCAGGTAAACTACCCCTTCCCCTTAACCGATCTTCACCAAAAACAATAGGTCTTGAGTACTCTACAAATCAGGGCTGTATGCAAAACATTATTTGATTCTGTTTGAATTTGCGGCTGTTATCGTTTGCCATAGAAAATACCCTTGTTAAAAAAACGTTGCAGGTAAACTACCCCTTTCCCTTAACCGAACTTCACTAAAAACAATAGGTCTTGAGAACTCTACAATTTAGGGCTGTATGCAAATAATCGTTTGATTCTGTTTGAATTTGCGGCTGTTATCGTTTGCCATAGGAAATACCCTTGTTAAAACATAAAACGTTACAGGTAAACTACCCCTTTCCCTTAACCGATCTTCACCAAAATCAACAGTTCTTGAGAACTCTACAATTCAGGGCTGTATACGAAACATTATTTGATTCTGTTTGAATTTGCGGCTGTTATCGTTTGCCAAACAAACAAAATTACCCTTGCTAAAAAAAAACCGTTGCAGGTAAACTACCCCTTTCCCTCAACCGATCTTCACCAAAAACAATAGGTCGCGAGTACTCTGAAAATCAGGGCTGCATGCAAAAAATTATTTGATTCTGTTTGAATTTGCGGCAGTTATCGTTTGCCATAGAAAAAAAATCTACAGACAGACAGACAGACAGACAGACAGACAGACAGACACACACACAGACACTTTTCGGAAAACGACTTTTTTCATGTTTTGAGTGTAGTAGAATCAGAATCTGCAATAATCTCGAACACGATTTTTTTTGCCATCACCATACTTCCATTCCTTAAGGAATATGGAAGTAATTAACAAAATCTTCAACTTTTTCGAACCTCTGGTGGTGGTGGTGGTGGTGGTGGGGGGTTTGGTCCCCCCGTAAATCATCATCAGCCGTGGCTCTACAACTTTTAGTGGGTTTTAGCCTGCTCCAAGAGTCGATTCCGTTCTTCCGTATTGCGTGCCCTGGCTTTCCAGGTTCTTATGTTCAGCTTCCCGAGGTCCTCCTCAATCTGGTATTTGAATCTACTCAGAGATCTTCCCCTTTTTCTACTATCCATTGGTTTCTGGTAGAAAATATGTTTCGTAGGCTGTCCTTCCTCCATTCTCTCTATGTCTCCAACCCATGTTAGCCTGTATATTTTGATTATCCTGACAATGCCCGGCTCCCTGTAAATATGGTCTAGTTCATAATTATAGCGCCTGCGCCACAATCCATTTTCTTGTACTTCTCTAAATATTGTTCTTAGAATCCATCTTTCCCAGGAACCTAGAAGTCTCTCACTATTTTTTGTCATTGTTCAGGTTTCTGAAGCATGTGTCAGCACTGGCCTGATAAGTGTTTTGTAAATTTTGCATTTCGTGCTTCTTGAGATGAAGCTAGATCCTAGGTGCTTTTTAATCCATAATATGGTTTATTTGCGAGATACATTCTTCTTCTTATTTCAGTGTTGATGTCGTTAGTGGAGTTTATCTGGAGCCAAGATATACGAACTCTCGTACTGCCTATATATTGTTTGTGTCTATTTCAAGGTTTTGAAGGGTTGGGTTTAATGTAAAAACCCCTGTAAAAACGCCGCTGAAATAAAGTTTGTGACTCACCTTTCTAGGACAGACTTCAGGGTTGTTTTGTCCATTCTGAATGATAATTTCACCCCGTACAAAGTCTACCGCGCTGCGCATATTTTCTTTTTACAGGCATATTAAGTACTTGTTAAAAATTGCTGAAACCATTTACATTTTTGTCAAAATATAATCTGAACTACAGTTACTGGTACTGTTACTCTACTGTTACTAAAAACAAGATTATGGCTTAAATAATAAATTAAATTAAACTTAAAGAATCTACGTTAATAAAACATGAATTATTAGGTACGAAAAATTCGATTTTTGTCACTCACTTCGGCCGTACAAGTTACCGTTTTTACACTAAAATAACTCGGACAAGAACTGTCTGATTTGAATGCAATAATGGACATTTTAAAGCTTGAAATGTTGGCATTAAAATTCCCCCAAATACCACTAAACTCCGGCTGGTAATAAATATATTGTTACAATGCTCTCCCTGATCGTCGTATGGTACAGTGGAAAACAAAATACAAGACACCAATGAAGTCACTAAATATATCTGCTAATACATACACATATCTGGTAATAAATATACATACGTGGTTACAATATAATTTTGTTTTGTAAACAGAGCTTACAAACTTTTTGGAGGCGGTTTAAAATTTCCAAGGGTTGTTGAGAGATCCCCTCACGTTATTCAAATTATTAGAGATATCGTGTCTTTATTTGAATAAAATTCCTCAGAACTGATGCCCAATGTGGCCTTCTACAGGTTTCCCAATATTTGACTTCCGTTCGTGGCTTAAGGTAACTCTAATGTTACAACTTTTCATAGTAAACACTAGATTCGTCTTTGGGTTAAAACTACATTTAGCCTGACGCCACCCGGCTGTATTTTTACAGTCTTTTTTCAAATTTTGTTCCCTTTGTTGGCACCGATATCCAGAAATTTCCAAAAGTACATTATATTCAGATTTTGGTTAAAATTCTCTTTATTTTGATACCCCACACGGATTTTTGCTATGTTGTCCAAATTTTTGCCACTTTTTGTATTCTGGCGTCCCAGAATTTTGAAATTTCATCAGTGTATACTATTATTATATAGTCTAAATGTTGGTTGCAATTCAATATAATTTGTTACACCGCACGGATTTTTGCGATTTTTTTTTAAATTTTGGTCCCCTTGTGTTATTACATCCACCAGTCTATTTTAGGACTTCTGTTGGGCAAAATTGTGGACACATATATAAAGTTAGACGAAAACAGACTGATCCGTTTAAAATTATTGCGTGGCACCCCAAACAGATTTACAGACTGAAAGACTGCCTGTTACGGTCGAGTTACTCGCTTCTCTAACTACTCCTTGAACTGGACAACTCGCCTCGCTCACTATTTCGGACAAAGTACGTTTTATTATTACATAAATTTTGATATTAGAACATTTTTAAAATATCAGAAAAGTTACAAAAATACCCATTTCTCTACAACGATTTAGTGAAATAAACATTTGTAGAGCACACAATCATACAATAAATCGCAGACATTCGGATTTGGTTTACAATCCCTTAAGTCGGACCCAACCTGGATTTTTACAGTTTTTTCAAATTGTTTATTTTTTTTGGGGGGCTGGGGTCCAAAAATTTTGAAATTACTAAAACTGTATACTATATTCAGATATAAGAAAGCGAAGCGTAAACGCTTGTGAACCAAACCTTTGCCTAAGATGAACTTTGATTGTGATAGTGACGATAAGATATTACACAATAATCCATAAATAACACTGTATTTTCTAAATAAATTATTTGTTTTGTTTTCGTAAATAAACGCCTAATGTTCAATTTATTATGTGTTTTTATTATCAATTTCTGTAACAGATTACTGTGTTTTCAAATTTGTTTACATTAAAAATAAACAGATTCATAAGTACATCTTAATTGGTTGAAAACACCAGCTGCTTAGATGTCTTAAGCAGCTGGTGACATTCTGAGGAACGGGAACGTTAAGGTGTTGTCGGTCTTGTCTAAAACGGAGGAACGATCTATAAAGAACATTTGGGGGGAGGGCGACTACATACAGTAAATTGTGCTAGGGGCGACACATTTTAAAAGGTGCACGTTCGAAGTGAATAATAAATTTGTTAGCCTCGCAAAAAAGCATTTCTATATTTTTTGTAGTACGTTAGAGTTATAATAGGAACATGATTCAAATGTAAGTTTTATGACTCTATTTCTGTGTTTTATAATACTGGATAGTTAAAATACCATAGCAGGAAAATAGTCATCACACGGTGTAGGACTAAATATTGACTCCAACTTGGTAGTGGTTATTTGCTAACCTGCTAAATGTCATGTTCTGGACGAGGCCTTTCAGTGTTTCCACCATTTTCAAGTCCTAATTCACGACGACACATCAGATTTAGCAGGTTAGCAAATAGGCACGACGCAGTTGGAGTTACAGAGACTGCTAATTCAAATAACAAGATTAACTAAATATTGAGTTAATAATAGGCCTAGGCAGGGGCGGATCCAGAGAGGGGGCAACGGGGGCAATTGACCCCCCCCGATAATCTTACTTCGTAAACAACCTATTTACACGTAGTGAATTTTTAGTAGAAACTTACCAAGTGTCTGTTTACACGGCATAGTTTTCGATGGTTTGATAGTTTGAATAAAACTTCGTAAATCTGCCCCTGGTAGCCAACCATACGGCTACCAGCCAAGCCAAGCATAGTATTGTAAATAAATCGATATTTCTTCGTTTCTTAAATAGAACTTATTGTGATTCCTTCCATTCCATTCTATAGCCATTAAGTATGTCATACATTATTTTTTATAAAAATAGGTTTGAAGGTAATAACCAATTAACCTATTACCGTGATCTACAAAATGAGTGCATATTTACTGAAGAGTAACATTTTGAAGGGGAAACATATTACTACACTCCTTGTGTAACACTTGTCTTAGATATTAAAGAAAAGTAGGCCTAATACATATGATTAAAGTTAATAAAGTTTATCCTTATACATGATTTAAATATGTATAAGTAGACAATAAAGTATACATTTATAACTTATGTTTACACAAAATTTCCGGGGGGGAAAAACCGACCACCGGTTTGCCCCCTCCGACATTAACTTCTGGATCCGTTCTTGGGCCAAGGCCTATATCAAATCGTTAATATGGATATAGTTGTTGAAAATTTAATATTTTTTAATATAAGCCAGAGATTTTGAAAAATATATAATAACGAATCGTGATAAAAAAATTAAAAATATTAAATAATGTTTTTTTTTTAAACGAGTTTGTTGAAATTAGTTCTGCCAAGTGAAAGAAAATTGTTGAGTAAATGAATAATTGGTGCTGTAATTTTTGTATTCTGTCGATTCTTTCCGTCGGTAGATGAGGATAGATAAAACAGAGGTTGTGCATGTTTACAAGCGAGGTCAGGGACAGCAGTTGCGTCCGAGTAGGCTTCCTACATATAAAAACTTAAAAGCCGCAGATTTGTATTAAAAATGCCAGTTTTTGTAAAAATGCCGAACAAATTCAAAAATAAATTATTTAAATCAGTAGTATAGTGGAAATTTTCAAAAATGTAATTAATATGGCAAGTGAGGCTCTCACAGTTTGTGTGGTTTTGTTCCACAGTATGTCTTGACAGTAACTGGAATCAGGCCCGGCTTCAGGCAAGGGCGAACCGTGACACCGCCCAGGGCGGCAAATTTTATAGGGCGCCAGATTCCGGGATGTTAAATTTTGAAATTGAGGGAAAAAATAAAATTATTGTCTTAATTTTATCACAATATGTAAGATGAGTAAGAATTTTAAGTATAGGGCCTATAGTCAGCGGAGTTTAACGAGGAGTCGAAAACTCGTGAACGAGAGAACGTAAACCTGACTTTTCCGAAGCTCAAACTTATTAAAACTTTATGGGGCGGCACTCATAAATACTGCACAGGACAGCAGAAGCGCTGGGGCCGGAACTGACTGGAATAACATTTTGCGGTTTTTTGAGTCTGTTAACATTGATTTCTTCAGGAGAACGAGCCTTCTGTAGGAGATATGGGGATTGTCCAGCAGGATTTGGGATCTTTGCGCAATATGTGGGGGAGGATGATCGTGTCCTTGGCCAAATCAGGTAGTTGTTGATAAAAGGAGTCTGCTGCATTGTAGAACAGAACCAGAGATATTGTGAAAACAAACGTTTCTACCGTTGGCAGACGGAGTACCATCCTGATTGCTCGGTTACAGAAAACCAGAGAGAGTCAGAGGATTCGACTGGTACTGTTCCACGTTACAGACTAGTGTTCCTGTTATCATGTAGGCTGTATTTAAGTCTATTTCATGTGGCGCATTTATTTATATTTATTTTTACTTCCATGTTCCATAAGGAAATGGAAGTATGGTCATGGCGAAAAAAACCGTGTTCGAGATAACTCCTGATTCTGATTGTACTATCTATCCTCAAACATGAAGGAAAGTCAATTTTCGAAAAGTGTGTGTGTAGAATTTTTTCTATGACAAACGATAACAGCCGCAAATTCAAACAGAATCAAATAATATTTTGCATACATCCCTCAATTGTAGAGAACTCTAGGGTTATTATTTTTGGTGAAGATCGGTTAAAGGAAAGGGGTAGTTTACCTGCAACGTTTTATGTTTAAACAAGAGTAATTTTTTCTATGACAAACGACAACTGCCGCACATTCAAACAGTCAAATAATTTTTTGCATACGTTCTTGAATTGTAGAGATCTCAAGGTCTATTGATTTTTGTTAAGATCGGTAAAGAGAAAGGGGTAGTTTACCTACCTGCAACGTTATATGTTTTAACAACTGTAATTCTTTCTATGACGAACGATAACTGTCGTAAATTCAAACATAATCAAATAATGTTTTACATACGTTCGTGAATAGTAGAAGAATCAAGGCTTGTTCATTTTGGTGAAGATCGGTTAAGGGAAAGGGGTAGTTTACTGGCAACATTTTATGTTTTAAAAAGAGTGTTTTTCATGACGAACTATAACTGCCGTAAATTCAAACATAATCAAATAATTTTTTACATACGTTCGTGCATTGTAGAATACTTGTTTTAACAAGAGTAATTTTTTTATGACGTTTTGGCAGTGCCATCGACTGCCATCATCAGTGAAAATCGAGTGCGATAACGTGAGGTGGTATACGTTAGTGACCACAGTACTATGGATAAGGTTGAAGCAATAGTAAGCAGTAGTTTCTATGGAAATATTTCATTTCGAAAATTATTTTAAATATAAATCTTAGAACATGGAAGTCATGTATGATTCTCCATACAGATATTTTCTATGACGAACGGTAACTGCCGCACATTCAAACAGAATCAAATAATTGTTTGTATACATCCATACATTGTAGAGGACTCAAGGTCTTTTAATTTTGGTGAAGATCGGTTAAGGGAATGGGGTAGTTTACCTGCAACGTTTTATGTTTTAACAAAAGTACTTAATTTTGATAAAGAAAGTATCCTGAAAGGAAGATCATAATAATCCAGTGTAGAAACGTAGATGAAATATCTATAAATGAAGAGGCTAGTTGAAGGGGGTGGGGTAGGCTTATGGTTATGGCGAAAAAAATCGTGTTCGAGATAACGGCTGATTCTGATTGTACTACCCTCAAAACATGAAGAAAAGTCATTTTTCGAAATGTGTGTGTGTGTGTGTGTGTGTGTGTGTGTGTGTGTGTGTGTGTGTGTGTGTGTGTGTGTGTGTGTGTGTGTGTGTGTAGAATTTTGTCTATGGCAAACGATAACTGCCGTAAATGCAAACAGAATCAAATAATTTTTTGCATACGCTAATGAATTGTAAAGGACTCAAGGTCTGTTGATTTTGGTGAAGATCGGTTACGGGGAAAGGGTAGTTTACCTGCAACATTTTGTGTTTAAACAAGAGTAAAGTACTTAATTTTGATAAATAAAGTATCATGCTAAGAAGATCATAATAATCCACTGTAGGAACGTAGATGAAATATCTATAAATGAAGATGCTAGTTGAACGGGGTGGGGGTAATTTTCTATAAATTGTAATTACAGTTGAAGGGGGAGGGGATAATTTTTTATGTGTACTACGTTATCGGTAACAAAAAAGTAGTTTGTTGTTAAAATTCCTTCCCGGGCTGTTTGGTCGTAGTCCAATGTTTTCTGTAAAACCAGGCGTTTCGGCAGTGCCATCGACTGCCATCATCAGTGCGCTAACGTGAGGTGGTATACGTTAGTGACCACAGAACTGTGACTATTTCACTTCTAAAATGATTTTAAATATAAATCATAGAACATGGAAGTCATGTATGGTTCTCCATACCGATATTCCAAAACTACTTAGTTTCTTGTTGTTGGGTTTACAACGTCCCCACATTGATGTTGATGTATACTACGTGTGTTGGGCGAATTGTAAGATTTGTTGGTACGGGTTGTCGTTTATTTGTTGGAGTCAGCATATTACACATATAAAACATGAGATCTTGATTTTGTAGTCAGCCATTAGTTAATTGTACGTTGTTCTGATGTTGGTTATTATTTGTCAATCATCATTATGACTCATTTGGTTTAATTGCAGTAAGTTAATTACCACTGTGCTGGCAATTTTCCGATCTCAATTCAAACAGCCAACTAGTAAACCACACTGATAAATAATATAAATATAGGACTTGATAATAAACTATTTAACTTTGTAAATAATAAACCGAGCTTAGTAGATGAGTGAGTTTGATGCCTGGTGAATCTACAGGTCCTGGATTCGATTCCCAGGCTCACTATTAAATCTAGGTGTGGTTTTTCAGCCCACAAGTTGACACTCTGTGGACTTGAGTACCTGGGATAAAAGCTTGTGGGGTACTGTACCTTTATGCGTACCCGCAGTCATTTTCGATATTTCGATTATGCGATTTTGACATGATAATGTCTTTTAGCTGGACATCGTTTGATTCTGTAACATTTTATTTACCGTCACGCTGTATGACGTCATCATTTCGTGACGCCATCATTGGGATTGTTGTAAATAAAGGTTTGTTTTGATACGTCGCAATATATATATATATATATATATATATATATATATATATATATTGCAACAGATCAAACTTTATTATTCTAATAAGGATATTGTGAGTGTGTAAAAATCGATACAAGTCTATTACGGAGGAGATGAAAAATTATTTATTGTATACAAATATTGTTTATAAAGATGTATAATGTATTTTAAATTGTCATGTATTGATAATATATTTAATTGTTTGTATTGTTCGATAATATAAATCGATTTTACTTGTTTGCTGCAACGTCCTCCTCTCGTCTCGTCGGTCCCGTCTTGGCGTCCTCTTCTTCCAGTCGTCCTCTTCTACAGCTTCACTCCTTCCTGGTGTCCTCTTCGTCCTGGCGTCCTCTTCGTCTCGTCGTCCCCTTCTATAGCAAGCGGCTCCAGCGGCGATATTTCACAGAGTCTCGTAGTTATGTTTGACTGCTTCCACGATTGATTAGTTTCGTGATAAATTGTTCACTCACAATGATTTAAATTTCATTCATTCAGTTTATTATTAATTTATATTTTATAATTTCTTAATCTCAGGATTTATCTGGGTATTTACTAATGCGGTGCGTTTAATGAACACCTTCCACGATATCTTGTAGTGTCTTTAAGTTCCCTAAGCGGATATCTTAACTTACACGAAACAGCACTGTATTATATTTTAAATTTTATTTAATTATTTACCCTCTCGGTTCTTATCGCAAAACTTCGTTAAGAATTTCAAGGTTTATAGTTTATTTTATATAAGATATTCCTCTATTCCTTCTTGGTTCTTACCGCAAAATTCGTTAAGAATTTTAAGGTTTATGGTTTATTTTATATAAGATATTTTTACGTTTGTAAGAGAACAACTCTCCAACTCTCTTGCCCGGGCACAACTTCCCCTAGAAACGTCGACAGACAGACTGTGTCCATCCTAGCTCTGCAACATATGAATCTCACTGAATTTGGTGTATTTTGATAGGCCAAGCCCAAGTCACATGATTGATGGAACGACCAGATACACAAATTTCATGAAAAACTTGTATAATTTTGCATAGTCCTGCATGGAAATTATCTACAATTTTTATTTCCCTATCATTGATAAGAGTTACACTTGAGTTTTGCTTTACTTAAAAAACCATATTTCTAAAATAGATACAAACCTCAGAGTATACACAAATCGAAGCTATTTACTTAAATAATTCCTTGTCAAATTTTCATGTAAATCGGTTAACTACCACTGCCGCAATAGCGATCGCAGATTATCACACCCGCACACTGTGACGATTTAAATTCTAACTGTAATCGTAAAAATAAAAAAATTAAGTTTGCGAGCGATTAAGTAATTTTAAATCTCACTATAATACCTAAAACCCCTGTATTTACTCAGGATGAGAATGAGAAGTAATTAAGAGAGCCAAAGAAACACTAATAAAAAGGGCGAATTGTAAAAAAAGTTATTATTATCATAATTAACCCTTTGCTTGTCATCATGCGGTGACCTGTTAATTCCGGACTCGACGTGTTTATCGAGTCGTCTGTAATTTAGGAAGATATAAAAATCATAATGTTTATAATTAGAAATCTGAAGACACAAATAGTAGTTAAAATAACTCACTTAAATTATATATGTATAATTAAGGTATAGTTTTGGTAATACTGTAAGAATGTTAACTTAAATAAAAATAGGGACTATATTGTCGCGGAGTAGTTGCCCCTCTCCTTTGTTAAGTACCAGCTGAAGCGAGCAGAAAGTCTCTCGCTATGTTGCCTTCACGCAGTACAGACGTACGAGCGAAAGCTCTACCTAAATGTTTTTAATTTGTTTGTTTATTTAAATGTAGTATATAAACTACCACTGCTAAAAGTGGAAAGCGTGTGTTATGTATCAATAACATAAATATGTGGTAAGAAGAAGAGATAAAATGTAACACAACAAAAACAGAACTAGTGGTAAACAAGATGACGACTCCTTTCAAGAGGTAACTCCATTTACAACATCACTCCTGAAGATGTGATCTGCAGAAACTTCATAAAGACACGTATACCATGCATAAGACGCTGCTTAGGACATCCGAGAATCTACATATACTTACACCAAGGAAGCTTCAATCTCCTCTGTGAACATCCGACCTATTCTTGCCGAAGACACGACCCAGATGATGACGCCGACTACAAGGATTCCCAAGACGGACACCCCAGGACGAGGTTTCTACGTTCAATTGTAAAGGTGACTCGATAGCCTTGCTATCGAGAGTTAATCATATTTGTTACACTACTCACTTCTAAAAGAGACTTTTCAAAGACGATTAATTTTATGTAAACATTGTAATCAGAAAATCTAAGAGTTTACTGTAAAAATTCAATTATCATACGTTGTAACGCTTTAAATGTTAATGTAACTTATTATCGTTCCAAGTAATAGTACCATTCTTCCAATGGTTAAAGAAGTCTTGCAAGCTTCTAAAATGAACTGAAAATAATTAGAAGTCTTTACTATAAATATACAGAAAGTAAACTCGGATCCGAGGTATAAGAATATATAATCTATTTGATCCCAAAGTTTTATGAAAAGCATTTAAATATTTTAGTTTAAATAATGATGTCATGGGATCTGTCAGTAACTGTTGTTAAATAAAGAGAAGTCGTCTTGTTACACATGAAAATGAGTGCATAAATCAGTAAAATACCTTCCCTTGTTTCCTTACACTGATAGTGAGTAACTTGTTCAATTAATTTGATTTTAATACAGTTCGTTACAACGTAGGCAGCGCATGTAATTGGCATAGGTCGGTTAAGATGGGTTCCCTGGATTTGTAACGCGGCAATACGTTACAACACGCGCACCAATTCATACAAAAAATACATGACAATATAGTACATCATTTATGAAGAGTTTGGTGTAACCTATATGCTTATCAATTTTTAAATACAAAACTTATGACTAAAAGACAAAATATTACACAAAACAAATTTAAATAAGAAAATGCTCGTCATTCATGTACTCTGATATAAACAGCATATCTTATCATCCTGTGTTCTGTTGCAATATAGGTCTATATAATGTGTTAAAAATAATATCACTGCAAACAATTAAACCAGATTTATAAAGCGTCCTGAAAGTTTAAAATCAAGTGTTAGCACAATTTACCAGCCGGGAATCGTTAACTAAAACCGCGACCGCTAACATGCTAACGTCGTCGCAGATTAAAGACCTAACAAGCAAACAACACTGCATAGCTGTAGATAGGTTATTGTCTCTAGTTAATGGTTGTCTTCGTATGTGATTCAGCTAACGAACCTGCATCTATTCATTAAAATATTTGTCTGTACTGCATCGTAAATGCAAATCTACTTCCTCTTTATATTTAATTACTCACCGCAGAAATGTGAAGATATAACACAGATACATAATGTCATTGGGATTGTTATAAATAAAGGTTTGTTTTGTGTTGTGGTGAAATACATTGCTGCTGGTATATAGTAACCATAACGTGGCGACTGACTAAAACAGCGTTCGAAATGGATAGCAGCGACGAGAAGGCTCATATCAAGAAACGACAAAATGCCGAGCGCGCAAGAAAGTATCGGGAACGAAAGAAGCTCGAGAAGGAACAGCAACGAGCGGCTGCTGTCGGCGGTGAAGCTTCGGTACCAGCGGCCCCATCGCAACAAAAACGAAAGCAAGATGACTTGATGCGCGAAGAATTGAACGAGTACTTAATAAATACACCGTTCGCGTCGACGATGACTGAGCAGGAGAAAATCGATGCATTCTACAACATGAAACTGGCAGAGAAGCGAAGGGAAACCAACGAACGAGGAAAACGTTGTAGATTGAATAAGAAAATTGAGATGGCAACTAAACGAGCGAACGAAGCAGCTGAATTCGAACAGGCAATCGCTGCGGTATCGCCAAAACGCTTGAAAACTGAAGAGATAACAGCAGATGCGGAATTCACGAAACGATTCGACGACAACGAGTTCGGTTACGCCTGCTCCGTCTGCGATCGCTTATGGTTTGAGAGAAATTTGCGACCACCGCCGCAAAAGAGTCAACACATACTGGCTGCTGAGTTCCCCGACGACGATGTAGCTAGCTTCAAAGTGTGCGAAATGTGTTACAGGTCCCTAGCACTCGAGAATATACCCAACTTGTCAAGATCCAGTGGCTTCGTGTACCCCGAGTATCCCGATCATTTGCCACCGCTTGATTGTATAACTGAACGTCTGGTCTCATCGCGTCTACCGTTCATGCAGATACGACGCCTGCGGTTCGTCCACGGCAGTCAAAGTATTATAGGACAAATAATAAACGTGCCGGTCGATATAAACACGATGGTTCGAACTACATACTGTGTACGAACACCACGTGAAAGGGACACACCGTACGAGTGTAGTGCGAAAGAAACTGTGTACGATCGCAAGGGTTAAGTTAAAATGTCCAAAAGTACAGTAAACATGTGTAGTGAAAATAGTTATAAGATGGGTATAAGAATATACTCACAGGACTCTGCGATTCGCAGAAATATAAGAAATAGCGAAATTGACGAGGAGCGGGGGAACAAAGCCCAGAGACAATTTCAGACATGTCGATTTCGTACAACTGCAGGTGTTAACCAAGACGTGGGTATAAATAGGACACACACGCTACAGTTGTATCTTTTTTGATCACTCACAGTTGCAGCGGGAGCTTCTGTCCGTACGCACGGAGTATTTATTTTTTGTAAATAGTTTCATTCTTCCAGTTACATACAACTATGTAACTAAGTTGTAAATACAATCACTTTTAAATAGTAACAGAATTACACGAGAAGAAAATCCATATAAGATGATCAACTGACGTCCGAAACAGCACGAGAAGAAGTAACATGAAGTTCCGGAGAGCGAGAGAGCTGACGACTTAGTACCAGAGAGCGAGACGACGCTGGAGTCTAGAGGCGACTACGATGGACAAGAGGAACATTACTGAAGTCTGGAAACGACGCTGGCAGTGGCGGCGATAAGGCCCCCGCAGACCCCGCGCCGCGGTGGGGCCCCGACCCTCTGGGGGGCCCCGCCCCTCTGGCCCCTAGAAAAAAATATGAAACGAGCTATAATAGGAAAAAAAGTTTTAATGGGGTCCGACTACCGGCAAATTTGTATTTAAAATACGAAATATACGTTTTATTTAAGTCTATAGACATCCAAAAAAACTACATTTTCCGAAATGACATTACTGTGTGTAGTTTGTAAGCGAAGACCACCATTTGTAGTCTTGTGGTGCCCGTACGTCCGTGCGATGAGTCACTCGGCACTGAGGAGACGTAAACAAACACAACACAATGTAGTTCAGTACTCAGTAGTGCGTCGCATCTCCTGCGCGATAGTACTGTATTGCATTCATTTCGTAATTTAGTGCCGTTTAAGTTTAATGACTTAACATTTGATTTTAGTTTTTGTATTTTGTGTAGAGTTAGAGTGTTAGAGACAGAGTTTATAAATTGTAAAGTAAGCGTGAATATTTAAGTGGTGCTAAGAAAAGGAAACTGCAAAAACAACGAGAAGAATCTAAAAGTAAACTTTCAAAACTCGACCAGTTTTTAAAAAAATCATCAAAATGTGAAGTTGAACAACCCAAACCCGGGCCAAGTGCAAGTAATGAAAAAGAAACAAAAATCGGACGTGAAGTTGATTGTGACAGTGACAATAAACCTGATTTAAACATTAGTCCGTCGGATACAAGTGATACAACTACGGAAACAAATAAGCAACTGCAACATGAACAAGAAGAACAACTGCTAGGCATTGAATGTGTTCGCCAGTCCGAAGACATACCTGGACCAGAAAATAAGTTTGAACCAACTGAAGTTACAAGTAATCACGCAAATAAAACTAGTTTAGCAGGCCCTTCCGATCCAAACTGCCAAAGTTTTGAGACAGATATTGCATTCTATAAAAATCAAGCTATAATGACAGACGAGGTGAAAAAGTTAATAACGTTAAGTGAACCTTGTCAACCAAAGGGTCCTTTCCCGAAGGATTCCGTTTCTAAGCGGTCTTTCAGTACAGCATATTATTCTTTCAAAACTGCAGCAGGCCAAATTGTTCACAGGTTTTGGCTTTGTTACTCTCGTAATCTAGATGGAGTCTATTGTTTACCATGTTGGCTTTTCAGCCAAAGTGCTGATGCCCAAAGCTGGCGTGAAGGCGATATTAGAGATTGGAAAGGTCTCAGTAAAAAATTAAAGTTCATGAAAGTACCAATGCTCATTTACAATCTTGTCTCACGTATGCCACTTGGAAAAAGAGTAAAACGGTAGCTGATCAAATTTCCGATGAGCGGAAAAAATGGAAAGATATTTTCATATGGATTGTGGATGTCATTCGAACCATGGCACTGTGTTCATTGCCGTTTCGTGGCCATAGAGAATCATTACATGAAATAAATCCTGAAAGTGGAAATGTTTTGAACTATCCACTAGTTATTTAGAAACTATCTTTAGTTTCTCGCTACGATTCTCTCCTTAGTGCACACTTAGAAAATGAAAAAACCAGATCAAAATACCTCCACCATGACATTCAAAATGAAATCATTAACTTGCTAGGAAAATCAGTATTGACTGCCTTACTAAAACAGATTCACTCGTCTACTTTTTTTTCTATAATTGTTGATAGCACACAAGACATTTCTAAGATTGACCAAATGAGTGTTGTAATCAGATACATTAACATAGTAGAAGAATCTCCTGGCAATTATAAAACTGTGATTAGTGAGTCCTTTTTGGGATTTCAAGAAATAAAGGATCCCAACAGTGAGGGGTTTCAAAGTAAGATTTTAGACTTTTTGAAAACAAATGAAATTGACATTAGTAAGTGTAGAGGTCAAGGTTATGACGGTGCAGCAACAATGAGCGGGAAATACTCTGGGTTACAGAAAAGAATTATGGATATAGTCCCAAACGCGGATTACGTACACTGTGCACATAACCTGAACTTGGTGATCAATGATTCAGTATCAAATATTTCTGAAATAAGACAATTTTATGACATAGTTCAGAAAACTTATGTTTTTCAGTGAAAGCTTACATAGATGGCAAGAACTTAACACTCCCGTTAAAGAAAACAGCTCTGCCAAAAATCTAACTTTAAAAAAGCTATGTCCAACAAGGTGGTCTTCTAGACACGACTGTCTGTTAGCTTTAAGAAATGATTTCAAAAATGTGATTAAGTGTTTGACAGAAATTATTCTGTACAGCTCAAAAAAACCCGAGGCAGAAAAAGCATTAGCAATCAGAAACCACCTGGAAAACTTTGAATTTATTCTTGTGCTCTGCCTTGAAACTAAGATTTTAGAGAATGTAAATATAACTTCAAAAGCACTACAGAGGCCAACTGTTGACCTAGGCAGAGCGTGGCAGTTTCTAAGCAGCGCTTGTGATGAGTTAAAAGTTTTAAGAAAGCACTTTGCCGGCTTTCTTGCTGGTGCTAAACAGTTGGCCCAGTCATGGGACATAACTTGTAACATGAAAAATAAGCGTAAGCGAGTTGTAAAACGCTTCTTTGTTGAATTATCAGTTGACCATAGAATTGACGACCCAGTGAAATCATTTGAAGTAAAAGTTTTCAATGCAACACTAGATATTGTAATAGCTCAGCTACAAATGAGATTCGAAGGATTGCGTTGCATTGATGATAGGTTTTCATTCCTGAGCCTCAGAATTTAGTAAACTTCTCACAAGACACAATAGTGGAGAAAAGTAAGGCTCTGGTAAATGTGTATCCTGGTGACCTTTCCACATCACTGCCTGACCAAGTAATATCCTTCAAAGCTCTGATGGCCAAAGAAATTGTACACAAGAAAAGCATTCGAGAAATGATGAATTTACTGGTTGAAGGAAACAGCTGCCTTATGAGCTGCCTCCCAGACTTAACTACAGCTTTGCAGCTTTATTTTACCATACCTGTCACAACAGCTACAGCGGAAAGAAGCTTTTCAAAACTTAAATTAATTAAGTCATACTTAAGAAGTACCATGGCCCAAACTCGGTTGAGTGACTTGCCACTGTTAAGCATTGAGCATGAAGAGACACAGAAAACTAATATCAACGAAGTGGTTGAAAAGTTCTAAGCTATTAAAAAAAGAAGACTAGGCTTAGGAAAACAGTGAACTTTGGTTGATCCTCATCTGTAAATATTGTACATTACTTGAGTTCGAGTGTTATTGAATTGGATTAGACTTAAGGAGAAATTGTATAGAGTATAGTCAAGAATTTTACAAATTCAGTTACAAACTAATTTAAATGTTTGAAAAAAGCTAGAATGTTACTTTGATATTCGTTTTTAAATGATAAATTTTTAACACTCTGTGTGCGCTACTGTTTCATAATCTGAATTTAGATCTTTGACGTAAAAATAAATCATTCTTTTTATTTTGTTTTTTTTATAGTTTGTATAGAACTTTGTCCATTTAGCAACAATGAATTTTAAGAGTTTGTACACGTTTAAAACGTCCTTTGCAAATTGCAAACGCTTTGTGATAGACGAGAATGTATTCACAAACCACTGTTGTGAAACACACGTAAATAGAAACTCATTTGAGTGTTTTCCCCTATTACGTATACAAAATTTAACCGTTTTTATAGGGCCCCCAAATTAGTTTCGCGGGGGGGCTCCCGTTTCGTTAGCGCCGCCACTGGACGCTGGACAAGAGGAATTGATGCTGTAGTTCGAGACGAGGACGATTACAGATGGATCGATTGCGATTGAGTATGATTGACAACAATAAGGTGATAAACAACTTATTTATCTCTTAATCGAACAATTAACTCAAAGACAATTAAAGACATTCTTGTTTTACTTTAAAGTTAAGAGCCAATGTTTCTTGTAAATATAGAGTTAAAATGGTAGATATTATTGAAGTAAGATTAACGTAAACAAGAGCTCAAATTAGTATTGAAATGAAAAGAATGCAAAGCATTTAAGTAAAAAAGTAGAGTTTTATAAATCAGTACTGAAAAAGAAAGATAAATTCAGTAGCTATTAATATTTTCAATTTCGTTACAATATCTAAAAAAAGATATTTAAGCATTGATATTTAGAAGCACACCAATTGACTGAGTAGTCAGGAAATGATATTTTTAATAAAGTAATTATTAGAATAGAATATTTAGTCAGTAAGGATGTATACAGCGTAAGCCATACGGCATAGTAACAAAGCAATAATGAAGGTTTTAAGTCGAATCAAGTGCCTTGCGCACAATTTCATTATTACTAAATAAATTTGAAATACCGTAACAAGTTACATAGAGTTATTATTACAGATACACCTGAACCCCAAATACACATAGGCCTACACGCTATTATAGGAATGTTATATAAAGTGTATGCGTTAAATTAATGTACAAATTAAATTACACAAAGAAGGTTAATTTGTCACATTTTGGCGTCCCAAAGAACGCGGGCCTCCACAAATTTAAATTGCATTAAATTTGGTAAGTTATATGAATTGTTATAATATATAATATGAATTAATAAAGGTTAATGATATTTGAAATATTTGGGAATTGTGATAGTAAACAAATTTATGAATCTATGAATTATGAAAACTATGAAGTTTAATAAAAGTTGTTATCTTGTTTGTTAGTAGAGAGTTTTAATTGCAATAATTGCAAGTCCCGTCTCACTGGACCCAGCACTCTTTATGCTTGTTCTAGGCCTTCAGCCTAGTCATAAATATCTAGTAACCTCTTTAAAAAAAAAAAAAAAAAAAAAAAAAAGGGGGTTACAAGTCGACGTACTTGCAAGGCTACGTCAATAAGAGTACCGTAAAGAAATGGCCGCAATACTTGTTAGCGAAACCGCTGTACACAATGAACAATATATGGGTGGGTAGACGATGCATTCTTCAATAGTAGCAGTCGTGACACGACGGGAACAATGACAGAGGCGGAGCCGACGGACGAGGGACAATTGATCGAAAGCATCGCAGAACAGCCAGAGACCGCGAATGAATTGTTGCTCGAACAACAAAAGACGATGACGTGGGATGAGGAGAAGTACTTGACCATAGCACCGGGCATGAAATCGAAGCCAGAGAATATAATCTACGATGAGTATGCCGAGGAATTGTCGTTCCCGATCATCTACTTGGGTGAGCCACGCATCTACAAGACGAACAACGTTACTCCGTTCATGATGGCGGCCAGCGAAGTACGTCGGAGAGATAGACGTGGCGTAAAACCCGAGCACATCTTGTATATGGCAATGAAAATTATGCGGATACGAACCAACGAGGGCTTGTATCTGACGTTTAAGTCGACGGGTAACACTGCTAAACTTACACGAGCCGACTTGGAGGATCGACAATTTATAGAGAATAGTATTGAACGCAACTTGTCGTTCCTCAAATCATTCCCGAACTCGATCGAATATTGGATCCAACGAAAGAAAGATGTGTTCGCAATGATGCGACAGTTGTGGCAAACCGACTGTATTCTTGACGTTGAGCGCAATTGGCCACGCTTGTTGCGTCTGCTATACAAACTGAAGCACGGTGGCGAGGAATTGGCCGGTGAGGAGCTCTCGAGTCTGCAGCGTACAGTCTTGGTCAACGAAGATCCCGTAACTTGTTGCTTGTATTTCAATAAACTCGTCGATACCATAATGTTTCTCTTGCGTTCGAAGCGATTCAGTCCGTTTGGTCGTTATAGAATCAAGGATTACTTCAGGAGGATAGAGTTCCAGCAACGTGGCAGTCCCCACGCACATATACTCTTGTGGCTTGAAAATGATCCTCAAGAAACGATCAGTTCATGCCTCGAACAGTCGAACTTTTAGATGGTCTGTGTAGGGTAGATCCAGACAAACTGCAATACCCACATAACCAGACGCACAAACATACAAGTGCTGCAAGAAGGCACGCGACGAAAATGACAAGAAATGCCTCTTCATGGCTCCATTCTGGCCGATGCGCAATACGTGTGTGCTCATTCCGATGGCAAAGTATGATAGTCGTCAGAAACAGTTGAGAAAGAAGTTCAACGAAATGAAATTGTCACTCGAGCACGACGACCACGATAGCTTGGATTCGTTTCTTCTCAACAATGGTGTCTTCAGCGATGAGGACTACAAGAACATAATTCGTTCAGGCATCACACGACCGATGGAATTCTTGAAACGGTTAATGCAGCAGAAATGGATGAACAATTTCCATCCGTGGACAGCAAAAGTCCTCAATTCCAACATGGACTTGCAATTCATACTCGAAGAGTACTCCTGCGCAACGTATGTGGTCGAATACGTAAACAAGGCATTAGTAACTTGCAACGGGAACTGATCAAATTGCGGGAGGAATATCCAGACAAGGATTATATGGAGTTGATGAAAGAGGTGAGCTTGAAGATGCTGAACGCCGTCGAGATTAGCAGTCAGGAAGCGGCGTGGTATCTCCTTCAGTTGGGTATGTCAGAAGTTGAAATGATTCCGACGATGTGGCCTCACGAACGACATCGCATACGGAAGAGTCGTGCTCAGATGGACAAGGAAGAGCTTGCCGGTGATTCGGTCGACGTTTGGAAGGAATGTGTGGTGCAAAAGTACGAACGACGACCGCCTCACATGATTGCAGTAACTTTGGCACAATTTGTTGCCAAGTACTATATGACAAAGGAAGGAACCTACAAGAAGCGTGCTGAACCCAAGGTAATACGCTACAGAAACTACGAGATGACTGATTTGATCGATTACTGCTGCACGTACCGTTCCTCAACGAAGAAGTCAATCTACTGGATTGTAACAAGTTTCTACAGATTTACGACACGCACGAAGAACAAATCCTGGCAGCACGAACAGAATTCGAGTCATCCATCGATATTGCGAATACGATGGAGTACTGTAAGCGATTGATGGCCGAGGAGGATGAAATTAACGAGGCGCGAGAAAAGAATCTGGAATTTGTAAAGAGCAAAGCGGCAAACGATGACTTTGTGCAGGCCATACGAGACGGCAACGACGACGATATACGCATGGGTCTGATGGAAAAGATGTCATATCTCGTTCGCAAGCGTGAAAATGTAATGACATCCAAGGAGTACTGCGAACCGATGCGTCGAACCAACAAGGAACAACGAGATCTCGTACTCGAAGCTATAAGTTACATCGTATGTTTGACTACGGTAGCGAGTATGAACGGCTACAAATCTTCTTCACGGGACCAGCTGGCTCCGGTAAAACGTTCACGATGCGACTAATGATGGAGACGTACAATCGATTCAGTCAGCAACACAACTGGGCATTCAATACGTACATCGCTTGTGCTTCTACGGGCATGGCAGCGGCAGCGATCAACGATACGACAATGCATTCAGCCTTCAGAATATCCAATTCACGCCAAGAAATGCGACTATCGGTGGAATCATTAAACTCATTCCGTGCCGCTTTCCAAAACGTGCGCATCGTCTTTGTCGACGAATGCAGTATGACACGTGCTGGTATGCTGTCGCAAGATAACAATCGTCTCCAACGCATTCTCCACGTATACGATAAACCATTCGGTGGTCTGAACATTGTCTTCTGTGAAGACTTGAGGCAGCTACCACCGGTATGCCAGACGCCGACATATCAACGAAGCAGAGCAACGTTCTGCAACGACATCGTTTGGCAATCGCTCAATTACTATCCGCTCGTCCAAGTGATGCGACAGCAGAGCAACGTTCTGCAACGACATCGTTTGGCAATCGCTCAATTGCTATCCGCTCGTCCAAGTGATGCGACAGCAGAGCAACGTTCTGCAACGACATCGTTTGGCAATCGCTCAATTACTAGCCGCTCGTCCAAGTGATGCGACAGCAGCCGTAAAGTTCTGCAACGACATCGTTTGGCAATCGCTCAATTACTAACCGCTCGTCCAAGTGATGGGACAGCAGAGCAACGTTCTGCAACGACATCGTTTGGCAATCGCTCAATTACTAACCGCTCGTCCAAGTGATGGGACAGCAGAGCAACGTTCTGCAACGACATCGTTTGGCAATCGCTCAATTACTAACCGCTCGTCCAAGTGATGCGACAGCAGACGTTCTGCAACGACATCGTTTGGCAATCGCTCAATTACTAACCGCTCGTCCAAGTGATGCGACAGCAGAGCAACGTTCTGCAACGACATCGTTTGGCAATCGCTCAATTACTAACCGCTCGTCCAAGTGATGCGACAGCAGACGTTCTGCAACGACATCGTTTGGCAATCGCTCAATTACTAACCGCTCGTCCAAGTGATGCGACAGCAGAGCAACGTTCTGCAACGACATCGTTTGGCAATCGCTCAATTACTAACCGCTCGTCCAAGTGATGCGACAGCAGAGCAACGTTCTGCAACGACATCGTTTGGCAATCGCTCAATTACTATCCGCTCGTCCAAGTGATGCGGCAGGCAGACGTAACGTTCTGCAACGACATCGTTTGGCAATCGCTCAATTACTATCCGCTCGTCCAAGTGATGCGGCAGGCAGACGTAACGTTCTGCAACGACATTGTTTGGCAATCGCTCAATTACTAACCGCTCGTCCAAGTGATGGGACAGCAGAGCAACGTTCTGCAACGACATCGTTTTTGTGGCAGAACTCGGTTTTTCAGTAGAACTCGTTTTTTCCAGGGGTACTCGTTCTGTGAATAGATCACTGAAGGTAAGGCGTACACTTGCCTACTACTATACATGTCACTTTTTTGTGGCAGAACTCGTTATTTTCGGTAATATTCGTTTTCAACAATTCTCGTTTTGTGGCTAACCAGAAACAAACGTCCATTATGTACAATATGTAGAGCATATGTTGTAATTCCTTAATACATCGTGTGTTTTGTTTTTCCATTAACCATAATATTTGTACTTTTTAGTTTACATATGCTGTTGTGGTTTTGTTAATTTGTCAATTTAAAAACGTTGGAATCTTTATTTTAAGTGTTACTCTGTTATAAGGATTGTATATACACATTAAATGTTTTTCCCCAACCATGGCTTTTATTTATTTCAGCAGTAAACTAAAAACTAAAAACCATTGTTACCTAAGCTTGCAAACGAAAACAACTCGTATTTTCGCTTTGCATTAAGTAATAGGACAATTTACCATTAGTACGCTTCTTTTTTTCCACATCGTAATATATTTATTCAATCGCATATTAAAAACATCGAAAATGTATTGCGGGTACGGATAAAGGTACAGTTCCGCTTGGGGTATTATGGTCAGCTGTAGCATAACGCTGCCTACCCTGACTAATTACTAGAACAGCTTAGGCAATAAAAAAAGAGCCATTCACAAACAATGTGGAATAGCAACATACCATGTGCACAGTTCCAAGATCTTAATCAGCACTATGCTTATAATGGTGGTATACACATACTAAATATAAAAACATTCCTACCGCAAAAATTGTTGTAAATTTATTAAACAGAACACAGGTCAAGCTAACAAAATTTAGATGCATCTGTGGAACGATTCATAGGTACCTGAAAAATAAAACACGGAAGGATACCCGAATGAAATTTTATAAAACTGTGGCTGTCCCCACATTCCTATATGTTAGTGAGACATGGACTCTTGGTAAAAGGGACGTGCAGAGGATTTAGGCAGCCGAAATGAAATTTCTTAGAGGGACGCAAGGTTGTTCTCTCTTGGATCGGAGAAGGAACGAGGATATTAGACGCAATTTAAACATTGTATCATTGCACCAGAAGATTGAAGACCACAGAAGGAGATGGTGTGAACACTTGAACCACATGCCTGATATCCGTCTACCTGTGGCTGCCTTGCGTTATCACCCTACTGGGAAGAGAGATGTCAGTAGACTGAGGAGGAGATGGTTCCCAAACAGGTCTAAAGCCTAGTGCTTGGAGTGATGATGATGATGATGAGAACACAGATCTATATGAGAAATTTACAACATAATGTACCTCTTGCCGTCCTGTTACTGTAATTATTTCAGAAACTGTATAGTTAGTAATTAAGTAAATATATTTTGAATATATTTTACTGTTACCACATTCTAGATTTTTGGTAAGAATTTTTCAACGTTGGTTGTAAAGTATGCATCATGTCATCTACATTGCAGCTCTATACTAAGTTTTTAATATTCCACGTAATGTTACAAATTATGGTGTATATAAAATAATAGTTTTATTGTAACGCTTCTTAGGAACGTGCAACTAGTTGCGAGAATACATTAACCAACTCGCCACGATCTCCACGTTCGCTGTTTACGGACCTGTTGCGTACGATAAGTGACACTGGGACGAGTCAGCACAGCGAAGAGGTCAAAGCTGGTTTCCGGCAGCCGTTAAAGCTATCACGGCCGGATGTTCCTACAATCAGACGCCAGTCAATAGGGCCTCGGTGATCTACGAGTCCATCGAAGCAGGAGAGAGACACATACGAGCCGTAGAAGAAATATCACTCCAACGAACTGGAGTGTCCGGCAGTGGTCTGGGCAATCGAAAAATACCGGTCGTACTTGGAGGATCCGCACCGACAATAAGGCGCTTACCTGGCCGAAGCAGGCGAGCGGACAGAAGACGTTGGGATCTGTTGATACAGAGTTTCAAGTTCACCGTGCTACACTGGCCGGGCAAGGAGAACAAGCCGCCAAACTTCCTCTCGACGGAAGTGGGGCTTGAGGAGACCACCGATGTCCAAGAAGAAACCTCGGATGTAGCCAAAAGAGAGGCTACTTCGTATTGTCGCAGCAGCTACTCCACGACAACAAAAATTCACGGCTGTAGTGCTCCAAAAAATCCATCGTGTAGTGCAGGAGACGCAAGAAAACGATGAAGAGTGCTAAACATGGAGAAACGACCCTGTGGCACAATTATTAATACATTGTGCTTACGAAAATATATAAAAATACTGTAACGAATAATTTCAGATTTTAAAGAACTTAACTCTTGTTAATATTAGACCAAATCCATAAATACATGTGATTAACATGAACTAAAGTAAATTACAATACCTCCAACTTCATCGTGCTTATTTGCTAAACTGCTAAATGTCATGTTCTGGACGAGGATTTTCAGTGTTTCCACCATTTTCAAGTCCTACACTGAAAGGCCTTGTCCGGAACATGACATTTAGCAGTTTAGCAAATGAGCACGACGAAGTTGGAGTTACAGACACTGCTAATTCAATAACAAGATTTACAATGACAGCGTACTACACGTGGAAAGTGGCGATAAGTTACATAAGGTAGGACTAATATTTAACTACTAAAGTAAAATTAGGTTGTGATTTAGGACTTGAAAATGGTGGAAACACTGAAAGGCCTCGTCCAAACCATGGCATTTAGCAGTTTGGCAAATAAGCGCGACGAAGTTGGAGTTACAGAGACTGCTAATTCAAATAACAAGATTAATACAGTACAATAACTTAACTCTGCAAGGTTGGCAACAGTATTTCTTTTTAGCTGGAAACAGAAAAAGAAACACTGTCACTGTTTAAGATTGGCAGAGTCATTGTCAAAGTTTTGATTAAATTAAATATAGATTTGTTTTATCATCAAGGGGACTCAGGGGCGGACCCAGGAAAAAATTTCGGGGTGGGATGATGAAAGGATTGCTGGTGAAAATAAAAACACAAAAGCTTAGAGTGAATACAATGTTTTTAATTCAGTCAAACTTTATAAGAAACAATACATTGTTAGGTTGGTCCTTAATGAAACAAAGTTTATACATTCAAATATAAAAAATCAATTCAGCCTTTGAGTTAAATTTTAACGCTTTTCAAAGAATTAAAGAATTTTCAAAGAAAACGACGAGGTTTTTTAGACATTTCGCCAATAATATTTTCAGCTTTCACTTCAATATCTTTGTGTATAAAAAGCATGACCAGACGGTTTTTTTAAGATTCATATTTTTTCTTGACATGTAGAGGATTTTTCATTCAAAAATAAACCTGTTCGAGAAAATAATATATATAGTAGGCAGATAAAAACAAATAAATACATATAAACAAATTCAACATTCATTATGAAAAATATATCATTCACTTAAAGAATTTTATATAGCACACGCACAATTTCAAGTGAACGTGTAAATGCAATGATTACTATACGATTGTATGTTACTATTATAACAAAAAAATCTAAAGAATAATGCAGGAATAATAATGATTTTTTATGTAGCGTATAGACGAAAATTAAGTTTTATAAAAGACTAAAATATATAAAATACTTATGAATAAAAAAGTGTGACTGCAATATATTTGTATATATAGCCTGTGCAATTAAGTATATTTACAAATACCAACTAATGTACATTTTACTAACTTGCAAAATATAAAAATATTTATATTTTATATATAAAATTTATATTTTATATATATTTATATTTATATATCTGTCCAATTCTTAAGAGGTTAGCAAAAACGAGATCTATTGTTCAAATATAGGTATGTACTCAGGGTTTACTATCTACTCCCTTTATATGCAAATTCGGTACGAATAATTTATACTAGTTGCTAAAAACTACAAGCGTACTTTTTTATCTATGTGGACTTATAGAACTGCTAATTCTATTATGTACGACAATCAACGTGCGACTTGGTTATGTAAGCTCACACATACTTGAGCACAGTGCAGATGTACACGCTGTTTATATAAAATCATAGTTGCGAAATCCTGTGGATAAAACAGCGAATGTACCGATGCCGATGCTGAAGCGCCACCGTTTGCAGAGCGCGCGGCGATTCAAAAGCGTTATTTAAAAATATTCATTAATTTAAAATAACTTCAAAAATTCGTAAATTAATAAACGTTTTTTACACCATACTGCTTTAAAGCTAGGGTTCTAACAATTATGTAAATTTTTATAGGTATTAATATTTCGGGGGGGATTAATCCCCCCTATCACCCCCTGGGTCCGCCCCTGTGGGGACTCGTTATGTACAGGAACAACAAAATACTCTAATTTTATAATTAAATACGCATTTTAATGTAGAAAGGTTAAATTTTGTCTTGAGAATAGTCGGTAAACTTTGAGAATTATTCTTAGTCTTAAAACAAAACAGCCATAAAGGTAAAATGCATGTCTTTCTAACTTCTGTATTGTCCAAGGATTTGACACGTCTCCACAGAGGTAAAAACGTCATGAATTTTCTTTTCTTCTCATTTTGAATTACAAAACCAACAACAAATTAAAACATACTGTTTAGATTGTATCAAGAACACAAAAAAAACTATTATTTTTAAAGTTGTTACTTTACAGACATGTGTGTATACATATTTTTTTATTTAAAAAGTCTTCTAAACAAATATAACAACTGGAAAATTTAGGTTTAATATCATTTTAACAGATCTTTCTCAAATTTCTAATCATGTGAAAAGTAAAATTAATTCCATTTACTAATTTCCAATTAAAGTTTATTAAAAACATTACTGACATAACAATCAAATTGTTTTTGTTGTGGTACACTGTAACATAAAGTTGTAGTACAGTGGTGCCATGCCATGACCAATTTAACATGATATGACACTTTTTACTATTTTGTTTTATTTTACGAAATATAACATTTAATCGCTTTTATTTAATCAGTATTTATAACTTGGTTTAAATCAGTAGCGTGGCGTATATGTAACCGCTGTTTCCGGCGGCAACAGTAGGCTACTGGAAATAAGAGAAAATAATATTAATTATATTACAGAATAAATAGTTTAGTTATTGAATAATTTGAAATCCGAACAGTCTCAGTAGGGATACTTGAAGAAAAGCCTAGCATTGCTTTCCAACTGCTGGACACTTGCACCGTCTTGTGTTGTCGGTTCAGACAGCGGCAATGTTTTACTGCGTACGGTCATTGACCTCGTAGTAGTTGACACTGTACAAACTGTGGAAGGGGGGACACTCGTCCGTCCAATGTGTTGCCGCTGTATAAACCGGCAAAACGCTCAGTTATGTTCGTTTTCGGAACTGACGTGGAGCAGATACTAGGCCTACGTAGTCTACCTATTTGTGTTTTGTTCATTTAATCATGTGTTTCTGTGTTTGTCTTTATTATTTTTAATTTGATTATTATTCGTGTTCTGATTTATTCTGTGTAAGTCAGATCCCGTCAGCGAATGATAGAAAATGCTCTAAAAAGAACACTTGGTACAAGAAAAAATTCGAATTAATTTGTAGGTCAAGTTTTAGGCCTGTCACAACAGGCAACAGGTGTTACGTACCCACGCCACGCCACTGGTTTAAATCATATGTTAAATCTATGAACCACGGAGCCGTAATACGCGATGGGTAATATGAAAACATTACGCAGTGCTGCTACGCAGAGAGCGTGCTGTTCGCACTGCGGACAGTCTCGACAGAGTGAGTGAATAGCTTAGTAAAGCGGCCTACAAACTGCCACTTGGTTGTCAACCATGTCGCCAACTTACCATGTTGAAGACAGTGTTGATTGTCTGTGGGCAGGTTGCAGGTTGAAGTTTCATGTTGAATCTGAATCAACGGTTGAAATAAGATCAAAAACTTTGGATTTCTTGTGGGAGGAGCTTAATGTTGGTAAACATGTTGAACCGTCTGTGGCGGTGTTGACAACTTGGTTGTAAACATTTTAGTTCACATCATTGGGTTGTAGAGTGAACTTGGTGAAAGTGAATTAGTTCTGTTTTATTGAGTCGTGATAATAATGGCTACAATACCAAACAATGAAGCTTGGAGGGAGTTTTTCTAATGTTACAAAGGCTTACCCGAATTGTGGATGGTCAAATGTGATAATTTTAAAGATAGGAATAAAAAGAGAGTGCTTTGGGGAAACTTTTAGATGTCTACAAACAAGTAGACAAAGATGCAAACATAGAAAGTTTAAAAAAGAGACTAATTAATATTAGGACTTGCTTCCGGAGGGAATTGAAAACAATGGAGCAAAGTCAGAGCTCGGGAGCTGGTGCAGATTAAACATACAGTATATACCAAATTTATGGTATTTTTACACACTAGAGTTTCTTCGAGACCAGGAAACTCAAATTCCTGGATTTTCAACCATTGATATAGGCGAGGCGGAAGAAACAGAGAAAGCAGAGGTAAGTAATTTTAACTATGTATACAGTAATCTCTCGTTATACGCGTATTTACTAGGGGAGGTGGTGGTATTATGAAACGGGGTTGTAATATGAAACAGCACAGTATTTGTCCAGGAAGTGCAGCCATCTATCGGCAATTGTTGTAATTATAACATTTAGTTTCCGTATTGGTCTCCAGAGGCTGCTGACTTCAGTATGGTGTTGTTTGTAGTCTTAAATACATGTGTTTTATTTTCTAACGTTCAAAACTTTTCACAAGGTAAGATTCTCTATTTTTTTTCGTACCTATACTAAATGAGGTATACTATTATTAGAGTATCAGATAGTAATATGATTTAACTTCAAAATGCCATGGATAGTTATTTGAAATAATATTTTATACACTATGATTAACAGGTTAGACTGGAAAATGGCGTAGGGTGGTAATATGAAACAGACTGTTCCATAATACAACCCTACTTTATTTTTAGGTGTCCCTATGCCAAGAAGCAAGTTAGGACCAGAAAAAAAAGGGCTAAGGCAGAAATGGCGACCAGCAGATATGTTAAATGCAATATCAGCAGTACGGGAGAAAACTAAAACTTTAAACGAAGCAGCACGTTGTTTCAATGTACCCAAAGCTACACTTTCTAGAAAGGTGGCTAAAAGAGATGTTGATCCACAGATTTTGGTTAATGAAAAATTAGGAAGAAAGCCTATTCTTCCCCTACAAATTGAGAAGGAACTGGTGGAGTATTGTTTATTGATGGAAAGGAAGTTTTATGGGCTTACTCGAAATGACATCAGGCGAATGGCTTATCAGCTGGCAGCTAGAAATGGGATCAGCAACAACTTTAATGACGACATGGGTGGGAGGGCCTGGTTTGACCATTTTATGAATCGACACAAACATCTGTTGTCAATTAGAAAACCTGAAGGGACATCACTTGCCAGAGCCATTGGCTTTAACAAGGAGAGTGTCATGAACTTTTTCGACCTTCTGGAAACGGAATACGCGAAGCATCGTTATCCTCCAGATCGAATTTTTAATGTGGACGAATCTGGTCTGAGTGTAGTGCAGACGAAACTTCCACATGTGATTAGAATGAAAGGTAAAAAGCAGATAGGATCTCTTACTGCAGCAGAGAGGGGAAGTCTTGTAACGATCATCGCTTGCATGAGTGCAGGAGGAAATTTCGTCCCTCCAATGATGATTTTTCCACGGACGAACTGGACAGACCGATTGATGAAGGGGGCACCCCCAGGAGCTATAGGGAAATGTCATCCATCAGGCTGGGTGCAGTCCTACCTTTTCACCGAATGGTTTTCCCATTTCATTGAACATACAAAGCCTACATCTGAATCTCCAGTTTTACTTATACTGGATGGACACTTTTCTCATACAAGGAACCTTGATGTTATCTTAAAGGCAAAAGACAACCATGTAACGATCCTGTGCTTGCCGCCTCACACAACTCATAGACTTCAGCATTTGGACCGAACATTCATGGGTCCCCTAAAGACTTATTATAGCGAAGAGGTTAGGCAGGCACTGAGAACAGGCGGGATGGACACATATGACATTGGAATGTCCCATGCCCATCAATGGTATTTACATTCACATCACAGTTGTCGTAAATGAACTGTGCAAAAAGGTGGCAGCGCAGCAGTCGTGTGACGCCACAATGGCCGGCGTACTTTGCAAATCCATATCTCAAAGTTCAAACTGGGATAATAGCAGTCAGTGGTTTTAAGTGCACCGGGATATATCCACTAAACAGGAACGTCTTCTCCGAGACTGACTTCATTGCGGCTCAACATGAAGCAGAAAATGTGGCTGACAACAGTGAACTTCATGAAGCCGGCGACGAGGATGGTGATGATGATCTGCATCCTTCTGGATCAGAAACCAGTGCTGTCTTGAGGAACGGCAACGATAGAACACTAGAGGAAGCTGGAGGCTCCTCATCGACACCTATAAGCCACGTCACTCCACAAGACATCTCTCCAATTCTAAGTGCAAAGAAGAAGATAACATCAAACAGAGGTCGGAAAGCACTTTCTGCCACTATTATAACTAGTTCTCCATATAAGGACGCTTTAAAATCGTAACTTGATAAAGAAGCAACTAAACTGAACTCAAAGAAGAAGGGACTTCGAGCTCACAAAGCAGCTGTCAGATATAAAAACCAAATGAGTCAACCCGGAACTAGCAAAGGAACATCCCAGAATAAAAAAAAATGGAAGGCGAAGTCTATTTTCCAAGAGAAGGAGAAATGAAGATGGAACTTCTAGCGATGAGGATGAGACGGGAGGGTGTCTGTCTTCTGGAAGCTCAAACATATCAGAACCTATTGGGCAGGAAGTTCCAGCGGAAGATGATGCAGATTGTCTATTTTGTGGCGAGACATTCAAGAAATCAAAATCTGCAGAACTTTGGGTTCAATGTGTGATGTGCCAGAAATGGGCTCATATGTTGTGCAGTGCGTGTGAAAATGATGTTTTTATTTGCGACTTCTGTTCGTAAAGAACTTTGTCCAATTTGTCTTAGTTTTTTCCTATGTTCAAAATGTTTTATTAGCATCTGAAAGTATAATTTGTTTTTTTTTACGCTTAAGAGAATAAAATAAGGCATTACTGTAATAACAAAAATAATAAAGTACTCACAATATTAAAATAAAACATTTTGAATTTATTCTTATACTTGTTTCATATTACCACCCTGCTCTTCAAAACCCATATTTTGCTGTCTGTTTAAAAAATAATAATTTACTATGGAACAGTTGAATTTTTGTCCATAGCTACTCATAATACATTACAAGGAACGTATTTGTTAATTGCAGTGATGATTAATGATGAAATAGCTACATTCAAAATCGAGTATTTTGCCCAAAACAAAAAAACCGGTCCATATTACCACCACCTCCCCTATCTTTTTTTCCCAATCAAAACGTTCTTTTTAGTTTTTATTCCGTTTTTTCACTTTTCTTATGAAAATTTAGTAAGAACCCTGTACCCAAAGAAAAATGTTTATTAAGTTAATACAAAAATAAAATAAATAAATAATAATAATTTCTTTAAGAAAGAAAGATTCATTTAAGTTCAATGTTTAAAAAAGAAAAAAACTCAGTTCAAGGAATATTTTAAACCTTCTCCCATCCTATCAATTACCGAGAAAACGATAAGGCTGGTAATTTCGTCAGAAAAAAATTCTTCAAATCAATTTCCTACATATATTTTTTATTTTTTTATTTAGCTTCATTATCAGCGGTTTTCGTTATCCATGGACGAGTTGAACCTAACCGCCGGGATAACGAGGGATTGCTGTAATCACATTCTTTCTGTAGAAAATAATTATTTTATACAATTTTAATTATTTTAGGAGGCTTGTGAAAATCTATCAGTTCTGAGTTCCTCTTCACAGAAGAGGAAGAAAAGCATTGGGCAGCACTTGGCTGAGAAAAACGATTTGCTGAGAGATGCATTAGGGCACCTCAGGAGTAAGGAGCAGAAAGATGAAGCCAGTAGCTATGGCGAAAACTGGGCTACATCGTACCGTAAACTGTCTTACATTCAACAAATTTACGCCAAAAAGGCAATTGAAGATATTTTGGTGTTAGGCCATTTGGAACTACTCACGCTTCATTCAGTCAATACTCCTTCTACTTCCTCTCATTCTTCTTCCTTTCCATCATGAACCTCTAGTCCTATTCACCAGCAATCCCTTTCATCACCACTATAAGAAAATGCGATACCATCTCTAACTCCATTACATTCCCTACAAAATCATTCTTCTTCCTTTCCATCAAGAACCTCTACTCCTATTCACCAGCCATCCCTTTCGTCACCATCATACGAAAATGCAATAATTATTCCCACACAAACACAAACTGAATATAAAAATATTCAGGAATTACTGAGTAGTAATAATTTTTCTTAAATTAAATTTTATCTTATTATTTTTTAAAAAACATTTGTTTTAGTTTATTAAATTTTCCTAATATACATTAAAATGTGTATTATTACATTTTTTTAAATACATTTGTTATGCAAAGTATTATGCGTTTTTATTTATATGCACAGATTGGCAAGGAACTGCTCCAACTCCATTAAAATAATTAGTGAATTTTCTTCTTGTCTCTTTTGCAATGGAAGTCGAATTTCTTGATACAGTTGGTTGAAGCTCAGTCAATAGCTGGGTGCCCGTTCTCCATGCTCCAAATTGAATTTCACCAGTGTTTGTGTTTTCAATATCTATACTTCCTTTTAAGTACACAGAAGAGTTTTTCTTCTTAAATAATTGTGTAGATAACAAGCGGCTAAGGTGATCATGGCCGTCTTTTCAGGGTTCAAATTTATTTTATTTAAGAGGACACGAAATCTTGAAGCAAGTATGCCAAAAGCATTTTCAACAATTCGTCTTGCTCTGGATAACCTGTAGTTAAATATTATTTCTTCGCTTGGGAGGTTTTCGCCGCTGTAAGGTTTCATCAGGTTTCTGAGCAAAGGGAACGCACCATCGCCAACAAAAACAAAAGGCATTTCTTCTGCAAAATTGGTTAGTTGCCCAGATTGGGGAATTTTCAATAAATTATCCTTGAATTTGTTATAAAAGCTACTATTTGAAAATACTCCCCCATCTGATATACGACCATTTACACCGGCTTCTATCATCATAAATTCATAGTTTGCGTTGACTAAGGCTAGTAAAACGATGCTAAATGTCTTCTTATAATTGAAATAGTAAGATCCCGAACCAACAGGTTTTTTTATTTCCATATGCTTGCCGTCAATTGCTCCAATGCAATTTGGGAAGTTCCATCTTTTCTCAAACTCCTCCGAGACTACAATCCATTCTTGTTCCGTTTTTGGTACCTATTAATAAAAATAAACAATTTTAATTTTACAGATTGATAAACTGCGTACGTGTACAGCTTTTTCTATTTACTTACCTTGATATTTTCTTTTAAAACTTTAACTATAGCAGAACAAGTCTCAATTATTATTATTCCTAGACTTTGTGGTGATATCGCCGTAAGAAATTTTAAGTCTTCAAAAGTCTGCCCACTGGCTAAAAACCGGAGAGTTGCTGATAGCCGTTCATTCGCGGAAATCGCATCCCGCATAATGGTGTCCTTCATTTCTATTAATGGTCGTACTTTCTCTAATAATTCGTCATACGTTTCACTGTCCATTCTTAAAAAGTTTTTTAAATATGCAGGTGGACTAATGCGTAGTTCCTTCAATAAATTTGAATGTGAAAACTGTGCTCGATTTTGATACCAATCCTTTGACCACATTCTTTTTTTTCGGATTTTTCACCTCTTCTTCACAAACCTCATCAACAATAACACATAGTAAAGACAATTCCTCACTCATTTTTAAATACACAAAGCAAACGTCATCAATCGTACACAACATACATTTAGCTACTAAACATCTTTTCACGATAAAAGTGATGTCTACGTTAGGGTTGACAACTTAGGTTGTCAACCAACTGTTTAGTCTGTGGCAAATAGGTTGACAACATGGTGGACAACCAGGTTGGCAGTCTGTAGGCCGCTTAACTGCGACATAGATGTTGCAATAGCAATGTTAGTAGACGAAGAGGCTGAAGATGGAGCAGTATGTTTATCGACTTTGGTAAATAATGATTTCCTGCCGATGTTTACTAAGTACGTAAAAGGAAAGAACATTGTTTCAAACTTTTAAATTTAAGGCATCTGATGGACAATGAAACCAAGTTTAGAGAACATTTTAGAATGTCCACAGAACTGTTCTATGAAATTTAAACCACATTAAACATGATACAACCACTCCATCTTCCAACAAAATCAAGAAACCAATATCACCACTGCAGAAGGTGTATTTAACTTTAAGATAGGAGATGGTTTACAATTGAAATATTATTCTTATTTAATTGCAGGGCGAACGCACCGGAACCTCTTGGATCCAAAAATAATTACCGAAAAAATATATGAAATTAATACAAAAATTGATTACTACTTTTTAAATTGTGCCCCTCATTAGCCCCACTACAAAACTAAACAATTGTGTTTGTAATAAGTCTAGTTTGATTATATACATTCGATTTTGTATACCTCAAACTCGTATGGATGGCCCAATTGATCTGTTGTTAGATTTGGTTGAACTTGACAGTGTTACCGCTAGGGGCATATTTGACTGTATGATCGACTGCCTTCACTCTTACGAAATGAAAAGTAATAATTTAATAAACTTGACATGCGATGGTGCTGCTGTGATGACTGGAAACAAGAAGGGCGTTGGAGCATTATTCCGTCTCTTATTGTATAGCATAGACTTGAACATTCAGTATCTGATGCAGTAAAGTCAGTTTCAGGAATTAACAGCTTTAAATCTTTTGTCGATAAGTTATATGTTTTATATCATGCTTCGCTCAAAAACAGCAGAGAACTACAAGTGTGCGCGAGTTTGCTGGAAACTGAATTGCTAAAAATTGTAAGAATCTTGAGCACACGTTGGGTTGCATTTGCATCTAGTATATTGGGTTGTACAGTATATTTTATACTTAAACATAAAATATACGTATACTTGTGTGTGTACAACTTTTGAATTGATGGGTTCCGGCACCTATAATCTTAGAAACCAACCACTGAATAATTTCTGTTTTATTAATGCTAGCAGAATTTTGAAAACAAAATCAATACGTACAAAGAGTCTTTAAAAAAAGAGTGTACTGAAATTCAATTTAATTAGTAATTTAAACATCCCTTTGAAGTTCAAAATTCCGTGATATAGCTATAAAAAATGTCTGCATTGTTTTAGATTCTTATATTTGTTCTTGTATTTGGAATCATATTTGGAAATTTTACTTACCTCGGACAATAAAAAATTGAAATGGTACATAAGTGTACCAGTAACTCGATGATACTTATAAGTGTTACATAAATTGCATAAAAACGTAAGTGTTCCACATATGTCCCACTGAGCCATAAAGGGTTTCAATTAAAAGACGAATATGAAATGAAACACTTTAATAGTCAAGATTAAATTTATTGAAGTACTTATTCTCTAACTAAATCAATTAGTTAGATTAAGTCCAAATATGAATTAAAAAGCCTTGATTCACTTGCGAAACAATAGCGCTGCGTGTCATGCTTGCGATTTTTGGCGGGAATCACTGAAGCGTGCTTTTAAAAACCGCTCCCATGTCGATAGCCGCGGCAGACTTCAGCGTGATGACGTCATCACGCATAACTTTTGCACGTCCGTGATTCTACGAAACCAAGGCCTTATCTTACGTTTATTTTCAGTTTTTTACAACTCACCTGAATAAAACACAACCAACACTGTATACATTTCAAAATGTCTGTTAACTGTGATAATCATGTCAGTGAGTCAGACTATTCTAAAGAACTGCTGCGTAATAGTCATTGGCACTATTGACAGTTTGTTAACATTCATACTGAATACTGTGTGTGTGTGTGTGTGTGTGTGTGTGTGTGTGTGTGTGTGTGTGTGTGTGTGTGTGTGTGTGTGTGATTTAGGAAACAAATTCGCAGACAATGCAAAAAAAAATAATAATAATGTGTATATCTTAATGAATTTGGCTTGGATAATGAAACAAGAAATTTAATCAAACAAACACTGACGAATACCTACTCCAAGGTGCAATTTCTAGACAGTTAAGACAGGAGTCAGACAAGGAGATAGACTATCGCCGTCGCTTTTTAACTGCATCTGGACAAAGTAATAAGAGAATGGAGAAACTGATTGGAGGAAAATCACATCAGTCAGGGAATTAGACTAGGCTATAGCAGAGCTATAGTCTAACCTGTCAATAGATTGTCTAGCGTTTGCAGACGATCTAGCAATCCTGTCAGATTCAGTAGAAATAGCCATTAGACTTATGGAATTGCTGATAGAACAAGCTGAAAGAGTGGGTTTACAAATTTCTTTTGAAAAAACCAAGTTCATGAAAAACATCAAGACGATATCAAGAAAATGAACACTCAATACAGACAAATCTATGGAGCTGATAAATTCAAGTACCTTGGAGAAGTTATTGAACACAATGTCTCAGAGAAAGAAGACACTAAAGCACGAGTTAACAAGATGAAAGTTGCTTACCATTTAACCAAGGACACATATAACAAGAACTCAATGTCCATTAATGCCAAACTTTGGCATTATTCAACAGTAATTCGCCCGGAAGTACTTTATGCAGCTGAGTGTCTTACTCTGAACAAGAAAATGATGATCATTTGAAACATTCTTCTTTCCTCTATATGCCTTTATTTATATCGTTGACTTATGCGCTTAACAGCTGGACATTATCAACATCTATCAAATGATTGTAGCTACTATCGTTGAAGAATCTAGGCATTTTTTTATATCTACTAGACAATTATTTTTAATGTGTGAGCACATTGTTAATAATATTATTAAAATATCGGTATGGAGAACCATACATGATTTCCATGTTCTAAGATGTATATATTTAAAATCATTTTCAAAATGTAATATTTCCGTAGAAACTACCTCTTTCTTCAGCCTTAACCACAGTAATGTAGTCACTAACGTATACCACCTTACGTTAGCGCACTCGATTTTCACTGATGATGGCAGTCGATGGCACTGCCGAAACGTCTGGTTTTGCAGAAAACATTGGACTACGGCCAAACAGCCCCGGAAGGAAATTTAACAACAAACTACTTCTTTGTTGCCGATAACGTAGTACACATAAAATATCGTTATCGAGAACCATACATGACTTCCATGTTCTAAGATTTATATTTAAAATCATTTTCAAAATGAAATATTTCTATAGAAACTACTTCTTTCTTCAGCCTTAACTACAGTACCGTGGTCACTAACGTAAACCACCTCACGTTATCGCACACGATTTTCACGGATGATGGCAGACGATGGCACTGCCGAAACGTCTGGTTTTGCAGAAAACATTGGACTACGGCCAAACAGCCCGGGAAGGAATTTTAACAACAAACTACTTCTTTTTTGCCGATAACGTAGTACACATATAAAAAAATTATCCCCTCCTCCTTCAACTATAATTTTCATTTATAGAAAATTACCCCCACCCCGTTCAACTAGCCTCTTCATTTATAGATATTTCATCTAAGTTTCTATAGTGGATTATTATGATCTTCTTATGAGGATACTTTATTTATCAAAATTAAGTACTTTACTGTTGTTAAAACACAAAACGTTGCTGGTAAACTACCCTTTCCCCATAACCGATCTTCACCAAGATCAATAGGCCTTGTGTCCTCTACAACTCAGGTTCATATGTAAAAAATTATTTGATTCTCTTTGAATTTACGGCAGTTTTCGTTCGTCATAAAAAAAATACTCTTGTTAAAACATAAAATGTTGCTGGTAAACTACCCCTTCCCCTTAACCGATCTTCACCAAAATCAACAAGCCTTGAGTCTTCTACAATGCACGAACGTATGTAAAAACTTATTTGATTATGTTTGAATTTACGGCAGTTATCGTTCGTCATAGAAAAATTACCGTTGTTAAAACATAAAATGTTGCAGGTAAACTACCCCTTTCTCTTAACCTATCTTCACCAAAATCAACAGGCCTTGAGTCTTCTACAATTTAGGAACGTATGCAAAACATTATTTGATTATGTTTGAATTTACGGCAGTTATCGTTCGTCATAGAAAAAATTACCGTTGTTAAAACATAAAACGTTGCCGGTAAACTACCCCTTTCTCTTAACCGATCTTCACCAAAATCAATAGGCCTTGAGTCCTCTACAATTCATGGATGTATGCAAAAATTATTTGATTCTGTTTGAATTTGCGGTTGTTATCGTTTGCCATAGATAAAAGTCTACACACAGCACACAGATAGACAGACAGACACACAGACACTTTTCGAATAATGACTTTTCTTCATGTTTTGAGGGTAGTGCAATCAGAATCAGCCGTTATCTCGAACACGATTTTTTTCGCCATGACCATACTTCCATTTCCTTATGGAACATGGAAGTAAAAATTATTCCCCTCCCCCTTCAACTATCATTTCCATTTATAGAAAATTACTCCCTCCCCCTTCAGCTACCCTTTTCATTTATAGATACTTCATCTCCCTTTCTACAGTGGATTATTATGACCTTTTTACTTCCATGTTCCATAAGGAAATGGAAGTATGGTCATGGCGAAAAAAATCGTGTTCCAGATAATGGCAGATTCTGATTGTACTACCATCAAAACATGAAAAAAGTCATTTTTCGAAAAGTGTCTGTGTGTCTATCTATAGAATTTTTTCTATGGCAAACGATAACAGCCGCAAATTCAAACAGAATAAAATAATGTTTTGCATACAGTCCTGAATTGTAGAGGACTCAAGGCCTATTGATTTTGGTGAAGATCGGTTAAGGGAAAGGGGTAGTTTACCTGCAAAATTTTACGTTTCAACAAGAGCAAAGTGCTTAATTTTGATAAATAAAGTATCCTGAAAAGAAGGTCATAATAATCCACTGTAGAAAGGTAGATGAAATATGTATAAATGGAAAGGGTAGTTGAAGGGGGAGGGGGTAACTTTGTTTATAAGTTAAAATTTTAGTTGATGATGGAAGAAGTAAATTTTATAAGTTTTATATGTGTTACACGTTATTGACAACAAAGAAGTAGTTTATATGGAAACATTTCATTTCACTTTAACAAAATTCTATATTTTTTCATTTTAATTTAAATCATGTGTAAGACAAAATATATCGTTCGTGGCAGGCAAGCATATCTCAATTATGTAATGTTTACGTTTCCATTTTATTATTATGATTACCGCAATAAAAAGGCAGGCAAGACACACACACGCACACACACACAATTCGCGTTATTTCTGGCCTCACTCAAGACACTCATGTTTATTTTCTTACATTTGCACGCTTTTTAAATGGAAAGTGCCGAAACCCACACCAACACAACGCGTGCAAGCAAAAAAATTGTCCAGCGTGGATAGCGATTTGCTTCCTGTGGATCGCTGGGCAGTGTAACTGCACGTGTTTACAGAGGAATGGTTCATAGACTTTTCGTCTTTAGGGAATGAACCCTCTGCAAGATACTCAGGGTCCATGAGTGACTTCGGAGCGCTTCGTAGGAGGGATAATTATCTGCGTAGTTCGGTTTCTTTATAAGAATAAAGTAAGCCTACCTAATTTTTATGGATAAAGTGACTGAAAATAACATTATATTAAACGACTACCCCATAATAACAAAAATATCTATAAATACTGAAATTAGTTTGAGGGTGGGCGATATTTTTTTAGAAATTACCGAACCGAATTCAAGTAAATTAATTTTAAACTTAAATATTACAACATGGAAGTCATGTATGGTTCTCCATACCGATTTTTTCAGTATACTTTATTTATCAAACTTAAGTACTTTACACTTGTTAAAACATAAAACGTTGCAGGTAAACTACCCCTTCCCCAACCCCCAACTGATCTTCACCAAAATCAACCCCCAACCCCCAACTGATCTTCACCAAAATCAATAGGCCTTGAGTCCTCTGCTATAATCAGGCACATATGCAAAGAATTATTTGATTCTGTTTGAATTTGCGGCAGTTATTGTTCGCCACAGAAAAAATTCTATACAGACACTTTTCGAAAATTGATTTTTCTTCATGTTTTGAGGGTAGTACAATCAGAATCAACCCTTATCTCGAACACGATTTTTCTCGCCGTCACCATACTTCCATTTTCTTTCGGAACATGGAAGTAAAATAGATTTAATATATTCCACGAGACAAACTTTCAGTGAACGGCCAGTGCAGTCTCACTTAGGTAAACTGCATCAGATAAGCGGCATCATCGTGCTTACTTGCTGAACTGCTACCTGTCATGCTCCGGATAAGGCCTTTCAGTGGCTCCACCATTATCAAGTTCTAAACCATAACCTATGGTTTAGGAATTGATAATGGTCAAGTGGCGTGGCGTGGGTACCAAGTGTTCTTTTTAGAGCATTTTCTATCATTCGCTTGGCGAAGAAAAGGCTCCCGGCTCAACGTGATCTGACTCTCATTATACTTACACAGAATAAATCGGAACACAAATAATCGAATTAAAAATAATAAAGACAAACAGAGAAACACATGACTAAACGAACAAAACACAGATAAGTACGTAGTATCTGCTGCACGTCAGTTCCGGAAACGAACATAGCTGCTAACTGAGCGTTTTGCCGGTTTATACAGCGGCAACACATTGGGTGGACGAATGTGTCCTTTCTCCACAGTTTGTACAATGACAACTACTACAAGGTCAATGACCGTACGCAGTAAAACATTGCCGATGTCTGAGCCGGCAACACAAGACGGTGCAAGTGCCCAGCAGTTCGAAAGCAATGCTACGCTTTTCTTCAAGTTTCCCTACTAATATTGTTCGGATTTCAAATTATTCAATAACTGAACTAATTATTCTGTGATATAATTAATATTATTTTATCTTATTTCCAGTAGACCTACTGCTGCCGCCGGCAACAGAGGTTACGTGGACGCCAGGCTACTGGTCAAGACACTGAAAGGCCTCGTCCGGAGCACGACAGGTAGCAGTTTAGTAAGTAAGCACAATAAAGTTGGTGTCATGTTTTTCTTTATCGTCTACCAAAAAAACTAACCACAAATTCCTCTTATCAGACGGCATTCTGTGTACATTAACTTTACTAATAACTTTGTCTGAGCTTCAGTTAATGGTGTAAAATTGTGTAACAAGTAATTAATTTTGTATTTTAAATTAATTTGTTTAATAATTTAGACGTCTCTTATTTGTAGCAACATTTTAAAAATATTTACTTATATTTTATAATTCTCCTCAGTAACCTCTGTACCATCTCTCTCTCACACACACACACACACACAGATATTGCAGAATATTACCAAGAGTTGTTTGTGTTTTGTTTAATTACTGCGTATGTTTCTCCACTTGCCATAAAAGGTGGCAGTCAGTGAAATTAAAAATAACGTGTTTAAAATATCGTTATTTTAACAAAATTACTTTAAAATTAATCAAATTATTTATTCCAGTATGGTATCTTTTGCAGTGCAGCACCTCCAAGTTTAAACAAAAATTTCAAATTGAAATAAATCACAAATATAGGAACCAACTGTTGTGCTCCATTGTTTGTGGTACTTCTGATAAGTGCTTTAGAGCCGTTCAGCTCGTCTTCAGATCCCAAACATTCAACCAATCACACAATGTGCAACTAGGCTAAAGCAGCACTTATTGGAAGTAAGCAAAATAGTGGTGTGCAACGAGTGGTTTCAATGTTTGTGGCATCTGTGAATACTGGAGGAACGTTCGTGGCTATGAACAGCGAAGAATGGCAAAATCTTCTGAAGAAGGCCATGGTCCACAAAGGGCTGTTGAGCCAATGACGACGAGGAGGAGGATCTGTGAATCCACTAAGAACATTTGTTCATTATTTTTATCATGATATGAACTAAATCCCCACAGACAGGTAAAAGATCTTAACCACCAAACTAAGTAGTGTAACACAGTTCTACTGGCGTTTGTAAAAATTCAAGGAAATTTAACTTGTGTACAGAAAACACTTATAACTATCAGAATGACCCAAAATGAATTTTAAAAATAATTTTACAGTTTTTTTTTTAATTTCCATCCTATATAGTTTACATTAATATACTGTATTCAATTTGAGTTAAGATTATTAGTACCACTCATACAAATAACAGTACTACAACATTTAAGACATTTTAAAATTTTACTAATGCAACATTTTCTAAACAAAATGAACCTGTTTAACCACAAAAAAGTTTGAGTAGTTTGCAGATGTTGTGTGTTGTACAGAGGAGACACCTCCAAATTGTAAGTCACAGAGTGCTGTCCATTGTTAATTAGCAGATACTGTTGGATGTTGCAGATACTGTATATAACACTGTATAATAAAAAAATCATAAATTTTATTTACTTTTATATTTTCCATTTATATATAATTTACATTTATATATTTTCAATTCATGTTAGATTATTAGTATGACTTACAAAACTACAGTATTACAGCAATGAATACATTTTCAGTTTTCAATGTTGCAACAGCTTCTAAAATAAAAATACAAAAATAATAATAAATGGACTTGTTTAATAAAGGGAATAAGCTTGTCGCTGGCGATTGTAGTTTCCTTGGTACGGATATTCATAAGATTCACGATTCGGTGGTCTCTGATTGTAGTTTCCAGGGTACGGATCCCCATACGATGGTGGCAGATCGTTATCAGGCGGCTTACCCCGTATGCATACCTTCTCCTCCTCCGAGCACGTCAGCTCAGGACAGCATTGCACATAGGCACACTGAAACACACGACAAATGTTCTGCGTTTAGTATGTTTGCATTATAGTAATTTCAATAAAATTATTAGTACATTTTTAATATGTATACCCTATTTATAAATCCACTACATGGTAGTATCAACTGAAATTATTATTTCCTTTCAGAAACAATACAAACCACTCTGAAAAAGAATAATTTCTTGGCCGATGAGAACTCCAGGGATATCTAAATCATTTCTGTGTAAAGTTGCATAATTCAATTTTTATGGATTTTCTCAAAACAAGAATTCAAATACCTAATTTTATATATATATAAATAACTCAAAGTCTGAGGATTTGTTTCTTTGCATTGAATACAAATCCACACCGTTACACAGATTGCCACCAAATTTTGCACAGGTAACCTTTGACACAAGGCAAAAAATACTGTCTAACATGGAATTTCATATTCTGCCCCGTTTGCACGATTTAGGCCCTTTCAATTATGCCCTTTTATTGACGCGTATAAAGATGTCAAAAACATTATGGAGACAAGAATTAATCACCATAGTAAAAAGTAAATAAACAAATGCTATTTAGGGGCATCAGAACTGTACCTTTATCCGTTCCTGCATTACAGTTTACATTTTCGATGTTTTTAATACGCGATTGTATCGATATATTACGATATGGAAAAGAAGAAGTGTAGAACTACTAATTGTAAATTGTCCTATTACTTAATGTAAAGCGAAAATACGTGTTGTTTTCATTTGTGAGGTTAGGTGACAACGGTTTTTGGTTTTTAGTTTACTGCTGAAACAAATAAAAACCATGGTTGAGGAAAACGTAACGTTTAATGTGTATGTACAATGCTTATAACACAGTAACACTTAAAATAAAGAACCTATCGGGTTTTTGAGTTAACGGGTACTTGTACAATATAATTGTAATTATAATAATTACGTTACATGTAATTATGTTAAATATAATTATAAATATTATGATAACTATTTATAATAAGCAGTATGTTTCTTACAAGAATATATTTTTATTTATTTTTATTTTATATTACACTGTTTTATCAGTTTTCCGTACTGTCATTTTCAAATATTAAATCTAGTCCTATATGAACAGTAGAATACACAAAAACTGTTGACAGATTGTAATACAAAATACGAATAAATAAATATATATGTTATTGTAAGAAAAATACTGTTTATTATTTATATTCATTATTAATGAGATTAATTGCGTACGGTTACGAATACAAATATACGTTAATTATAATGATAATGATGTAATTATAATAATTAGCCATATTATTACTTTGAGCAAAGCGAAGACTTCTAACTTGACAAAAAAACTGTTTGTCCAACACGAAAACTGTTGAAATACGCATAGTATAGATACGAAATAGCCCTACGAATAAATAAAACAATGGATAAATAAATATAAGAAATGAGGAGATAAGAAGTGATTTAGATATTTTTGCAGTTAATGAAAGGATTAAAGAACACAGAAGAAAATGGATTCAACACATAGATAGAATGGAAGAAAGTAGAATACCGAAGATAGCAAAATATTACAACCCTAGAGTTACAGAAGGAAAGTTGGTAGGCCTAAGGAAAGGTGGACTGTGGAATAGGAACCACAGCCTAAAGCCTAAAACCGTTAAGAAGATGATGGTGATGATGATATAAATAAAAACCTAGGCCTATTCTTGTACGAAAAATATTGCTTATTACATATATTCATTATACATTAGAATAGCCTAATTATGTATAATTATGAATACAAATATATGTTAATTATAATGATAATGATATTTAATTATAATAATTAGTTATATTGTTATTCTGAACACAGCGAAGATTTCTAACTCTACAGGAAAAAAAAAAAAAAAAAAAAAAAAAAAAAACGGTGTGTCCAACGATAACTCGAGTTAGCAAGAACGCGATTTTTAAGTTTAAGTGGACCTTACCTCAGTGAATCTCTGTATAGTTTTTGAATAAAATCTATGTACCGGTTTGTTAGTTAATTAGTTAGGAATAGCTCAAACAATCGACTGTTAGTTCTCAGCAAATTCGATACGCACGGAATACTATGAACTTGGGTTCGACATTAGTTACATATAAAGAAGTTCAAGTCAAGAATGCCGAAACGTCCCGTAATTAACAAGTTTCAACGCCACAACAATCCCGAAAAATAAAAAACAATATCCTTCAAAGGTTTCGTCTCTGTTTCTACAGAGTGTGCCAGTAAGCAACTCAAGCAAACAGGTAAACGTTTGAAATATGAAATATGCGAAAATCAGTTCCGTCAGCAACCTATTTATTTTTACAGTGTTTCAGAAACGCGTAGTATTTCATTATGTTATTACCATGGGAATGATTTTAGGATGTTATCACACCGTTTTTCAGCCACTTTAAAGACAGTAATGTTGATTAGTCTTAAGTTGTTATCTCTTTTGTATGAAGCCGACTCGACCGAATCCCCCCAGGCAAAATTCTAGATAGGCATAGCCACTGCGAAGAATTAGTGAAAAACACGCGCGACACGTAAATTTCGAATAGCTGATTAACAAACCGACGGACAGATTTGGAAATTAACTGGTGGTTACAAGAAATATGCACCTTACGACAGACGAAAAGGTTTAGGTCTACCGCAAGGCTGTATATATGTCGCTGCGTGAAGTTTTCCTAGGCGCCACTAAACCAACCAATGTGTGTGTGTGTGTGTGTGTGTGTGTGTGTGTGTGTGTGTGTGTGTGTGTTTATATAATATTGAAAATTATGTAATTTGAATTTAACTTGATCATGATCATGTTCATTCTTTACTCGTGAAATTAACTTTAATAATAGACACAAATGCTTTAGACATTAGGAAAATTAAAAAAAAACACTACAAATACTTAAATGGATTCATTATAATTAATTATGTAATATTCAATAAGTATAGACAATGCTGAAAGCTAATATACGCAAATGCAAACGCCCCTTCATCATTTGACGATTCTCCCATTTTTTCTCACTTTTCGGCACCGGCGCTAATACCTGCCACTAGTTTTCGATTTGTGTCTCCAAAGTTAGCATTTCTACACCGTTGCTACAATCATCTGTGCGACTAAACTCGAACAAAATAAGATCCTTTTAGAATGCATCCGAAGTTAATATAGCCTAGGGATGGCAGGCTCTGTGATAGCAACTGGAATGTTTTCAGCGACATTTTAAAAATAAAAATAACTGGTAATTTATACTTTTGCTCCTTCGGAGACTTTATACAAATAACATTGCTTATAATCAGTAGCGTATCTAGAAATAGGTCTGGGGGGGGGGTCCGGTCGAGTCGGCTCCGTCCAAAAGAGAAAACAATTTAAGACTAATCAATATTACTACCGGTACTTTTACAGTGCCTGAAAACGTGTTATAGCGTCCTGAAATCAGTCCCATTAAAGGAAACGGTAGACTAATGCCCAATAAAAATACGCGTTATTGAAAACAGTTTTTACAAGATAGCCTACTTATTGACTGTATTGATTTTTCTAGAAGTATTTCATGTATCAAATGTATCGCTAATGATGTGTAATAAACCTGTTTGTATATTAAACAAAAAAGAGTTACCATTATATTAGCGTACTCGGCTGAAAAAAATAATAAAAAAAACAACATAAACATAAATATTAACAAAATTCGCCAACTTTTTCGACCTTTTTTTTAGGGGGGGGGGTACGGTCCCGTTCGTTCAACCTTGTAAATACGCCCCTGCAAAGATGACAACTTTATTTTATGAAATGTAACAAATAAAATAAACTTTATTTTCTTAAGAATTACAAACCTTTTATTGTCATTCTGGTGTAATCGGACATTCGATAAAGACCATTCTGTTTTTGAAGTCTTCTTCCGGTAGGCTACGGACCGCGTCAAAAATGTCTTGCATGACAACGTTTCACTCATAGTACAATGAGTATTATCAGGTCTTTGTCACTTAAACCTGATGATACTCATCGTAATACGAGTGAAACGTTGTCATACAAGACATTTTTGACGCGGTCCGTACCGGAAGAAGACTTCACAAACATAATGGACACCGGCACGCGGAAGCCTACGTGAGAATATATTCGATAAAAACTATTAATTTAGCCGCGTTTAGGCTGTCAGTAAATTTATATCGTACTCACATAAATTGTTGGTGTAAACAATACTTACAGGTTTGCCATCCAACTGACAGAAACGAGCTCCGCGAACACAATTAGCAGCTACAGTCAGCACAACGATGACGCACAAGGCCGTGAGAGGTGAGGCTTTCATGTCGCTGTTGTCACGGTAAGCGCTCGCCTATCAATGGAGGTAATGCCGCCGCACGTTGTATAAATCCACCAGATCCATTGAACAGAAGTCACATGACTTTCGGGCAAGGCCAAGGTAGCCAATACTGTACGTTGCATACTCTATACGGCCGTGCGCTGCCCCGCTTCAAGTCACCACCTTACTGTTTTTAAACTTGTATAATGTGCAAATCGTTAGTCCGATATTTTACACTTAATAAACACGTTTTGTTAATCTTTCATTAAAGTTAATACATTCAATTCATTATTGCAAATACGCTATCAGTAACCATCTGCAGTAGGCCCTAAGCATACTCTTATCAATTGTATTTCAGAAAGGCTGAACATAACAGGTTCGTAAGTCGCATTTCCAGTGGCGTGGCGTGGGTACATAACACCTGTTGCCGGTTGTGATAGGCCTAAAACTTGACCTTTTTTAGAGTATTTTCTATCATTCGCTGGCAGAAGAAAGGGGTCCCGGTTCAACGGAATCTGACTCCATTACATTCACACAGAATAAATCAGGACAAAAATAATAGAATTAAAAATAATAAAGACAAACAGAGAAACACACGACTAAACGAACAAAAGCACAAATAGGTACGTTGTATCTGCTGCACGTCAGTTCCCGAAAACGAACATAGCTGCTAACGGCGCGTTTTGCCGGATTATACAACGGCAACACATTGGGTGGACGAACGTGCCCCCCCCCCTCTCCGCAGGTTGTACAGTGACAACTACTACGAAGTCAATGACCGTTCGCAGTAAAACATTGCCGACGTCTGAGCCGGCAACACAAGACGGTGCAAGCGCCCAGCAGTTCGAAAGCAATGCTACGCTTTTCTTCAAGTTTCCCTACTAATATTGTTCGGATTTCAAATTATTCAATAACTAAAGTATTTATTCTGTGATATAATGAATATTATTTTCTCTTATTTCCAGTACTGTTGCCGCCGGAAACAGCTGTTACATGGACGCCACGCTACTGGAATACAATCAATTCATTATTGCAAATACCCCACCTGCAGTAAGCATACTGTATCTACCCACCTCTCGTTCTTCTCTTATCAATTGTACCTCAAAAAGGCTGAACATAACGGGTCCTTAACTGACATTTCATATGACATTTAACATTCGTAATCTTATCCGTGGGTCCTGCTTCAACTGTTGCAGTGGCACAGTGTCGTTGTTAACGCTAATTCGTGACATTCCGGACAAAACCAGTGCCATTGAGTTTTCGCAGTATAAGCGTACTCTGTATCGTGATTGGCAGCGCGACTGCGGTCATCCAACTACATTACCCTATGTCTATCCGAAAAATCTCTCAAATGGCGGAGTAACGAATAAGATTTTCTCACGTAAATTGTATTGCGCAAGGTTACTTGGTTAGAAAAATCGACATTACCATTTGATAGCGTTATATTCTTTACTTACGCTTGGCTGAAAGAATATAGAACCAAGGGTGACGACTTCCATATAATGTATCTGCCTGTAGTGTTACAGACTGGAATATTCTGTAGGCAATGCGCGAACTTGGCGCCAGCTCTGTGCTCCGTAATAGGGGGATCGGCAAAATGTCGGGGTAGACGTATCTTGCTTTCCACGTAGGTAATTCCAAGTCGGCCATATACACCCGCAACAGTTCTTTAGGCCTATTATTTGGCTTACTCTGGTATGCATGATCAGCTATTATGATGTTCATCTAGTTCAGTGACGTAACACTTGGAACCTTTGCGGGCCCTCCCCCTACTACCATGCCATTCAATAGTAACCCGTATTTTTGGTGTGGCAGTTACTAAAACTATGTAATCTAAACGTTCCCCACAAGACTGTTTAAATCTCTTCTTCTAAGTCTAAGCCAGTTTCATCGGTTATTTCTGAAAAGCTTATATTAATTTTTAAGTTGGTGAGCCTTTCTGCTTCATCTTGAGAAATTGAGACATATCTGATTAGTCAGCTCAGTTGATCTTTTCTGCTAATGTCTTGTGTAACATCCATTGTTAGAAAATTGGTTTCCCTTCGCTTCTCTGTCAGTTTCATGTTGTAGAATGCATCGATTTTCCCCTGCTCAGTCATCGTCGACGCGAACGGTGTATTTATTAAGTACTCGTTCAATTCTTCGCGCATCATTTTCCTTTCGTTTTTGTTGCGATGGGGCCGCTGATACAGCCGCTCGTTGCTGTTCCTTCTCGAGCTTCTTTCGTTCCCGACACTTTCTTACTCGCTCGGCATTTTGTCGTTTCTTGATCTGAGCCTTCTCGTCGCTGCTATCCATTGTCGAACGCTGTTTTAGTCGGTCGCCACGTTTGGTTACTATATATCAGCAGCAGTGTATTTCACCACAACACAAAACAAACCTTTATTTACATATTGCGACGTATCAAAACAAACCTTTATTTACAACAATCCCAATGACGTTTGCAAGGATGACGTCACGCAATGATGACGTCATACAGCGTTACATGTTGCAGAAAGTTTCAAACGATGCAGTACAGACAAAACAGCATGTAAAACCAAATTTATTCTCACTAAAACGTTTGCTAAACTCAATGTCAGCAGGGATTATTTCTGTCTTGATGCGTTTACATATCAAATTTCTAGACTGTGGGGAATCGAAAGTGTGGAAGCGTCACGCAATGATGACGTCATACAGCATTAGGCCTACATGTTCAGAAAGTTTAAAACGATGTCAAGCTAAAGACATTATCATGTCAAAATTGAACAGACTCATCAGTCTGTTTCGAAATAATATCCATTTTTTTAAGCCCTATTTTAGACAAAAGTTGAAAAAGTTCATTTTGAATTTTTTGATTCATATACTTCTCCCAGTTCTTCGGACCATTGATTATCTCTTGCAACAACGGATCGTATTTACTCAAAAGATCAATAATGCTAACATTTTTCTGCTACTGATCTGGCTTACCTTGTCTTTCGACCGGCCTCTATAGGCTAAATTTGAAGTTGTCAATGTCAGAGTAACATTTACAGCGCGATCCAGTTCTTTGACCCATTTATTAGTCTCCTCTAGGTCATAACGAATAACGACGCAGGGCTGTCCGTTGGCCTCAGTGCATTCTTAACTAGAAAACCGCTCTTTTGTACTATTTTGTACAGTTAACCAAATAATGTATTCTCTCAGAATACACCATTAGGTACTGGTAAAACAACAGTGAATAAAATATAGGCCTATTTGTTTTTGATATTAAATACATACTGGGAAATTTAGTTTTATTTAAGTTCAATAGTTTATACTCCATTCTTAAAAAATTAACGAAATGTTTGGGCGCCCCCCAGTCCGCAGACCCCCCCGCATTGCGGGCCCAACTGTTACGCCACTGATCCAGTTCTTTCTTGACATAATTTTTTTTTGTTCAGATGGAAATTTGATTTTCAGTGACATTCAGCCACAAGTAGCACATGTATATTTTTTTTTTTTATAGCAAAGAAATTAAGTAACAGAAAACGCAATAAGATAAGGATGTGTTATCTTTACAGTGTTTCAAATAATTAGTTTCCTTCGTATATCGCTGATACAATCAGACGATGTGATATAAAGCACCTTCATTATCTCCTTTAAAGCTAATTTCATTATTATTTTTCACGAGACGACGCAATGTATTGAAACAGTAAAAGTAGAGGGAAAATGCCGGTTCAAACGCAACACAATGTCAACTAATAGAGTCCCGCACCACCGCTGGACCCGCAGCATCCCAACGGACCACAGCATCCGCGAATTTCCGCGAATAAATTTTTTTATTTTTTTTATTTTATTTTTTTATTTTTTTATTTAAATTGATTTGGTAGGATGAGGTTCAATGGACCACCAACATCCGTGAATATAATTTTTTATTTTAAAGCTGATTTGCATATCAGTGGGTGGTGTTGGGTGGGAGGTTTTTTTATTTCATATCAGTGGGTGGTGGTGGGTGGGGGGTGGTTCCAACTCGAAGCATTATAGTGTATACTAAAATATATGATCAGGTGTACCAACCTTTGCATGAGTTCAAATTTGTCGTGTATTATAATGTATATTAAATCTATATGATCAGGTGTACCAACCTCTGTAGTATTATTATAGTGTATAGATATTTTATATGAGCAGGGTTGTCAACATTTTCTGCGGTGGGGGGAGGGAAATTCAAATATGTGTTATATAGTGTATATATTAAAATATATGATCAGGGTTACCAATCTTAAATTATTGTGTGCGTGTATAGAGCAGATCTGCCAACATTTCTTTCTCTTCTGTGGTGGGAAATTCAAACTATATATGATCATAATTGTTACTCTCTCTCTCTCTCTCACACGGTGTGTATGTCTCTCTCTCTCTCTCTCTCTCTCGTTGTCAAACGTTATGCTCACCGGCATTATAGTGTATATTAAAATATATGATTAGGTGTACCAACCTTTACATGAGTTCAAATTTGTCGTGTGTTATAATGTATATTAAATCTATATGATCAGATGTACCAACCTCTGTATTATTCGTCCTCTCTCTCTCCCTCTCTCTCTCTCTCTCTCTCTCTCTCTCACACGTTGTGTATGTCTCTCTCTCTCTCTTGTTGTCAAACGTTATGCTCAAACCGTTCTCCTCTCTCTCTGTGGTCAGTACCGAGCGCATGTATATGAAATTAGAAAGTTTATATTTATTCGACAAATATTAACGTCCTCTCTCTCTCTCTCTCTCTCTCTCACTCTCACTTGTCTCAACTGTGTCAACAAATAGTAACGTCCTCTCTCTCTCTCTCTCTCTCTCTCTCTCTCTCTCTCTCTCTCTCTCTCTCTCTCTCTCACTTTCACACGTTTCAACTATGCAAGGTTCCATACCCTTTCTCCTGTCTCCCTCACATTGAGTAGTCGGTGTGATGAATAAATATTTTTAGCACTATCTCTCTTTCGTTTTCAAAACGTCGTCTTCATTTTTCAATGTATAAAATAATTAATTAATAGTTTTATAATGCAGTCAGTGTGATTGATCCTTGTTAGAAATATATATATATTTGGCGTCAATGAACTACTTACCTGTTATGTTGTTACAGATGACAAATCCATACGTTAACGGCTTAGCAATCTGGTACAATACTTCTGTTTTAAGGTTGCAGTTTACACACACACACATAGGTTCAGTAGTGTATAGCGAAATAAATTAAAATTATACACACACATGAAAACGGCGGCTGAAATTCATACAAATCTTCTGATGTAACAGTTCACAAAAAATAAATTAATTGTGCACATGTTCAGAGGTGTAGAGTGAAATAAAATAAAGTCATAATTTGTTTAATGATTAAATATATTTTAACATTCACAATTAAATAAATACATTAGAAATTGATATTTTTCGAAAGTTTATATATAATTGTGTGTCGTACTTGTAGAAGAAGCAACCTGCAACATAACAATACAACAACAACATTAAAATCATGTTAAATATCACACACACAGATGCACACGCAACGCGCGCACATACAGACGCATACGCAACGTAATCACACACACACATACATACGCATACGTAACGTAACCAAACACGCAACGCGCCCACACACAGACGCAAACGCAACGTAATCATACACATACATACAACGTGTACACGTTTGGGTTACACCACACGCGCACGCACACACACATATGCACACGCACACTAGGTTCAGAGGCGTATAGTGAAATAAATTAAAAAATCCATTCATCAAAACTTTGTAAATTAGAATCTGCACTACATTCAAACATACGCACACACACAATGATAAAAAAATTGTTTATTAAAAGTAGTTTGTTACCTTAACGAGGTACGATTTCCATATGTACTGTTTGATTCCTCATGCCTCGAAACACGAGATGTAGGTCGCTGGGGCTTATATGACGGAGCTCTTCATCTGTAAAGACGCAAGCATACCTCTTAGGTAGATATACACGATAGCGTAGCTCACCATCTTCCAACGTTACAAGCACAGACTTCCCATATCTTGTGTCCACATGCACCATGTTAACAATCGGATACTGCTTGTTCAATGTTAATTCTGCACACCGTTTGTACTCAATAGCAGAAACTGCATTGAATTTTGTGATAAACGACATTATTTATGAGAAGTGAAGACGTCTGTATCAAACTAGGTGGAACTAAACAATGACTACAAAGAAGACTAGTGAAAGTAATGGTGGTGGTGGTGATGTGGTCATCAGGAAAGTTCACGTTCATCGCCCGAAGCTTTGCATGTACATACACACAGGCAGAATTAGCGCTGTTACAAAATATATATATTAGGAAAGTCAAGCCCACAGACTACTAGAAATAGTTATCGTTTGAAAAAAAAAGAAACCGCACATTACGAACTAATATCGTTACAATAATAATAATAATACATAAACTTACGTTTACGGTCGTCCAAACTGAAGTATGGAGTGACAATAACTATAGATATCACAGTAAGAATTTTTGTTGTTGTTTTTAACAGGTGATGTTTTTCATCCCCTGAAGCTTTGTATGCAGAATTATGACTGTTACATAATATATATTAGGAAAGTCGACAGAAATAGTTATCGCCTGCAGCAAGAATTTTTGTTGTTGTTGTTTTTAACAGGTGGTGTTTTTGCATGTACATACATGCAGAATTATGGCTGTTACATAATATATATTAGGAAAGTCGACAGAAATAGTTATCGCCTGCAGCAAGACTTTTTGTTGTTGTTTTTAACAGATGGTGTTTTTCATCCCCTGAAGCTTTGCATGTACATACATGCAGAATTATGGCTGTTACATAATATATATATTAGGAAAGTTGACGGAAATAGTTATCGCCTGCAGCCATATACAAGTTTACCTAATGAAATTAACAATGCTATGAGACACTTACATTAAAAATGTTTGTATAACAGAAAAATCATTAATTATCCACTCTCTAAGTGCGTGCACATTATGGTTTGTACATAGTGTAGAAGAAGAATTGCAATGTGTAAGACATAACGCCCCAGGAATGTCTTTTGGTACGTCTTTTGGGCAACCAATGTCATCAAGATTTATTATATGATAATGAATTATTTTCGATTCTAAAAAACGTTTTTTCTCAAGACCCTTCACAAACACATATTTATATATGTTCGTATACGTTGTTAACACTGAAACAAGATTGTCGTACGGTGTCTCTCCTTCATCCCATCTTAGCCCATGATAGTTTGTCGTTAACCAGCAGTTGGTTCTAGTGTATTTCGAATTCGTAACGACTGTAGCAGGCGGAGCGAAAATCCAATGTCTGCATGCAAAACGTGTTACGTCCATAACCGACAACTCCTTTACTATATAATTGCCGTTGTCATCATAAAAGCAGTGAAAGTCAATTATTACAGCAGCGTTTTCCATTATACTATAAAAAAAAAAGGAACCACACATTACAAACTATTGTTTGTGTTTAAACAGCTACAAACAATAATTAATTTTCATACACTAGTAAACATTTTGCTGTAATTGTTTCAATTAAAGGAAACATATATATATATTCGTTGAGAAAATCTGTTGTGGCTGGACGAAACATGTGTCTGAATAAATTTTCTCTCTACATAGCAGTTGTAAAAGTAGTCATATACATTATGTGCTATATATACAAAAGGCTTTCAACGTGTTTGTCATTTCAATCAATTTGTACAGCGCTCTAATTATGTAAAAATAACTGTACCGCTCCATACAACTGAGAATAAATCCACACAAACACACACACACACACACACACACACACACACACACACACACATACGCATACACACATACACATACACAACGATGTTTCTACTTATTTGAACAAGTCCTGTATTAAATGCACTTGTTAATGTTTTAATGTGAACAATTTTACGTTTAAATAAAATCTGTACATACAATAAAATTATGTTTCAGTATTAATGATATAAATATTACTGTTTTATTAATTTAAATTACCGTATAATTGCTTACGATTGACAAATAAGACATACTTTACGGAATTTCTTGAAATTTTTGCATTTAGTCTTCTGCTCATGTGTACTAGCAACCTGTTTGGTTACGGTTAACCATTTAAATTCAATGTTCTTGTTGTTGGTAACCTTCTGCTCGTCTCCCTTTCGTTTACTGACGGTATGTTTGGCTACAGTTAACCATTTAAGTTCAATGTTCTGAGAAGTATTCATCATCATCTTGTTCCTATAATAACAGTACTTGCTTCAGTACTATATATATTATGTGCTATGTATACATAAGGCTTTCAAATCTAATTGTGTAAGAATAACTGTACCGTCACATACAACTGAGAATAAATCCGTACAAACACTTAGCGATGTTTTTACTTATTTGAACAAGTCATGTATTAAATTCAATAAATAATGCACTTGATAATGTTTTAATGTGAATAATTTTCCGTTTAAATAAAATCTGTACATACAATAAAATTATGTTCACTTTAAGAAATAGCAAATCTTTTACTTACCTCTTAAATGTTGTTGTTGTTATACACAATAGTCGATTGTACGATGAGTGTCTCATACAAATGAGAAATAGTGACATGTCGTCTTGTGTGTATATATATATCATACGGCGGTAGCGTACACGTTTGAAAGTTGATACATATTAAATTCTCTCTCTCTCTCACACACATTACAGAGGTTGGGTGTCTAAATCGATGCATTTTACTTTCTAATTTGACACATGGCTTACTTCCATACATAAATAGCTATCGTCTACGAGTGTTGCTAAACGAAATTAAAAAATGTTGTAATACATAACGTCCTATGAAATAAATATGGTATGTTTTTAGGACAGCCAAAAGCATGAAAGTATTATTTAAATCTGTATGGAAGTCATATATAAATAGTCAGCGCGACACAACGTAACATGATTCATGTCAACGTCGTATGTATGTGTGTGCGTGTGCGTCTATGTGTTCGTGTGTGTGCGTGTTTGGTTACGTTGCGTATGCGTCTGTGTGCGTGCACGTCGGATGTGTGATTACGTGTGCGTCTGCATTATCGTTATTTTGACTGAGCTATGTTAACTTCACACATGGAAATGTAAAAGCGTCTGAGGGCAAAGTTATGCAAGAGGTTGTTGACGAGAACCAAACACACTTGGATCAGCCAGTAGTGTTTAGGTCATCAGTACATGACGCAACGGTAGTGATAGGTCCAACAAGAATCAGATGTTTTGTATACGTTCTAGGCGAAAAACTACTGGGGATGTCTCTGACTTTAGTTGGAAATAAATAACATTACAGATATTGATATGGTACTATGAGGAGCCTATACGTGAATACTATACATCAGACTGATTGTATCCGTCATTAGCAATCTAACGTTACGACGGCAGTGTGTACGTATGCGTCTGTGTGTGTTCGCGTGTGCGTGTTTGGTTACGTTGTGTACGTGTGCGCTCGTTGCGTGTGTACGTGTGTGCGTGTTTGGTTACGTTGCGTATGTATGTGTGTGTGTGTGTGTGATTACGTTACGTATGCGTGTGCGTCTTAATGTGAACAATTTTACGTTTAAATAAAATCTGTACATACAATAAAATTATGTTTCAGTATTAATGATATAAATATTACTGTTTTATTAATTTAAAATACTGTATATATATATATATATATATATATATATATAACCTAGGAACTTCGCAGGTGAAGAAATTAATTTCTATTTTTCATCTGTAACGACATGCGTGTATAATTTTAATTTATTTCACTATACACCTTCGCCACCGCTGCTACCACAGTCGTCAGTAATAAAAAAAGAAGAAGAAGAAAGATCAGTTAGGAAACGCATCAGTACTCGTTCGAAACGATTAACATCAGTCCCAATGGACCACAGCATCCGTGAATTTCCGCGAAAAAAAAAAAAAAAAAAAAAAAAAAAACGTAAAACGTTCTACTTACGTTTCATGTTAGGTTAAAAAATACAGTCCACGTACGTTTCACGTTTACGTTAGGTTAAGATGCAGTCTACTTACTTTTCACTGTTAGGTTAAAAATGCAGTCCACGTACGTTTCACGTTTACGTTAGGTTAAGATGCAGTCTACTTACGTTTCACGTTAGGTTAAAAAATGCAAACACACACACACACACGTGTATATTATTTAAATTATTATTTAAATAACATACACACGCGTTAGGTTGCAACCTAACACGTGTGTGTGTGTGTGTGTTTGCATTTTTTAACCTAACGTGAAACGTAAGTAGACTGCATCTTAACCTAACGTAAACGTGAAACGTACGTGGACTGCATTTTTAACCTAACAGTGAAACGTAAGTAGACTGCATCTTAACCTAACGTAAACGTGAAACGTACGTGGACTGTATTTTTTAACCTAACATGAAACGTAAGTAGAACGTTTTACGTTTTTTTTTTTTTTTTTTTTTTTTTATTCGCGGAAATTCACGGATGCTGTGGTCCATTGGGACTGATGTTAATCGTTTCGAACGAGTACTGATGCGTTTCCTAACTGATCTTTCTTCATCTTCTTTTTTTATTACTGACGACTGTGGTAGCAGCGGTGGCGAAGGTGTATAGTGAAATAAATTAAAATTATACACGCATGTCGTTACAGATGAAAAATAGAAATTAATTTCTTCACCTGCGAAGTTCCTAGGTTATATATATATATATACAGTATTTTAAATTAATAAAACAGTAATATTTATATCATTAATACTGAAACATACTTTTATTGTATGTACAGATTTTATTTAAACGTAAAATTGTTCACATTAAGACGCACACGCATACGTAACGTAATCACACACACACACACACATACATACGCAACGTAACCAAACACGCACACACGTACACACGCAACGAGCGCACACGTACACAACGTAACCAAACACGCACACGCGAACACACACAGACGCATACGTACACCCTGCCGTCGTAACGTTAGATTGCTAATGACGGATACAATCAGTCTGATGTATAGTATTCACGTATAGGCTCCTCATAGTACCATATCAATATCTGTAATGTTATTTATTTCCAACTAAAGTCAGAGACATCCCCAGTAGTTTTTCACCTAGAACGTATACAAAACATCTGATTCTTGTTGGACCTATCACTACCGTTGCGTCATGTACTGATGACCTAAACACTACTGGCTGATCCAAGTGTGTTTGGTTCTCGTCAACAACCTCTTGCATAACTTTGCCCTCAGACGCTTTTACATTTCCATGTGTGAAGTTAACATAGCTCAGTCAAAATAACGATAATGCAGACGCACACGTAATCACACATCCGACGTGCACGCACACAGACGCATACGCAACGTAACCAAACACGCACACACACGAACACATAGACGCACACGCACACACATACATACGACGTTGACATGAATCATGTTACGTTGTGTCGCGCTGACTCGATATTTATATGACTTCCATACAGATTTAAATAATACTTTCATGCTTTTGGCTGTCCTAAAAACATACCATATTTATTTCATAGGACGTTATGTATTACAACATTTTTTAATTTCGTTTAGCAACACTCGTAGACGATAGCTATTTATGTATGGAAGTAAGCCATGTGTCAAATTAGAAAGTAAAATGCATCGATTTAGACACCCAACCTCTGTAATGTGTGTGAGAGAGAGAGAGAATTTAATATGTATCAACTTTCAAACGTGTACGCTACCGCCGTATGATATATATATACACACAAGACGACATGTCACTATTTCTCATTTGTATGAGACACTCATCGTACAATCGACTATTGTGTATAACAACAACAACATTTAAGAGGTAAATAAAAGATTTGCTATTTCTTAAAGTGAACATAATTTTATTGTATGTACAGATTTTATTTAAACGGAAAATTATTCACATTAAAACATTATCAAGTGCATTATTTATTGAATTTAATACATGACTTGTTCAAATAAGTAAAAACATCGCTAAGTGTTTGTACGGATTTATTCTCAGTTGTATGTGACGGTACAGTTATTCTTACACAATTAGATTTGAAAGCCTTATGTATACATAGCACATAATATATATAGTACTGAAGCAAGTACTGTTATTATAGGAACAAGATGATGATGAATACTTCTCAGAACATTGAACTTAAATGGTTAACTGTAGCCAAACATACCGTCAGTAAACGAAAGGGAGACGAGCAGAAGGTTACCAACAACAAGAACATTGAATTTAAATGGTTAACCGTAACCAAACAGGTTGCTAGTACACATGAGCAGAAGACTAAATGCAAAAATTTCAAGAAATTCCGTAAAGTATGTCTTATTTGTCAATCGTAAGCAATTATACGGTAATTTAAATTAATAAAACAGTAATATTTATATCATTAATACTGAAACATAATTTTATTGTATGTACAGATTTTATTTAAACGTAAAATTGTTCACATTAAAACATTAACAAGTGCATTTAATACAGGACTTGTTCAAATAAGTAGAAACATCGTTGTGTATGTGTATGTGTGTATGCGTATGTGTGTGTGTGTGTGTGTGTGTGTGTGTGTGTGTGTGTTTGTGTGGATTTATTCTCAGTTGTATGGAGCGGTACAGTTATTTTTACATAATTAGAGCGCTGTACAAATTGATTGAAATGACAAACACGTTGAAAGCCTTTTGTATATATAGCACATAATGTATATGACTACTTTTACAACTGCTATGTAGAGAGAAAATTTATTCAGACACATGTTTCGTCCAGCCACAACAGATTTTCTCAACGAATATATATATATGTTTCCTTTAATTGAAACAATTACAGCAAAATGTTTACTAGTGTAAGAAAATTAATTATTGTTTGTAGCTGTTTAAACACAAACAATAGTTTGTAATGTGTGGTTCCTTTTTTTTTATAGTATAATGGAAAACGCTGCTGTAATAATTGACTTTCACTGCTTTTATGATGACAACGGCAATTATATAGTAAAGGAGTTGTCGGTTATGGACGTAACACGTTTTGCATGCAGACATTGGATTTTCGCTCCGCCTGCTACAGTCGTTACGAATTCGAAATACACTAGAACCAACTGCTGGTTAACGACAAACTATCATGGGCTAAGATGGGATGAAGTAGAGACACCGTACGACAATCTTGTTTCAGTGTTAACAACGTATACGAACATATATAAATATGTGTTTGTGAAGGGTCTTGAGAAAAAACGTTTTTTAGAATCGAAAATAATTCATTATCATATAATAAATCTTGATGACATTGGTTGCCCAAAAGACGTACCAAAAGACATTCCTGGGGCGTTATGTCTTACACATTGCAATTCTTCTTCTACACTATGTACAAACCATAATGTGCACGCACTTAGAGAGTGGATAATTAATGATTTTTCTGTTATACAAACATTTTTAATGTAAGTGTCTCATAGCATTGTTAATTTCATTAGGTAAACTTGTATATGGCTGCAGGCGATAACTATTTCCGTCAACTTTCCTAATATATATATTATGTAACAGCCATAATTCTGCATGTATGTACATGCAAAGCTTCAGGGGATGAAAAACACCATCTGTTAAAAACAACAACAAAAAGTCTTGCTGCAGGCGATAACTATTTCTGTCGACTTTCCTAATATATATTATGTAACAGCCATAATTCTGCATGTATGTACATGCAAAAACACCACCTGTTAAAAACAACAACAACAAAAATTCTTGCTGCAGGCGATAACTATTTCTGTCGACTTTCCTAATATATATTATGTAACAGTCATAATTCTGCATACAAAGCTTCAGGGGATGAAAAACATCACCTGTTAAAAACAACAACAAAAATTCTTACTGTGATATCTATAGTTATTGTCACTCCATACTTCAGTTTGGACGACCGTAAACGTAAGTTTATGTATTATTATTATTATTGTAACGATATTAGTTCGTAATGTGCGGTTTCTTTTTTTTTCAAACGATAACTATTTCTAGTAGTCTGTGGGCTTGACTTTCCTAATATATATATTTTGTAACAGCGCTAATTCTGCCTGTGTGTATGTACATGCAAAGCTTCGGGCGATGAACGTGAACTTTCCTGATGACCACATCACCACCACCACCATTACTTTCACTAGTCTTCTTTGTAGTCATTGTTTAGTTCCACCTAGTTTGATACAGACGTCTTCACTTCTCATAAATAATGTCGTTTATCACAAAATTCAATGCAGTTTCTGCTATTGAGTACAAACGGTGTGCAGAATTAACATTGAACAAGCAGTATCCGATTGTTAACATGGTGCATGTGGACACAAGATATGGGAAGTCTGTGCTTGTAACGTTGGAAGATGGTGAGCTACGCTATCGTGTATATCTACCTAAGAGGTATGCTTGCGTCTTTACAGATGAAGAGCTCCGTCATATAAGCCCCAGCGACCTACATCTCGTGTTTCGAGGCATGAGGAATCAAACAGTACATATGGAAATCGTACCTCGTTAAGGTAACAAACTACTTTTAATAAACAATTTTTTTATCATTGTGTGTGTGCGTATGTTTGAATGTAGTGCAGATTCTAATTTACAAAGTTTTGATGAATGGATTTTTTAATTTATTTCACTATACGCCTCTGAACCTAGTGTGCGTGTGCATATGTGTGTGTGCGTGCGCGTGTGGTGTAACCCAAACGTGTACACGTTGTATGTATGTGTATGATTACGTTGCGTTTGCGTCTGTGTGTGGGCGCGTTGCGTGTTTGGTTACGTTACGTATGCGTATGTATGTGTGTGTGTGATTACGTTGCGTATGCGTCTGTATGTGCGCGCGTTGCGTGTGCATCTGTGTGTGTGATATTTAACATGATTTTAATGTTGTTGTTGTATTGTTATGTTGCAGGTTGCTTCTTCTACAAGTACGACACACAATTATATATAAACTTTCGAAAAATATCAATTTCTAATGTATTTATTTAATTGTGAATGTTAAAATATATTTAATCATTAAACAAATTATGACTTTATTTTATTTCACTCTACACCTCTGAACATGTGTACAATTAATTTATTTTTTGTGAACTGTTACATCAGAAGATTTGTATGAATTTCAGCCGCCGTTTTCATGTGTGTGTATAATTTTAATTTATTTCGCTATACACTACTGAACCTATGTGTGTGTGTGTGTAAACTGCAACCTTAAAACAGAAGTATTGTACCAGATTGCTAAGCCGTTAACGTATGGATTTGTCATCTGTAACAACATAACAGGTAAGTAGTTCATTGACGCCAAATATATATATATTTCTAACAAGGATCAATCACACTGACTGCATTATAAAACTATTAATTAATTATTTTATACATTGAAAAATGAAGACGACGTTTTGACAACGAAAGAGAGATAGTGCTAAAATTATTTATTCATCACACCGACTACTCAATGTGAGGGAGACAGGAGAAAGGGTATGGAACCTTGCATAGTTGAAACGTGTGAAAGTGAGAGAGAGAGAGAGAGAGAGAGAGAGGACGTTACTATTTGTTGACACAGTTGAAACAAGTGAGAGTGAGAGAGAGAGAGAGAGGGAGAGGACGTTAATATTTGTCGAATAAATATAAACTTTCTAATTTCATATACATGCGCTCGGTACTGACCACAGAGAGAGAGGAGAACGGTTTGAACATAATGTTTGACAACAAGAGAGAGAGAGAGACATACACAACGTGTGAGAGAGAGAGAGCGAGAGAGAGAGAGGGAGAGAGAGAGGACGAATAATACAGAGGTTGGTACATCTGATCATATAGATTTAATATACATTATAACACACGACAAATTTGAACTCATGTAAAGGTTGGTACACCTAATCATATATTTTAATATACACTATAATGCCGGTGAGCATAACGTTTGACAACGAGAGAGAGAGAGAGACATACACACCGTGTGAGAGAGAGAGAGAGTAACAATTATGATCATATATAGTTTGAATTTCCCACCACAGAAGAGAAAGAAATGTTGGCAGATCTGCTCTATACACGCACACAATAATTTAAGATTGGTAACCCTGATCATATATTTTAATATATACACTATATAACACATATTTGAATTTCCCTCCCCCCACCGCAGAAAATGTTGACAACCCTGCTCATATAAAATATCTATACACTATAATAATACTACAGAGGTTGGTACACCTGATCATATAGATTTAATATACATTATAATACACGACAAATTTGAACTCATGCAAAGGTTGGTACACCTGATCATATATTTTAGTATACACTATAATGCTTCGAGTTGGAACCACCCCCCACCCACCACCACCCACTGATATGAAATAAAAAAACCTCCCACCCAACACCACCCACTGATATGCAAATCAGCTTTAAAATAAAAAATTATATTCACGGATGTTGGTGGTCCATTGAACCTCATCCTACCAAATCAATTTAATTAAAAAAATAAAAAAATAAAATTAAAAAAATAAAAAAATTTATTCGCGGAAATTCGCGGATGCTGTGGTCCATTGGGATGCTGAGGGTCCAGCGGTGGTGCGGGACTCTATTAGTTGACATTGTGTTGCGTTTGAACCGGCATTTTCCCTCTACTCTCAACTGGAAATGACTTGATGTCAAACAAGAATGAATCTGTAGAGTTGTTCCAAAGAATGCCCAACGTACGCACATTGCCTTGTTTGTTTAATGGAAGTGATAAATTATTATGCTCTGTGACCACATTTGGTTCATTTGATGACCATTTATGTAGAGTAAAGCCATATTGACTCAACAACGTAAATCATCTTAAAACCAGTAGAGTATCGAGAATTTGGCCTTGGGGAGGGTCCGGTCGTGAGGACTTATTTCAAAAGAAAAAACATAAGAAAGAAGACAAGTAATTGGAAAAGTGAAGATCCATATTACAAAGTGGTTGGAAAACGTGTGACAACCTCTTGGAATCAGTCCCATTAAAGTAAACGATAATAACACAATTAAAATACGCGTTATTGAAACATACGGTAGTTCAGAAGATATTTATTGACATTTTATATTTTAAAAAATTATAACCACAGTTTTAATTGAAAAAAAAAGTATTCCAAGAAAATTTTGTACATAAAAAAATGATACACTATTTGACAATGTTTTATAGTTTAATGTCTCTTCGCCTTGCGTTTTTGGCCATTTCATTAAGAACTTTTTCCGGGGTCACTGAATTGAATTTCGTATATTTCATATTTCAAACATTGTGTTCATAGCCTATAGTCCTATGCAAATGCTGTGCAATAAACCTGTTTGTATATTTAAAAATGGTTACTACTATAATAGGTTTAATATAATGAGTTACTACTATTACATGTATATTGACGACATGTCGAGAGCATGGAAATCCAGAGTTACTCTTAACAAATCAATTTGTATGGGTTCTCTGCTATATGCAGAGGACAGCTATTTTTCAAGAAAATGAGGATAATTTAAAAAGATCTATGTTTCAATTACAAGAAGTAGCAAAAGAGTTCTCACTGACAATTTCAGTGAAAAAGAGTAAAACCATGGCCTTTAAAGGTAAATATCCCAGTGAGAACTAAGATAATTATAAACAATAGCATTTTAGAACAAGTGAGCCGTTTTAAATACTCGGATGATCAGTAAGGTATTTGTGGAAAGATTCATAGAAATCTTAGAAATAAAACAAGACACAGCACAAGGATTAAATTTTATAAGACAATTGCAATAACCACATTGATGTATGCGAGTAAGACGTGGGTCATGCCAAAAAGGGAATGTGGCAAGGTTCAGGGTGCTGACATGCAATTTATTCGAAGTACTTTAAACTGTACATTGCAAGATAGAATAAGGAATGAGGATATCAGAGCAGAACTCGAAGTAGAGGACATAAATGGAATTATTTCAGATTACAGAAGAAAATGGTGGGATCATCTGCAAAGGATGACAGAGGTTCGATTGTCGAAAGCGGCACTGAACTATAAAGCCATTGGTAGAAGAGACGTGGATCGTTCGAGGATGAGATGGGTGCCGGAACAGGTTTATATAACCTAATCCTTGAAGTCAAGGAGAAGAAGCTCAAGAAAGCATAAAACAGGCAAAAAATTGAGAGTTTAACAAAGTTCCTCGTCAACTTTTTTCGACTCTCTGGAGAGGGGGGTCCGGTCCCGTTGTCCTCCCCGTAAATACCCCCTGCTTAAAACTTATAATAGCTATTCTAACTAGGTTTACACCAGTTCTACTTCTGATATGATGTACAGAATTATAAAGTATCCAAGACGTCATTAAAAACTAAGTTATGTGAATTGTACAAGCGTTGGACATGTTGGTCGCGTTTGTACAATTGTGTGGAGCCCCAAGTGCTGATCGCTCTTCGTACTTAATGCTTTTAGTCCTATATTTTCAGTCCCCGTTAAGCTACAGATTTACAAATTGAATGAAAGATAAATTTAATCAATTCTGATAATTTCGTCCGCTTACACTAGCTACCCATCTGTAACAACAAAAAAGTTTCTGTTAGGCCAACGTTTTCATGTCTTAATACCAAAAAACCCGGAGCCATACGTTATATTAATTTTTATCAGGAAGTGTGTATAAATAGAAATTAAGTACACTGGAAAACAATTAACGCGAAATTACGGGGACCAGCTGTTTTTTCATGTTATCCGAATTTCGTGTTAATCGGACAAAAAGTGAATCAAAAGAGATAAGCGAACAAATATTGTATAGATTATTTACTGTATTGTGTAGTAAAATAAAGCGCAATAAGAAATATCAGAAGGTAATTTATATACAATCGTTTTATCGATTATAATCCTCCTGTATAATTTCCGGTTAATGTTTGGAAAAAATATGGTTAAGTTTTCTTAAAGTTTAGTTTACATGCACTGTAGCTGTTCTTAACTAAGTCTCGCGATTTAGCAAGTAATGTAGTGTCAACAGTGACAACGGTCAATACTTTTTAAAACAGTCCGTTATTTTCTTTTGCACACAATTCTGCACTACTATATTTTCAATTTATCAATGTGGTAAAACATTTCATCTTCCGAGTTGGCTACGAACAAAAGCGTATCGGTAGCGGTAAGAGCATGTAAGTTTTCGTGTCAAGTAGTCTACGTACGTGCACTCTCTTCGCTTTCACAGTTTTTAACTTGCACTGTTTTGGCACTTGCATGTATGGATTTATTCACTATACAGCTATTAAAAAGCTAGACAAAAATTATTTTCAACAAAACTTTAGTAAATACTGTATAATTAAATCGCTACCGACTCGGAACACAAAGTTTTTATTGGGGGGGGGGGCGACGGTATCGACTTTTGAAGGATCGATGTTGTGTGTGTGAGGGGTGTGATATGTTCGAATAATGCATGTGATTTGAATTGTGTCTGTTCGTTTAGGATGTCGTTTTTTGTGTTTTCAAGTGTTTCTATATTTCCAATTTTTCAAAAGTGTCTAGTTTTCGGCCTTTTGTGTGAACGTATAGAATATCCATGTCATTGTCGATGTTTTTGTATGTGTGGTTTGCTTCAATGAGGTGGCTTGCAAAGGTGGATTCGGTAGTGGAGTGTAGTGCCTTTGTGTGTTCAATGTAGCGAATCCACCTTTGCAAACCACCTCACACATACAAAAACCTCGACAATAATTGGATATTCTACACGTACACACAAAAGGCCGAAAACTAGACAATCTGGAACAACTGGAAATATACAAACACATAAAAACGACATCCTAAACGAACAGACACAAAATTCAAATCACAAACATTATTCGAACACATCACACCCCGCACACACACAACATCGATCCTTCAAAAGTCGATACCGTCGCCAAGAACAAGACGGATAGTGCTCCCAGCGGCAGCCTCTGAAGAAGCTTTTTAAAAGCGAAAACTGGTTCAGGCTATAAGGTAAAACTTTTACGTTTCTACCCATAAAAACTTTGTGTTACGAGTCGGTAGTGATTTAATTATATTTAGTTAATTAACGGACACGTCATGGACAACGAAATGCAAAAACTTTAGTGTTAACCGTACAAACTGTAATTGTAAAATATAAGCTGAGACATAGACATAATATAAGCACCGATCGGGCCTGAGACATATTTCGTGTTAAACGTTTTCCACTGTATTCCGTAGTTTTACTCACGTATTAGGTTGCAAAATGAAGTAAAAACTGTCCGCGTACGTCAATTAACCACGGAAATGCGACGAGATAGTCTATAGCCTACTGTAAACGTCACTAAACTGTTAAAATGTATAATTTTATAATAAATATTTGACAGGTTTCTTCGCGGCGAAAATAACTTAAAACTTTGTGGAATGGTGGGGGAATAACTAGACATTTTACACTCGACTCTTGCAATAGATAATGTTCGTCTTTCAGTGAACTGTCTATAGTTACAACAATAGAACTATTCTGGGTGACTTGCGTCAAATTAAAATGACTCATATTGATGATACACAGCACAAAATTAGTATGTAAGTTACAAACCTAATCACGAATATTAATAACTATAAGGCTATTATACATAGGCTACACATTCAAAAACTATTCAGGGTGCCAGTAAGCATGTACAGTATTTACGGGACCGGACTCCTCCATAGGTTCTAAAAATATTGACGAATTTTATTACTCTCTTCATTTTTCGACTATTTTGTTGCTTTTTTCGCTGTGTTTGCTAATAGTAACTCTTCCTTACTTCCATGTTCCATAAGGAAATGGAAGTATGGTGATGGCGAAAAAAACCGTGTTCGAGATAAGGGCTGATTCTGATTGTACTACCCTCAAAACATGAAGAAAAGTATTTTCTGAAAAGTGTGTGTGTGTGTCTGTGTGTAGAATTTTTTCTATGCCGAACGATAACTGCTGCAAATTCAAACAGAATCAAATAATTTTTTGCATGTGTGCTCAAGTTGTAAAGGACTCAAGGCCTATTGATTTTGGTGAAGATCGGTTAAGGGGAAGGGGTGGTTTACCAGCAACATTTTATGTTTTAACAAAGAGTAATTTTTTCTATGCCGAACGATAACTGCCGCAGACTCAAACAGAATCAAATAAATTTTTGGATATGTATCTGAGTTGTAGAGGACTTAAGGCCTACTAATTTTGGTGAAGATCGGTTAAGGGGAAGGGGTTGTTTACCTGCAACTTTTTATGTTTTAACAAGAGTAAAGTACTTAATTTTGATAAATAAAGTATCCTTAAAAGAAGGTCATAATAATCCACTGTAGAAAGGTAGATGAAATATACCACACCCTACTGTGGTTAAGGCTGAAGGAAGTAGTTTCTATGGAAATATTTCATTTCGAAAATGATTTTAAATATAAATCTTAGAACATGGAAGTCATGTATGGTTCGCCATACCGATATTGTACAAAAATAGTTTATAACACAGCATTTGCGTATACGTTTAAAATATGAAATATAGGAAAATCCATTCAGTCGACAAGTGTCTTCTAAACAATGTTTCAATAACGCGTATTTTTATTGTGTTATTACCTTTTACTTTAATGGAATTCATTTCAGGATGTTATCACACTTTTTTAACTACTCGAAAAATAGTAGGTTAATCTTGACCAGTCTTAACTTGTTTTTTCTTTTGGATGAAGCCGACTCGGTCCCAGACCAAATTCTACATATGCCACTAGCATATGAATGAATATCTGTAACCACGTTGTTCTAATAAATCGTTTTCTTTGCAGCGAAGTCTCCACACGCATTCACAGTGGTACGAAACTAGCTGATTTTGGCTTGATCGTTTGACTGCGTATGTGACCCTGTTACAGGACCTAAACAAATTCTGACTTCGATTGACCGTCACAAGGCGAAAATTCATGCCCTGTAAATTGGATACTCCATTGTACGCTCTCCGCATAGTTATGACAGGCGTTATGGAGGCCGTAATTGGATACTCCATCGTACGCTCTCCGCATAGTTATGACAGGCGTTATGGAGGCCGTAATTGGATACTCCATCGTACGCTCTCCGCATAGTTATGACAGGCGTTATGGAGGCCGTAATTGGATACTCCATCGTACGCTCTCCGCATAGTTATCACAGGCGTTATGGAGGCCGTAATTGGATACTCCATCCTACGCTCTCCGCATAGTTATGACAGGCGTTATGGAGGCCGTAATTGGATACTCCATCGTACGCTCTCCGCATAGTTATGACAGGCGTTATGGAGGCCGTAATTGAGTCAGGCAGGGTGGCGGCGGTCCTGTCTGTCACAGCATAAAAAAAACAGTCTTTATCTTCGCGGCAGACGGGAAAGCTCGAAGCGTTTACTTGGACAGTTTCTCCGATCCTCCTAATACGTAAAACAGATCTGGGGCAAACTTATTTCGTACATGTGACTCATCCAGTCTATAACAGAGTACTGGCAGATATATCGAACTACGAGGGTCAGTTGAAAAGTTCACGGAGCGACATCTATAGCTCAGTGGTAGAACTAAAATCTTTTATGTGTTGCAAGACGTATATTTCGCGTAAATACCTGTTAATTTCCAGATATATCAGTCAATTTGTTCACTCTTTACCAGCTGTTTGGAATTTTCCTGTCACGCGTGTTTTTAAAATGAATAAAATCAAACATTGTGTTGTGATGAATTCTCTGTTAAAAACCGTTTCAGCGCCAATGGAAAATCAAAACGAAATTGTAAATGTGTTAGGAGATGCTGCGCCTTCAAAAACGACGGTAAGCGGGGCACACTCGAGTTTAAAACGTGGTCGTACAAGGACTGAAGACGATCCCAGCAATGGACGTCCAAAAAGTAGGGTACAACAAAAAATGACATTATTGAAATAATTTCATAGGGTGTTGGAAGACAGCAGATTGAGGAGTGAATGACGTTGTTCAAATCATGTGCACGTCATATGAGCGTGTCCATCATACTTTAACTCACGAACTTGGTGTGAAAAAGCGTTGTGCAAGATGGAGTTGCCGCATCAGGAGTTGTTGGGTTTTTTGGGCGTCCAGTGCGACCACGTTTTCAATGCTCGTACGACCGCGTTTAAACTCAAGTGCCTATTTAGCCTACATACCGTTGGTTTGGATGTCGCAGCACCTCTCCTGGCACATTTACATTGTCGTTCTGAATTTCCGTTGGCGCTAAACAAGTTTTAACAACGAATCACACCACGATGTTTGATTTTCTCCGTTTTTCAAAACACGCATGATGGGTCAATTTTAAACAGCTTCAAAACAATGAATAAATTGATAGATCGATTTGGAAATTAACCGGAGTTCACATAACGTACAAATCTTGCAGCACACGAAATATTTTAGTTTTACCGCTAAGCTACAGATGTCGCTCCGCGAACTTTTCAACTAACCCTCGTAGCCTATATTCTTTAAGCCACGAGTAGCTAAAGAATCAAATGATATTTGTAACCATAACCAAGTACCCTTGTTGCGCAATGCAATTTACGTGCGACAGTCTTATTCGTTACACCACCATCTCTGTCAGATTTTCCGGATACACAAAACGTCATTGGCAGTGGCGTATCTACGACTTGACTCTTCAAAGTGGCTGAAAAACGTGTGATAACATCCTTTAATCAGTCCCGTTAAAGTAAACGATAATAACACTATAAACGTACGTGATAATGAAACATTGTTTAGGCCCTATTAGATACTTATTGTCATTTTAAATTTAAAAATGATAACTACAGTTTTAATAGAAACCAAAAAAAAAGAAGAAAGTTATAGGCCTACACTTTTTTTGCCATTTCATTAACACCTTCTTCCGGGATCACTGAATTGATTTTCCTACATTTCATATTTCTAATACGCAAATGCTGTGTTACAATTCTGTTTGTATATACTCAAAAAAGAGTTAGCGTACACTATAGCGTAAAAAGCGTATACTCCACTATATTAGCGTACACAGCTGAGAAAATAATATTAAAAAACTAAAAATTAAGAGATTAACAAAATTCCGTGTCAACGTTTTAGACCCTCGTGGGGGAGGGGGGGTCCGGTTCCGTTCGTCTCCACCCCCCGTAAATACGCTTCTGGCCATTGGATGACCGCGGTCGCGCTGCCAATCACGATGCAGAGTACGCTTATGCTGCGAAACCTCAATGACACTGGCTTTGTCCGAAATGTCACGAATTAGCGTTAACATGGACATTGTACCACTGCAACAGTTGGAACAGAACCGAGGGATAAGATTCTGAATGTTAGAAGCCTATAGAGACTACATGTCATATGAAGTGTTACTTAAGGACCCGTTATGTTCTTATGCCTTTCTGAGATATACCTAATTACTAATTAGTAAAAGAAGAAATCTCCGGTGGGGGGGGGATACAAGGCAGACGTTCAAAGCTACAGTAGTCAAAAACACACAATGTTTACTGCAAGTGGCTACTGATGAGGTATTTTAAAATGACCAATTAAGTAATTTTAGTAAAACTATTTTGCGTTCTGTTGGGCCGTGGTTCTCTTTTTACAATAAAACCAGGTGTTTCGACTTCGTCTGCGGCAGACATCTTCAGTAGGTCTTCCATTTACCGTTCAGTTCGTCAGTCGCCGGAGGAGTAGATCGGTAAACGGAAGACCCACTGAAGATGACTGCCCGAAATGTCTGGTTTTATAAGAAAAGAACCGCGGTTCACTATGGTCCGGAAAATAATTTTACTGAAATTGACTCGGGCCGTGACAGTTGTAATGTTATAATGAAATAGATGTATGTAGGCCTACTGTACACGGTGCAATGAAAGATACACAACACGTGTGTATTAAGTGAAAAATACCCGTTTAATGATTTGTACATTATAAAAGTTTAAAAATTGTAATCCTGTAAGTTAATAATTTTTGGGCGACTAATTTATCAAGTCGCGCAGTAGGCCTATTAGAGTTGGACCGATGTAGGCTTACCTATAACAGGTACTTTGGAACGATTTTTGTGTGTAACGGAAAAAAGTGACTGAAAAGTTTAAATACCTGTTCCGATTCAACGATAACTGAAAACTGAAAAGTCGAAATTCCTGTTCCGATTATTCGCGGTCTCGCGGTTCCGAGTCGCGGGACCCCCCTACATAACTAACGAATAAACAAGTAAACGAGTACACGAGTACAAAGCCACTTTTTGGTGCTGAATACTTCATTCTGCGCATATGCCGATTGCCATACAAGTACGAAATGAAGCAAAACAGCGAGGTTCAGAATATCTCTATGCCAAAAAGACGAAGCTATTCTTAATAAATGAAAAAAATTCATACTGATGTTACATTTATTCTCGTATATTATGCAGATATATAATACAGATTATTATTATAACAAATTATATATTATGGTAGTCGGCAACTTGGTAAATTATGAAAAGGCGAATTATATTGTGTTATAACCTACAGAGTGCTTGATAGGCCATATTTAGTGGGCTACCTTTTGTTAATGTTATTTCGGAGATGATTTTAACTTCCCTGCACATCTCATGTAAATTTTTTTGACATTCTTTGTTGTGCTATTACGTGCACTATAAATTTCATCGCCTGAGTTTCGCCACTGATTTGTCTAACCAAAATGGAATCAATAATTTAATATTAAATCTATGTCAGTTTGTTTACTCCTAGTGAAAACTTAAATTAGTATTCCCAAAGGGAGATTGGCCTATAAATTCTCTTTTTCTTATTTTCTTTTAAACAGTGTAACAGCTTATTAAAGTCACAGTGTAAAGTAGGCTTAACACTGTTAATATTTTAGTTTCAATTTATTTCTTATAACAAATTATATAATACAGGTATATGTATAATAAGTATCACTTATAGGCCTAATAGCAGGTATTTGTAGGTGTTATTTTTTTGGAACGGTATCGTTCGTAGCTGTTATTTTCAAATACTAGTTTAGCACACCAACACACAGTACAAGTACAAGCGACGATACCCATAAGCCGGCTATGCACTAACCATCCCCGCTGGACGTCAGCAAGTCAAAAACAACAGTGCGTAGCTATGACATCCATCCGCACGTCGTGTATTTGTTGAAGGATGTGTACGACGAAAAATGAGTCCAGCAAGACCATGAGGTCAAGCCGCACGACGTGCGGATGGGTCATGTGTAGTGTTGACGGATGTCAAGGAATTGTGCATCGTGCATGTTTGATCATGCGTACGCTTGCTGTCTATCAGATCGTCATTTTCGAGCAACTACAGTAGGCCTACATGTTTTTAGAGCACATTCGTTTGATAAATGTTTACTGTTTAATTTTACTTACATTCACTCTTTAGTTTATATTTAATAAGTAATGATTCACATAAAATTTCAGTTTAATATTTAGTTTAGTTTATTTTTCGTTTACATAATACATTCAAATAACTTATCATTAACAGTTATTATTTTTAATATTGTTATTATTGATTTGTTTTAATTACAGTTCATAATGGGCCGTGACACACATAAAAATTTATCGAAAAATATAAATTAAATAGATGTCTGTGGGACGTATCCTATCAACGAGAACGTCTGGCACGCTGGACGAGTTGCACGACAGTATGGTGCGCACATCCATTACCGACGTCGGGCATGCTGGACAGCGGCGATCGGCTATAGAGACTACGCAACGAAATTCCCAAGAACCCAACCCCAAATTGTGTCATGTGACTTCTGATGACTGGATCTGGTGAATAAATACTTCAGCGTGGAGCCATGTGTATTTTTCTCCATTGATAGCCGAGCGCCGACTGTGACAACAGCAAAATCATGAAGGCTTCTCTGGCGATCTTGTGCATCATCGTTGTGCTGGTTGCAGCCGCTAATTGTGTTCGCGGGTCTGCTTTCTGTCAGTTTGAAAATAAACCCGTAAGTATTCTTTGCGCCAACATCTAATTTACTGAGAGCCTAAATTAATCGTGTTTTATTGACTGTCCAATCTACACCAGGCAGTAAGAGGTTGTAATTCTTAACAAAATAAAGTTTTTTTATTATTTGTAAACTTAATAAAATAAAGTTAACATCTTTGGAACAGTCAGTGACATTCTAGATAAAATAATTGGTTACTAAAATAAAATGTATTATGTGGTGTTTACATATCTATAATACACGAATTTGCAAAGTTGACACTTGAATTTAAAAATTTTGTTTTTATAATTGTAATAATAATAATAATAAGTAGTGGTAGTAGTAGTAGAGAATCTACACTTTGGTCTTGGGGGGTTCAAGTCGGTTTCATACAAAAAAAAATTTTAACTAACTAATATATTACAGTCTTTACAATTGCTGAAAAACGTGTAATAACACAATAAGAATAAGCGCTATTGAACGCTGTTCATAAGGTACTTATTGACTGAACTGGTATTCCTACGTATTTCATATTTTAAACTAACACGTTGATGCTGTAAACTTGTTTGTAGACCTAGGCATTACTACTGTATTAGCGTAAACAGCAGAGAAATTAATAAAACAGTTTAAAAATTAAGAGGTTAACAAAATTTCTCATCAACTTTCGACCCTCTGGAGAGGGGTTCGCTCCCGTTTGCCCCCTTGTGAACACGCACCTGATAATAATAATAATAATAATACCTTAACAATTTTGTAACAATTATTGATAGAGTAATTATTGTTTTTACAATTATTTATGGTTTCTTAAATTCAAAACGTTTTCCATCTTCATCTCTGTCCAATTACAGAGCTATGCTTTTCAAATTTGTCTACATAGCTTGTATCCTACACGGACGGGAGCGAACCCCCCAGCGGGTCGAAAAAGTTGACCAATTTTGTTAATCTCTTAATTTTTAGGCTGTTTAATTTTATTTTTGTCAGATGTGTACGCTAATGTAGTAGTAGTAATAGTAGTAGTAGTAGTAGTAGTAGTAGTAGTAGTAGTAGTAGTAGTAGTAGTAGTAGTAGTAGTAGTGATAGTAGTAGTCCATTTTTAAATATACAAACAGGTTTGTATATGAATTATAAGAAAATAAAGTCAGTCAATAAATATCTTTTAATGTTTCAATAACGCGTATTTTTATTTTGTTAGTGCCGTTAATGTGATTTCAAGGATGTTATCACGCATTTTTAGCCACTTTAAAGATAGTAATGTTGATTAGTCTGGACTTGTTTTTTTTTTCTTTGTATGAAGTCGACCCGGCCTCGAACCCTTCACCCGAAAACCATATTCTAGATACGTCACTCGTAGCTTACAGCGCGTACGGTATATTTGAATTAAAACGATCAATCTACAGTAGTAATAGCAGTAGTGCCACCTTTATAAAAAGTTTATTCGAAGCACTCCTTTCGTTAACTTCATATCAGAAATGAGTAACATTCTGCGTAGTTTACATAAAGTCTACCAAAAGTGGGATATTTTCTGTTTAGTGGCAGCATGCAGTGAGCAATTACTCGACGTATGAATAGCCAGTAACAACGCATTTTGCAACCAATGCAATTTGTTGCATTATATTTTGTTATATACAACATGCATTTCCCCTATTATATTTTCTTCTCGTGAAACAAACAAGTCTCGTCCACATCTACATGCAAATTAGGTCCACCAATAACGTTTGAATTTTGTAATAAATGGTTTTCACACACTTCTCGCATTAGGAATTCCAATCCACGCACATTCCATGATTCATTTCCAGCTCATCTTGACAGTATTGCACGGTTGTGTACTCCTTAATCCAACAGTAAGTGAAGTATACGATTGTGCGAAAATCTAACCGAGAATTATTTAGGAATGTATCCTGTCGCATTTATTTGGATTCCCGGCAGTCCTTTTTAGAACAAACCCAACGGTCTTTACTAGTCGTACACAGTTTCATTTGATGACCGTTCGTACAACAACTTGGGTTGTGTAAAATATTTTTGTCTCTTAGAAACTGTATCGCTGAATGTTTGTTGGGTAGACCTATCCGTGCTGTTAGCTGAACGGATACGCTACGATACTACTACACTTGCGACTGCGGCATACATAGTGACAGGGCACGCTGTCACCATGGAATGTACTGGCGATTACTAGTCTACGTCGAGTAATTGCCCGCCCACTGCATGCTGCCACTAAATAGAAAAGATCCGGTGTTTAGTCTACATTTCTACTGAACTAATAAGTGTCATCCTGTAAAGACATCACTATAGCTTTCACGATACCAACATTGGAATTACGCAGGTCAAATCGAGACCGTAGCGGGCTGTGGCTGCAATCCCACCGACGTCGTGCACAATTGAAGTACGAATTCCGCCATAATGTGGGCTGGGTTACTAATCGCGTGAATTCGTAGCCTACGAACAATGCATGTATGGTCTGAAAAAAATAAGTGCCATTTTGATGTACACTGTTGTTAATTAATCATGTGTGTGTATTCAAAATAAAATATATATCCAATTTATTGTACCAATCAGAAGCAACATCTATAGTTGTGGTACATAGAACACTGCATTAAAAATATGCATTTACAACCCGGGTCGCTCCAAACTTGTGTTAGTGAAACGACCGCCATAAACTTTAACGCTAGTTAAAAAAAACTGTAAAATCCGGTAGATAATACACTGTAGTACCAGATGCACACTGTCAATCCGGTACACATTAATACACTATTATCAGGTGCACACTGTCAATCCGGTACACATTAATACACTGTAAATTTCTGGAATGGGACATTATTTATTCTATATACAGAAACTGCACAAAATTGTTGAAGTTCTATAATAGGATGTCTCCATTTTGAGTCTGAAGTCGCCAATAAAAGTATTTTATGAAATAACCGTTATATATAAAAATGAATTCCAATCTTTCCTTAAAGTTTTCAAAATTATACAAATTATAATTTACATAACCTAAATATACATAGTCTATTTATATAAATTTAATTGATAATTGATAATTTAAATATACGGCCTACATGTAATTGATATTATAATATAATATTAGGCCTATAGGCCTATATACAGAGGGCACTTATATATTATGATATTTATATAGGCCTACAACTATAATTATATAATTACAATCTATATAAATTATAATATATTATGCTAATTTATATAATTATTTATTATAATTTATATATATATATTTATTTATTATATATTATTTATTTATATTACATATAGGCCTACAAAGATACTTATACGAGGACTAATTTTTTTTCAACCTCCGGTGAGTTGGGAAACCTGGTTCTGTTGTCATAGCAACAATCTGATTGTTGATTAATATTTTTGAGGCTTTGTTCTAACCTATAACCACTGATTTTATAGTTATTTTGTCTATTATTGTGGTGATGATAGTTTAATTATGGCAACTACAATTGAAATTGCCTCCAAGTGTGAGATTCGGTCTGTTATTAGATTTCTTCAAGCTGAAGGTCATAGTGCTGCAGAAATTCATCGAAGGTTGTGTAATGTGTATGGAGAAAATGTGATGAGTCATGGTTCAGTTCGGGAATGGTGTCGAAAATTTAAAGAAGGGCGAATTGATGTTCATAATGAAGGAGGGCAAGGAAGAAAGTCCGTGAGGTCGTGCGTTATTTGGGAACTCACCGAGCACAGAGTTTCCCATACTCAAGCTTTTGAGTAAGAATAACATAAAGAGCAGACCTAGAAATTTCAGGAAATCAGCAGAAAGTTCAGTAATTGTGAAACGACGGTGCTCTCGAACCATCCTGCCTACCCTTTCAACAACATCATCAGTGGCCACGGACTTTCTTCCTTGCCCTCCTTCATTATGAACATCAATTCGCCCTTCTTTAAATTTTCGACACCATTCCCGAACTGAACCATCACTCATCACATTTTCTCCATACACATTACACAACCTTCGATGAATTTCTGCAGCACTATGACCTTCAGCTTGAAAAAATCTAATAACAGAACGAATCTCACACTTGGAGGCAATTTCAATTGTAGTTGCCATAGTTAAACTGTCATCACCACAGTAATAGACAAAATAACTAGAAAATCGGTGGTTATAGGTTAGAACAAAGACTCAAAAACATTAATCAATCAGATTGTTGGTATAACAACAGAACCATCTCACCGGAGGTTGAAAAAAAAATAGCCCTCGTATTTATTTTACGAATACATAAATACGCATATATTATAAATTATAAAATATATAAATTGTAATTATGTAATTATATGTATGTCAATATTATAATATAAAAGTATATGTTATTACATACCGGTAACATATTATAATCTCAATAATAAATTATTTGTATGAATATAAATATAATTATATAATTACAATTAATATAATTTATTTCTTCTTATCATTTATTATATTAGTGTATATAATTCTTTGTTATAATTTATAATATATGTGCGCGCGCGCGCACACACACACACACACACACACACACACAATTTCATGTCTCCCCACATTAGTCATGTGTACTTTATTATTAATATTTTATAATATTTATATAATATTTATAATACTTTATATAATATTTTCATAAACAAGAATATATTTTACATTGTTTTTACTATGTTTCCACAGTTTTAAATCTTCCGAAATGTAACAAATAAATCGTTAAATGAATTTGAAATCTATTTATTCTTGTTTATAAAAATATATAATATTATTTATTATTAATGTAATACCAAAAGTAATGTGACTAATTACCTACACGCCCGCGCATAATTCTATATCTACGTTAGAAACGTGTAAATACGCATAATTTACGCGCCAAATACGCTCGAAAGTTTCCATTTTTATACTAAGAAACGGTTACATAGAAGGGCTTTGTAAATTTATTAAATCTATCCCGTTTTTTTGTAACTGTATACCATCTTTAGTCACAGAATGCACTTAAATCCATTTTTTTTTTTTTAATCAAAGAGTATTGTACCATCAGCAAAATATTTTAATTTTCGTGGTAGGCTTAAGTAGGAACGTAACCACGACATATAATTTGTCTTCCTTGCAACCACATCTATTCGTACAATTAAATGCAGCACACGGCTGCTCCATTCTAATTGCTTAATTACTGCAACAATATCAGTATGAAATGCACACTTCAAATTCTGTCGCCCACACTATGTCCAACTTGGGTGGCGACAGTGCTGCTTGTGCACCGTCTAATGTATATAAAAGCCTATGTACTATATCTAAGGTTCAAATTTAAAGTAGTCTATGTTTTTATTTTAATAAAGAGTTTTTTTTTACACTGGCACTTATCTACGCGAAGCTTTATAAGTACAATGACTAGCCCACAAGAAAACGTTACATTTCGCGACGAAATAATTAGTCCGCTTATTATAGATTTGTAGTCATGCTACAGTCGATAAATCGGAATTATGATTATGGAAAGGCTGTCCTTATTTCCCTGCATACCTCGCTATGCAGTTAATAAAACAGTAGTATCCTTGAATATTACGGAGAACCCGCCAAACAAACAGATGTATTGAAGCTGTGGATCATTATTATTGCTATTTTTCTTTTTTTAAGAAAGAATTTCCATACGTCCTTTTCTTCTTTAAAATGTTTTGCTTCTTTTATCTCTTGAGAGTAGCCATAGCTTACCTATACTCGCGCGAGTAAACATTGTTGTTTTTTTTTTCTGAAGGCATGAACGTCCACAATTAGTATGGCATTGAAACTTGTTAATTATGCGATGTTTCAGCATCCTGTCTTGAACTTCTTTATATCTAGAACGTGTCGGCTGAAGTTCAGCGTAATCAAGTAGGCGCTTGAATGGAAACACGTTATTGTGTTCAGCGCATATTTTTTTTTACGATCGAATTTGCTGCAAATATAAAATGATCAAACTCGCAGTGCATTGTTTAACTATGCCTAATTGTTACATACTTCATTAACCAAATAAATGTCAGTGAAGTCACTGCTGATCTGTCGGTAAACATCAATATCCAATTATTCGGTTCCGTTAACTACGGGAGTAGAGTACAACGGCTTTCAATTATAGGTACCGAGTAAACGTACACATAAACAGGGGCGTATTTACCCCCCCCCCCCCGAACGAACGGTTCCGGACCGCCCCACCCAAAGGATCGAAAAAGTTGACGAAATTTGTTTTTCACTTAATTGTTCAGTTCAGTTCGTAGTCCTTCAGTCTTTCGACTGGTTAGTAGCCTCCCCGCATATACCCGTGGTGCGTGTGGTACTGAGTCTCTCACAGGTATACGGGACCTACAGTTTAACGCCGGATCCGAACGGCAATTTTTTTGGAGGGTTTATACTAGGCAGGATACCTCTTGCTGGGTTGCCATTACCTTAGTTATACTAACTGTTACCTTACTTATTACTTAATTGTTATACTGGTTTATTTTATTGTTTTCAGCTGTGAACGCTAATATAGTAGCAGCTCTTTTTTAAATATATACAACAGGTTTATTACACAGCATTAGGGTATACATTTGAAATATGAAATATAGGAAAATCAATTCAGCCAAACGTATCTTTTAACAATGTTTTAATAACGCTATTTTTATTGTGTTATTATAGTTTACTTTAATGGGAGTGACTTCAGGATGTTGTCACGCGTTTTTTAGCCACTTTAACAGATAGTAATGTTGATTAGTCTTAACGTGGTTTTTTTTCTTTTGTATAAACCTGACCCGACACCGGACCCCCCCTAGATACACCACTGCACACAAACATAACTTACTAAGAAATTAAATGTTTCCGCAGTCACAGTACCGTACATACGCCCGGATGACTCATGCTAGCCAACTGCCGAGGGACAAACAAACTGCAGGCCTACCTATCGGTGAGCGGTGACACACTCCTTCCCTCGGACATACCTTTACATGACTTACGTAATTTTAAAACAATATATATGTTAAATACCACTATTACATTAACGACTCGCAACACTAGGTTTTTTATAAGTAAAAGCATAAAGTTTTACCTTACAGCCTGAACCGGTTTTCTCCTTTAAAAGGCTTCTTCAGAGGCTTCTCGTAATAGTGGTATTTAGTTAAGTAACGGACACGTCATGGACAACGAAATCCAAGAATATATATGTATATTTACAGTTGTTAATAAAATAGGCTCATTACTTTCTGAACATCTGACATCTGCAGTCAGAAATTCTTAAGCCTGTTCTACTGGCTATGTCCTCTAAAAAGTTAACTTGTGTTACTTTTTAGACGACATAGTCAGTAGAACAGGCTTAAGAATTTCTCACAAACATTAAAAATGCGCCAAAATTCTTGCTAACAGATGTTGGTCAAATAGAGAGGGTTAGAAAGTTTAAGTATCTAGAGGAAATAATTCAAGAGAATTGTTTAGAAAAATCTGCTATAGAAGAAACGATTCATAAGATGGAAAGGGCATATGGTATAACTAAAGATATTTACAATAAAAAGTGCATATCTAACAATGCAAAAATAAGATATTACAGTACAGTAGTGAGGTCAGATGCCTATATGCAAGTGAATGTCTAGCATTGAATAAATAATTTAGACAAACTAGAAATATTGGAAAGACAAATTATTAGGAAAATATTAGGCCCATGAAAAACTACAGAAGGCTGGAAATTAAGAAGTAATGCTGAAATATGTCAAAGTATACAAAATATAACAGAAACAGTGAGAAAAAGAAGACTATTATTTTTTGGACATTTATATAGAATGGACGAAAATAGGTTAACAAAGCAGATCTTCAAATATCTGTGGGGAAAGAAGTCAACATCAAGTTGGATGAAAGAAGTCAAAAAGGATTTACAAACAAAAAAATAATATAAACGCAGAAGAAACAATTGAATGAGAAGTTTTTCAGGCAAAAGTATTAAAAATGGAAGGAGTCCAGGGTAGGAGAGAGAAAAACGCAGGTTCAGAGTGGACTGAAGACAGGAGGAAGAGACATAGTGGAAAGATGAAAGAATATTGGAGAAAAGAAAAGAACAAAGAATAAAGAATTGAAACTGGCATGTGGTCCTTAGTTGGGCGATACAACAAAAAATAGCGTATTAAGGTTAGTGGTTCAGAGAAGCTTTATTATTCAGATGAAATGTATCCGCTTATAAAAAAAGTCACGGATTGCCATGGATAATCTGCAGTGCAGATAAACAGGAGTTTACTGTAAATAAAAATAAATTCTTGTAAGAAAAATATTGTTTATCCTTTTTAATTATTATATCATAATATAATTATCATAGGCCTTATACATATAAATATATTTGATATAATAATGTATAACATAATTATTATAATTACTAATGAATTTTTCAGTGAAGAGTTTGTAAGGATCGGTCAAAAAAATATATACTGACCGATCCTCACAAACCCTTCACTGAAAAATTCATTGATTGACGGTCACTACGAATTTAAGGATATAATTACCAATATTAATATTAATTAATACTACTACTATTATTATTATTATTGTTATTAATATTAATATTGCATTATTTAAGTATTTAAATTCTTGTTTTGAAAAAATCCATAAAAATCTCATTATACAACTTGACACACAAATAATTTAGATGTACCTTGAGCCCTCATCGGCCAAGAAATTATGTTTTTGTAGAGGGGTTTGTATTGTTTCTGAAAGGAAATAATAATTTCAGTTGATATTACCATTTAGAAATAGGGCATATTACTAATAATGTACTAAAAAAATATAATAAAAAATGTACTAATAATTTTATTGAAATTACTATAAAGTCAAACATACTAAACGCAGAATATAATACAACATTTGTCGTGTGTTTCAGTGTTACTATGTGCAATGCTGTCCTGGGCTGACGTGCTCCAAGCAGGAGGGCGTATGCAAACGGGGTAGTCCTGTGCAGACGGCTACTAACAATTACAACAACAAGTACAACAAACCGACTTTAACACCAGCGTATAGTGACTCTTATGAAGATCCGTATCCTGGAAACTACTATCGACCGTATTCTAGAAACTACAATCGGCAGTACTCTAGAAACTACAATAACAGGCCATACACTAGTGACTACTATTGGAAGAGACCTGCTCGAAACAACTGGTCATCATACCGTGGAAATTATTACCGTTATTAAAAATGTTCATTTATTATTACTGTATTTTATTTGTTGCAATATTTAAAACTGAAAATGTCTTCAATGCTGGTATACCATAGTTTTTGTCAGTCATACTAATAACTAACTAACTAACATAAATTGAAAATATATAAAAGTAAAAATTATGTAATTGGAAAATTTTAAAGTAGATAAAATTTATCATTTTTATTATAAGATTGTACACTTACGGGAGGTACAGGAGGAGTGGAACATCCAGCAGCATATGGAAACTAATGATGGATGGCAGTCTGTAACTTACAATTTGGAAGAGCTCTCTGTGTACAGCAGTACAACACACAACACCTGGAAACTAATGATGGATGGCAGTCTGTAACCTACAATTTGGAGAAACCTCTTCAGTACAACGATACAACACACAACACCTGGAAACTAATGACGGATGGCAGCCTGTAACCTACAATTTGGAGAAACCTCCTCAGTGCAATGGTACAACATACAACACCTGGAAACTAATGACGGATGGCAGTCTGTAACCTACAATTTGGAGAAACCTCCTCAGTGCAATGGTACAACACACAACACCTGGAAACTAATGATGGATGGCAGTCTGTAACCTACAATTTGGAGAAACCTCTTCAGTACAACGATACAACACACAACATCTGGAAACTAATGGTGGATGGCAGTCTGTAACCTACAATTTGGAGGAGTCACCTCTGTACAGTGGTATAAAACACAAATCTAGAAACTATTTGGACGTTTTTCTGGTTAAATGTGTTCAATTTGTTTAGAAGATGTTGGAATATCAGAATTTGAAAATGTCTTCAATGTTGTAGTACTGTTGTTTGGATGAGTGGTACTAATAATCTAACTCAAATTGAATATATAAATGTAAACTATATAGGATGGAAATAAAAAAAAAAATTAAAATTACTTTAAAAATTCATTGTTGGGTCATTGTGAAAGTCACTTGTTATCTGCACACAAATTAAATAATTTCCTTGAATTTCTACAATTACAGTAGAACTGTGTTATAGTACTTAGAAGACCTTAGTTTGGTGGTTAAGATCGTTTACCTGTCTTCGGCAATTTAATTCATATAATGATAAAAATAATGAACAAATGTTATTAGTGCATTCACAGATCCTCATCATCATCATTGGTTCAACAGCCCTTTGTGGGCCCCGGCCTTCTTCAGAAGATTTTGCCATTCTTCACTATTCAACTCCTCCGGTATTCACAGATCCCACAAACATTAAAACCACTCGTTGCACAGCAATATTTTGCTTCAATCCAGTAAATGCTTTTTAGTTTGGCAGCTCATTCTCTGATCAGTTGAATGTTTGTGATTTAGTGTGATCTGAAGGGCTCTAAAGCACTTATCAGAAGTACAACAGTGGAGCACAACAATGGTTCCTATATTTGTAGTTTATTTCAATTTGAAATTTTTGTTTAAACTCAGAGGTGTTGCACTGCAGAAAATTCCATATTGGAATATATAATTTAATTAATTTTAAAGTAATTTTGTTAAAATAACGATTTTAATCAAGTTATTTTTAATTTCACTGACTGCCATCTCACATGGTCCTCATGACATCTCACTCGACTCATGGTAAATGGAGAAATGTATTACAATAATTAAAACACAAACAATACTCAGTAACATCCTGCAATATACATTAAACTCTGACGATCGTTTCAGTCAAGCAGACTATTCTCAAAGCATATACAATTGTTACTGTGTGTGTGTGTATGTGTGTGTGTGTTGTAGATTGCCCATATTAGCACTTAGGTTACACAGGAGAATTATAAAATAGAAGTAAAGATTTTTAAAGGGTTGGCACAAATAATAGTCCTAAATTAATAAAAAAATTTTGCTAAAAGAACAGACACACTTCAAATCACACCCATTATTCGAACATATCACACCCCACACACACAACATCGATCTTTCAAAAGTCGACACCATCGCCAAGAACGAGACGGACAGTGGTCCCAGTTGCAGCCTCTGATGAAGCTTATAATAAGCGAAAACTGGTTCAGGCTATAAGGTAAACCTTTTACGTTTTTACCCATAAATAACTTTCTGTTCCGTGTCAGTAGTGATTTAATTATATTTAAAAAATATTAAATTAAAAAATTCAAAATAAATTATTTGTTATTCAATTTTACACCATTAATACAACCTTAGACAAAATGGCTGTGTTTGCCAACCACATACACAAAGTTACCAATGAACTAGAATTAACAACATATCAAAGAAAATGTACACAGGATATTTTCTGTTAAGAGGAATTGGATCTATACTTAATTTTTGGTAGACAATAAAACAAAAACATGGTACACCAGTTACAGTGCCAGTTATCTGATTGTAATTTACCTCAGTGAGACTGGACTGGCCGTTCTCTGAAAGTTTGTCTCATAGAATATACTAAATCTATTTTTAATAATATTATTAACAGTGCTTTCACAGCACATTTTATCAAACATAATTATCCATTAGACATAAAAAAAGTCTAGCTGCTCCAAGGATAGCATAATCATTTGATAATGTCCAGCTGTTATGCTCATAATCCACAGGCAGAAATATACACGTTTTGAGAAAGAACGAATGTTACAAATGATGAAAACATGAATAATCAGTTTTTTATTTCTCCAGCTGTAGAAGCAATTTTGTTGCAGATTTCACACAACCTTGAAAACATATTGATATACACAGTATTATTATTATTATTATGTTTGCATTGTTTGATAACTTGTTTCTTAAATCATGTAGAAAACTCATCTGCAATAAGGCCCCCATGCCGTAGGGGTGGGCAGGCTTAAAGTAGGCTCATTTGTATAAAAATAAAAGAGGAATTGTTTTTACTAATACTAAAAAACGTTTTGTATGGATTCCTGAATAAATTGAAGCAAATAGGTATTTGGAGAGTTGGGTCTTTTACCATCAATACCAGTTTCATAATGTTGACGTGATGACTGTCATGAAATGCATCTGTGTGTACAAGTAACAAATCATTTTTACCTATCTTTGAATAAGAGTGAAAAATAGTGATAGTCTTAAACAGAATCAAGATATGCCAACAACAGAGAATTTCAACTTTAAAAAAACTGAATTTTGAATAAATAAACTATAAAAATAAAATATCCAAACATATGCACGCATGCGTGAACACACACAACACACACACACTTGATGTGACTAACGAGGTCTGCCTTTTATTTCAACAGAAATGGAGAACAATTCAACTGAGAAACATGTTGTAAAGATTGCAATGCGATTATAATAAGCAGAATATGCAGGTTTATTGAGTTATATACTTGAATACATGGAAACAGATAAAGATAAGTTTTAAACAATACCAGAAATATATATAAACAACTGGCAGTGAATGAACTGTTCATGTTATAGGATGCAACACAAATGAAATTTTTACTTAAAAAAAGACAACTGAAGTATATAGTTATATATACTTTAGTATATATAAAATAAATATATATAAAGTAAAGGGGTAACTGAATTTTCTCCATTCAGATTGTATAGATGGAGAAAAAAATAAAATTTAACAACTTTTCAGAAGTCACACCAAATAGCCAAAAATAAGTAAGCCAATGACATGAAGCTCTTCACTTGGCATTTCGTGGGCAAACAAGTAATTATAGCTAATGATAAGGATGACATCTGATATACGCTTCAGAAGTTAGATGAAGAATACCAGAAATGGGGCTTAATGATAAATACAAATCTGTTCCCCACAGGCATACGACACCATCTCATTTTTTATAAAATAGAGCTTTTTACGTATATAGTGTTACTGTACAGACTGCCCTATTTCTAGTAGTATATGGCACTATCTCCTAGTTATTTGTATGCAGCCAATATGCATGTTTAAAATAATAATATCTCACCTTGATTCTTAAAGCAAACAAAATGTTTTTTAGCTGTCCTGTAAAGTACTGAGTTTGTGACATGGTGTCTTATGCTTCTGGTGCATAGAAATAAGACTGAATACGTTGTCATTAGAAATACATGCAGAGATACATTGTTGGAATGGGGGAATAGATTCATACCAATACATTGGTGTTGTGGTTACCAAAGATGGCACGAGTGTAGCAGAAATAAGACTGAATACGTTGTCATTAGAAATACATGCAGAGATACATTGTTGGAATGGGGGAATAGATTCATACCAATACATTGGTGTTGTGGTTACCAAAGATGGCACGAGTGTAGCAGAAATAAGACTGTGTTGTCATTAGAAATACATGCAGAGATACATTGTTGGAATGGGGGAATAGATTCATACCAATACATTGGTGTTGTGGTTACCAAAGATGGCACGAGTGTAGCAGAAATAAAAAATCGTGTTTGGGTACTACTTGTGTTTTAACTTTACACTCTATTAAGGCTATCCTGGAACACAACTGAAACCCATGTTCTTTAACTAAAAGTCTAAATGTTTATTAGAACAAATTATAATATGATCAATAAAAGGATATAACAAATTATGTTCTCTTAAATAGAAAATTATGACTGGTAAGTGAAAAGTTGTTATTGTTATTATTAGTAGTAGTATATCCTGCCACATGCCTGAGAAATCTCGTTTCAGCTGCTTGGATGCGACTGGCCTGGCATCCGTGATCATATCCATGATCATAGAAGAAACACAGATATATGGCAGGAACTGAATATTATAAGTATACTTGATAGGATCGCCTAGTATCAGCTGAATTGGTGGGAATATCTTTGCCAGCTGGATGACTGCCACATCCCCAAACAACTATGGAACTATAAGCCGAGGGGACGGAGAGGTGTGGGATGTCCAAGGATGCGCTGTAGTGAGCAGCTCTAATCTTTGCCTATTTGAGACCGGAACAAACCATCCTTAGTTTAATCCTTGAAGATGATGATGATGATTATTAGTAGTATTAATATATTCATGGGCATCACAGCCGGGAGGGAACCCGTCCCCCCAATATTTTCCAAAAGCTAAAATTGTTAATAATTTTTTATTAAAATTATTTTTTTCAATTATTTTCCTGAAATGAAATTATTAGTTGAATAAATATATTAACTTAAATTCACTGCCATTGATGGTCTTTAAATTAAATGACAATGTAAAAATAAATTATATAGGCTATGTCTACAGTATTATATCAATTATATTAAATATAATTACTTCACTACCGACTCGGAACACAAAGTTTTTTATAGGTAAAAACGTAAAGGTTTTACCTTATAGCCTGAACCGGTTTTTGGCTTTAAAAAGCTTCTTCAGAGGCTGCCATTGGGTGCACTGTCCGTCTTGTTGTTGGTGACTGTATCGACTTTTGAAAGTATATACAGTATATACTCGTACTTTGATATTATAAATCAACATACATAAACAGCTGATCAAAGTTTAGATAGCAAACAAATAAAAAACACTTTTCGGTACTGCTCCAGTCCCAATACCCGTTACTAAACCTTAGCCCCTGACGCATGCAGAGTGCTTTGTTTATTTCCGTAACTCTTCGTAGAGCTGAGTAAGACGCGAATATCCAATTTTTACCCAATGGTACGAGCAGGTACGAAATCCTCTGATCTTATCCGATTAGGCAGGAAATGTACATTAGAACACACAACACGCTGTTTAATGTTCTGTGCGTATGTTTAGTAATAGTGCGTCGGTAATTATATGAGGATTGTTCAATAGAAACACGTTTAGAGGCTGTAAAGCATTTTTTATTCAACGATTTTAAAAGAAGTCTCCATTAACATTAAGGCATGAGTCCCACTGTTGCATTCCCTGCTGGTAAAATTCTTGCGGCTGTTTGCGGAACCATTCGCTAACAGCAAACTCTACCCCAGCGTCCGATTCGAACCTCCATCCTTTTAGTGATTTCATTAATGGGCCAAAAAAATGATAATTGCACGGGGACAAGTCGGGACTGTAAGGTGGATGTTGTAAGACTTCCCACTTCATACGGCAAAGCAGATCTTGAATCGTCTGGGCTACATGGGGTCGAGCATTATCATGCAGAAGAATGACACTATTTGTGAGTTTCCCGGGACGTTTATTCTTGATGGTGACCCGTAAGCATTTTAAGCTGTCTGCATATTGCTCAGCATTGATGTTGACACCATGTTCTTTAAAATCTAAGATCAGCACACCCTGATAGGCTAATCAAAAAATACGGTCACCATTACTTTTCCTGCTGAAGGTTGGGACCGACATTTTTTCGCCTTCGGAGATTGTGAATGCTTCCACTGCATACTCTGGCGTTTGGATTCTGGTTCGTAGTGATGGGTTAATCGCGAATTACTTTAGCGCAGAGGCTGTCATCCATACGGCCTTAAAACTGATGAAGAACTGTCCAAAATTTGCGTGTCTCTCTCATTGTTCCTGTCTGTGCTACCAGAGGAATTTTCGATATAGGTGTTTTGATTGGTCGGAATGTCAAACATTCCATTATCAACTCATCACCCCCGCATTGTCAAAATAATTTAATTCTGTTCAAAGCGTGGGTTTTTGTGTACGAGAGTACAAAACTGACGCCAAACTTTTTACCTAAAACTATTAAAATACTTTACAATGGATAACAATTCTTTATGCTACTTGTGAGCTCCAATCTAGCTTTACCATCATCTGGCATTTGTCCTGCTAAGCATTTAGACATCTCACAAGGCAAAATTCTGTTCATGATTAACAAAGCTAACATTTCTAACTTATATTCTAATACAATGTTTTTATTAAAATATGTCCTGTAGTTATTTAATTGATATTTTGATTTGGCATATATTGAATGCAATGAATTCCAAGTTCTTTGCTGTAATTATTTACCGTTAAAACATTCAATTGTGAATAAAACATATAATTAGGTTCTAGGCTTCGTAAGGCCTATGGCACTATGAGTTAGTTTTACATCTCATAATATCATGATTGAATCTTAATAGTTTATAACATCTCATACTTAATCCTAAAGAACCTTATCAACTTTTGGTTAACTTATTTCGTTCAAGAGAGGTCTTTTTTCTTGTATATTATCATTTAAAACACATGAGTTCTTGTACAACTAGGCATTTTGTTATTTATCCTTATTTCTATATAATACATCTGTTATTATGTTGATATCTTATTCCTAATTGAACATCTTAGTTCCTAGTAAGTTTTACAATATCTTGTCCCGCTTAATATTCTTAATTCCTGGTTATTAAAACTAATGAACCTTGCATCTTATTGCCACAGGTCATGTTCATTAGACAAATTATTATTAGTTCATTATTATTGATAATTATTGTTTGGTTTCTTGACCAATAGTTAGTTCTCTCTTTGCTTGTTATATGAATAGCCTACTATTCACATACACTTATCATTGGTATATCAGTGATTTTTTTACTGTACAATATGAGTCCTTTATACTCTCATATTCATCGTGTTAAATTACATTAATTACACCAATTACCACGTCTTAGGGATCTAATCTCTGTCTTAGAATTGTCCTTATGTCATCTAGTTTCATCTAAGTATAATATTTAATAGTTTTATATCATTTTTAATACATATTTTTGTATTTACCAGTGTAATTTCACAGCTGGTTAGGTTAGGGTGTCTCCTTTTACTGTCACTGACTACAATTAGTTCAAATGTTTTTGTTTTTTTTAGTTATTTTACTCACTTATTCTTAATTATGAATAGTACTATCTACTAATTATTATTCTGATGCCATTGTCCAGTTTGTCTCATATTCTAAGTATATTTTATATCATTAATCAGTTCTTTCTGATATTCATTTGGTTACATTAATTATATTTTTTGAAGATAAGATACAATCTTATCATATTATATTATACATTATCATAGATTTCATACTCATATGTTTATTATTTCACTCTCCTAATCTTGTTGGGTATCTTTTTATTTTAAGTCTCAGTTATTGTTATTGTCCTGTCATTTAGTATGTTTTGTCTGTTATTTTAATAATTATTTTTCCTTCAATTTGGAGTTCTATTTTCAACTCTCTTTATCTTGTAGATACTCTCTTCTTTATTTATAGTGGTTGAGTTATGTTATCTCTCCTTTACTTTATAAACTTAATTGTTTTTTATGATTCATTTGATCTCTTTATTTTTAATTGTCGTATATCCTTTACCAGTTATTTTTGGGTTGTCCTGATTCTGTTCTCTGCCTGGTTTCATAATTAGTCTACTCACTATCCCAATCTATTGGGTATTTTTTAGTCACATTTTGTCTAATCTATACGTCGGTTTGTCTTCATTACTTTAGCATTCATGTTCATTTACTAAGGAGTTATTCTTTATTCTTTTAAATTAATCTGGTATTTAATCTCTTTCCTCTTTCAAAGGTTATTCTTGGTCGTTTCTTGTGGTATCTGAATGTTTAGGAGTGTTCAATTTGGGTTTTTGTGGTACTGTGACGTTTTGTAACATTACATATTGCCTCCCTATCAAAATGATTATTTCAGAAAATACATTTACGGGGTTGAGGAAATTATCATTCAGATTGTTTTTTATTGTTCAAAGTATTTCTTCAAGGATGATTGATTGTATGTTCCCTTCGTTCCTTTAGTGACTGGGTCTATGATTTCATAAGTGTTGTTGTGATTATTCTTAGCAATAGTATACGGGCCAGTATAGAGTAATAACAGTTTCTTTGCAATCCCCTCCATTGTACTGGGTAATTCTCTGTTTTTTAATAATACTTTGTCTCCGAGTATATACTGTATCACCTTGGGTTGTGTTTTCTGGTACTTGCTTTTTCCTTTCTCTGCCCGTTCTACAGTTTTATTATAAAATTTATACTGTCAAATTGGTATTCAGTATAATTAGGAAAATTGATTAGCTCAGTAATTTCTCGAGGTGGTAGTTTTTCAAACATTGCTGTGTATGGAGTGGTTTCTATGGATTGGTGATGAGCTAAATTGATGAAGTCTTCTGCTGCCGATAGGTACTCCTTCCATTTTCGCTGTTGGTCATAGCAATAGGTTCTGAGGATTCTCCCCACTTCTCTTAATACTCTCTCAGCAGGGTTGCTGCTTGGATAGTACATCAAAGTTTTATAAGTTTTTACCCCGTTATCCAATAGAGTGTCCTTGCATTTCCTCCCCTTGAATTGCATACCGTGATCGGTTATTATTGATTTTGGCGCTCCCACCTCTGGTATATAATGTTGAATGATTACACCTAAAATTTTCTTTGTGGTTGCATGATTTATTGGATATAATTTGGTGAATTTGGTGTAATGATCAAAGATTATCACAATGAACTTGTATTGATGTCGTCCTCCACTGCGTGGGAATGGGCCGCATATGTCTATGAAGACCTTTTCTAATTTACTTGCCGATGTTATGGGTATCATTATCCCCTCTTTTTTATCGTTGTTGTAATTAAATAGCTGGCAGATGTGGCAATGTTTAAGATAATTGCGTACCCTTCTATTGATGTCCTTGATGTACACATGCTTCTCAAGCGCCTTTAGTACTTTTAACGCTCCCATGTGACCATATCGGATGTGGTAAATGATTATTATTTCTTTTTCGATGGCTCGTGATATGACTACCTTCCATGTATTGTAACGGTATTTTGTTTTGATGAATAAAATATCCTTATGTATGCAGTAGAATGGTGTTATTCGGTTATCTTGTTCAGTCAGTCTTTGTTGAATCTTAATTAATTTAGTGTCCTTCTTCTGTTGTTGTCCAATTTCTTTAATAATGTTTGCTAGATCGAATCTACTTTTGATTAGGTGGTATAATTTTGCTATGGTCTCGTTTTCTCCCTCAAATGTCTGGGTTTTTACATTAATTCGGGATAATACATCTGCTGCAATATTCTTCTTACCTGGAATGTACTCCCAACTGATGTTATATTCCTGCAACGCTAGTATCCATCTTGTTAATCTCCCGTGGCTTAGTAGTTTACAGTTCTTCAAGAAGGATAGGGACTTGTGATCAGTTCTGACAGTTATGGAGTAGCCCAAAATATAAGTTCTGAATTTATTGCATGCAAACACTATGCTTAATATTAGTACGTAGGCTTTCACGGCCGGTGTCAATATGATTAGATAAAACTTCCGGGCTGAGAGGCCGTGGTCGATTGCTAGATGTCTTGGAGCTATACGTTTCGGCCGCACCACCGGTGGCCATCTTCAGTAGCTAAATTGTGTTCGAATAGATGACATGCCGAACACGTCCCCAATGAACTGGGAACAAGCTACACTGTTGCTTGTTCCCAGTTCATTGGGGACGTGTTCGGCGTGTCATCTATTCGAACACAATTTAGCTACTGAAGATGGCCACCGGTGGTGCGGCCGAAACGTATAGCTCCAAGACATCTAGCAATCGACCACGGCCTCTCAGCCCGGAAGTTTTATCTAATCATACTATGCTTAATACCTCCTTCTCGGTTACATTGTAGTTCCGTTCGCAGCTGTTCAGCACCCTACTGGCGAAGCTAACTACAAGGTGATTCCCTTCTTCATCTTCTTGGTACAATGCGGATCCTAAACTTACATCGCTAGCGTCACAATTCAAGTGAAATGTACGCCATTACAGAACATTATATGTGTTTCTCGGCTATTCCAGTGGAATCCGTCTGTAATGTGTGTGTGCGTACGTATTGCTGCCACTTTGAGATGAAGGACAATTATGTGACACTTGTCACGCATCCGCAACGAGACTTTTCCAGATCATACCGGTCCGCGCGAGCTGTGTTCAAGGCCGCAGTCAATTACGTTCTAGTGTTTTCTAGTAGACGCGTATTATGGAATATGCTGGAATCTCAGCGGGTTATAAATACAAGACTTCAGCGGCGCTTAGTTCAGTTTTAGTGGCGATTTAGTGCAGTGCGGTTCGAAGTATTGTGGCGAAGTGTTACGTGTTTTATAATTGTACGTGATTATTATTGATTGTGGTCAATTTTTATTCGATTTGTTGTAAGAGACTATCTGGTTGATTACAAACTGTTTAACTCTGGTAATTAAAGCTGGTTTTTAGTGACTTCATTGGTGTTTTGTATTTGTTTCCACTGTACCATACGACGATCAGTAGACCGTCGTAACAATATTTACAATAAAAAGTGCGTATCTAGAAATGCGAAAATAAGGCCAATAAAATATTGTAGGAAAAGAAAAGAACAAGGAATAAAAAATTGAAATTGGCATGTGATCCTCAGGTGGCCGATACAAAAAAAAGTTAAACAGAATTTTAAATAATTTTTAAGTTTGTTAGTTGAAGTATCATTAATAATTTAGTATTCATGAAATTATTAACTATTCAGCGTGTGTGTATTTGATGTGCATACCGCATAGGATTATGTATTTAATAGTGTAGTTTTTTGTTAATAATTATGGATGTGTTTTCGTTCTAATGATTGTCGCACCTATGCGAACGTATGTAACTAATTACGATTCCTGGATCAGCTGGTTACGAAGTGTGTTACCGGAGCATATCAGCTGGGAGCGGGTGGAACTGTCAAACGAGGTAAGTCATGGTCATGGCCGGCTCTATAGTAGATTCAGTTGTATACGTCATAGTTTGGCGCGAAGAAAGTTCGGTAAAAATCGTGATGCTCCGTAAATGATTTGTTTCTACAACGCAAATCAACCTGTACGAACATTTACGGAAAGAAACGAACATAAGCGAAGCAGTCGCTATGCGTCAGGGGCTAAGTGGACTCTGTGAGTATATATATTCGTAGTCTGTGAGTGGACTTTACAGTTTGTTTGTTTGTTTGCTGGATTGACTGTGACTACAACATGAAGTGTACTCTCGTGGTACTGTCTCTGTGTCTGCTGACTGTGCTGATTGCAGCCGACTATGACGATGACAGGTGTCAGCCCAACGGCGAATCCGTAAGTATTGTCTACACACCAACATCTACTTTACTGACAATATCTACGCGGGTAAAAGAATTGTTTATTATCGAGAGAACGCACGTCAAATTTTACACCACACAATAAAAAGTTCCTAATTCTTGAGGAGAAAAATTCGACAAGTCTGTTCTCTTACGGAGTTGCTCAAAATGCATTCGACACTTGAACTATAAAACAAATTAAACAAATAATTGATACTTTTATAATAATAATAATAATAATAATAATAATAATAATAATAATAATAATAACCGGGGCGAATCTAGAGGTGAAATGGAGGATAAAATCCGAATTCCGAAAAGAAAAAAATTAAATTATTTTTCATAATACGACATGGTTTGTTTGTAATACCTAGCTCTAAGAAACAAAATATTGTACAATTAAACAGATGGTGATTTAAAATTTTTCATATTCTTGTGTGTGTTAACATTACATATAATAAAGCATTATTATCTGTAAAATCGTTGTATAGACTGACACAAACACACAGGAAATAGGTTTGCAAAAGGGTGAGCTTCAGAAATCCTTGGTACTTCCAAATAAAATTAGGCAGTGGCGCGTCTACGGGTAATGTCAGGGGGATCGATTCCCTCCCCGGAGCTAGTAAGAAAATGAAGAAATTAATTTTAACATTGAAAATGTTTATAAGGACGTTTCGCACATTTGCGGCCGATCGCTGATGCGTGATCGAAAATGGGAACCGGTGAGTTTCCATAGAAACTACTTCTTTGTTGTCAATAACGTACTACACATATAAAACTTCGCTTATGAATGCGACTGTATTTAACTTATAATCTGTACATTGGTAAATGAAGAATGAATTCATTGATTGGTGAATGAATATAAATATATATATTTTTTAGATTTATAGAAGCGTTTTCAGTGCACTTCTCTGTGCAATGCCTGTAAATTTTTTTTTCACTCAACACTGGCATTTCTGAGTACTGCATATGTCAAATTGCAATTGTCAAACCTCTCACAAAAAGCATTAACAATATTTTGCAAATTAACCAAACCAAAATCAATGTTTCATTAATAATTATTACCAATTAAAACGTAACAAATAATGTTGAATTGAAGGAACATAATTATGACTACGGAAACACAGTGCGCTAATGGGTTTTACGTTCGATACTATTCCGCGACTTGAAAACCTCGACCGATACAAATAAAGTACTAGATAGGTCTACAAAATGTACACAGTAGTAACAGTATTTTAATTATTCACGTTTTGGTATAATTTTAAACAAATTTAGCCCAAAAATTAAGTCGGTAAAAACAAAAAAAAACGTAATAAAACCAACGCACACTCGATTTAATGCGTATTAAAATATAAAATGTCCTTACGCAAGCTGTTCTTGCTCCATAACAATAATTGTTTTTGTACTTGCAGTCCAGTTCACGTACATGGTGTACAAGCTATTTTAATTTCATAATATCCTTGTCGTAACGAAATAAAAAATAAAACTTCGTATCAAATTTTAATTTTGTTCAGTCGTGACGCATAAAAAGTAGCCTGCGAGAAACTTATTCCCTATTCAAGGTAGACTAATACATTAAGCGAGTGAATTGTACAGAAAGATACAAATACAAATTTAATTTTGATCAAACTCCCAATGTTCTATCTTTATTGGTTTCCAAATTATCAAGCGAATCGTGAATATACGTATTTCAGCGGTCGCGCTGCGTACTCCCGCACGTCCGTTCCCGTGTTTAACCGTGACGTGTTTCAATTAACGCATTGTACTGTTACAGACATCGGTAGAAATACATTTGTTGTAATTTAAGACTTTGAACAGTAAATCTCTCCGCAGCGTTTAGGAAATCGTAAACTGAAATAGATTATTTAATAAATACAAATAATTATTACTATCATTGTGGCCTGTATCATTGTATAATATCATTGTGATTATTTCTATCAAACAGCTTATAGAAACTGTAATAGATAAATTGCCAATTACGGACGTTTGAACTATAAGAAATAGAATGGCCGTCACAGAATTAATTTTGCAACATTGGTCATATGGGCTCCACTGTTGACGGGCTTCCTGTGTGTGGCAATGCGCATTCGGCGAATTGAAGGCGTTTGAAGCGTATTTCTCTGAAACAACGCTGTCGATTTACGTCGTAGTGAATCTTTTCAGTGAAGGACTACAAATTATTGTACAGTTTTATTAGCGTTTTACTTACGATGTAAACACTTACGTGTTAACAGTTACGTGAAGCGGTATCACTCAGTTCTGTGTATGAAAATAACAACGTTAATTACCATAAAGAGCTTTACTTTACCTATAATTGGAAGTGTGTTTGTATTATTTAATGAATAAGCGGTGTAGACAGTCAGTATAAAATATCAGCTAACTAAGCAAGGACGAAACATTTGTATTACAGGAAAAGCAATTATCTAAAATAATAATCGTGAATTGTAAACGTGCAAAACGTTAAAAAAATACGTGACGTTAAAAGTAATATCAAATTTATACTATATACCATAGGATTACACACACAAGCGCACACGCACTCATGGCAGGCTGTAACGAAAAAGGTGCCCTCACTATACAGGTTCGAATATTTTGCATCACCAGAAGAAAAGAAAGTTCGCGCGCACACACACACACACACACACACACACACACACACACACACACACACACACACACACACACACACACACACACACACACACACACACACACACACACACACAGGTCCGGAAAAGTTTTATTCTCCGTCTGGCCGCCATTTTGCACTTTTTAAAGAAAACTATATTTCAAGGGGCGACAGAGATATCTTAATGAAATGTGGCACATATTTTTACATTAATGGAATTCAATGAATTAAGAAATATTCCTAATTTCATAATTAGGACTACGGTCCTTCAGTATAAGAAAAATTTATTTAAATTTGGTACTATTTTTTAAATTACTTAATACTAGTAGTAGTTTATAACAAAGTAAGGGCTTGGTTTTAGTGAAATTACGATCAATAAACAAATTTAAAAACATATGTTTTATGGGTTTTTTTCTTCCTATTTCTTCCCATGCAATGGTTAATAATTCCATTTCATGTAAGACTTGCTTCATCAGTGAATATATTAGGGACTAAATAAGTGCGAATCAATTGCAATTTTGTGTAAAAAAGTGAACAAAATGGCCGCGCCTGTTCATAGTCAGCATTTTCAAGGTTTGTACGCTATACAGTGCAAATGGTACGGCTTTAATCTTTGGCCTTGTAGAATCGCGAATACGGTTGTGTGATGCACACATTGAACCATAGCAATTCTTCTTCTACTCACTTCAGGAGTTTCCCAATTTTTATTCAGTAGACTACTCTATCATTCTTCTTGTAAAAATCATACGTCGAGCAATTGTGCGTTCTTCCAATTGTGGTTTGAAAGTTGAGACGAATATCTGACATTTCAGCCGTATGAATTAGTTATTCTCGACAGTTAAATGATACACAGTGAGTAATGTAATACGAACATATTAATTTACGAAGTGTCTAAGAAATTAATTGGCAGTATTATTTAGTTAAACTACATGTGTTGTCACTGAACTCACTAAAGCAAACAGATGATGTACTAATTGAACATGTTATTATTATTTTGTATTAATTCCAAATAATTTTAATTGTGATTCAAATTAAGATGTGTAAATATCTGTGATTTAATTTGTTAAAAGTTTTTAATTTCATTATTGGAAATCTGTCCTTTACTTTGTTATAAACTACGGTTACTGAGTTAATTTGAAGTAAAATAATAACTTTGAATAACTTTTTTCTATACTGGAGGTATTGAAGTTCGGCACACAAAAAATCAAGTACTCAGAATTTATGTTTAAACTGTTTTCTGCCATGACTCTATCGGATTTGGACAAACAAGATGCCACTGTATTCACAATAAAATGCTTACCGTTTTATTTAATAAACGGTAGTTTGACAAAATTAAAATTTGCAGAGGTATTAGTGATTAAAAATTAAAGTAGCCACCATTTTGAAATTTGAGATCATAAAATTACCGTGATTTCTTAGTTTATTAAAGAACATTAATGTAAACATGTGAACCAAATTTCATTAAGATGTCTCTAGCGCCTCTTTAGATATAAAGTTTTCTTACCAACAAACACAAAATGGCGGAGAGACGGAGGAAATGAGACATTTTCGGCCTAGGGTTAGTAAGAACTTTTTTCTTATACTGATGCATAGTATTCGGGTATTATAGTGAAGACACCTTTTGCATTGGATCCTGCACACACACACACACACACACACACACACACACACACACACACACACACACACACACACACACACACACACACACACACACACACACACACACACACACACACACACACACACACACACACACACACACACACACACACACACACACACACACACACACACACACACACACACACACACACACACACACACACACACACACACACACACACACACACACACACACACACACACACACACACACACACACACACACACACACACACAATGCATTAGTAATATAATTTAAAATATGAAATTTAAAAGTAATGTTAGGAATAACCATTTAAAAGCAAATTAAAATCTTCAATACACATAATATCGCAACATCCACATATTGTACTACTACTAAACAACAATTTGTAAGGCACAATATTTTGTTACATTATATTTATATATAGTATACTATAAAAAGAAGGTTTTTTGTGATAAAAGAGAAATGTAGGTATTGTTTGCGTTAGGTATTGTTTGTTTGTGATTAAGCTCGTTTAAATATATGTTCCACCACACAGAATGAATTGTTTAGTGAATTGTGAAACTTACGTTTTTAGTCAGCGTTTTGGATAAGAGAAATAGCTGTATCCCATGGATACTTACTAACAGTGCCGGATTTAAGATTTTTGAAGCCCTAGGCCAAGTTTTCTTAGAGCCTCCCCCCCCCCCCCGTCTGTGACTGAAGTAATATATGTACTGCAGAAGCAATCTGATGCCAGATTAATATTATCAAATTTAAAACCAGTAGGATGCTATAAAAAAGCGTGCTTTCATTTAGCAAACCTTTTCAAAATATTAAGAACCTTGCAAAAGAATTGAGCAAATTTATTTATTTTCTAAGTAGAGTAACTTAACCAAGCTTATCCAGAAATTTAACATAAAAAATTTCTTTTTTATTGCCTAGGTATAACACATTAATTTTTTTCTTATAATTTTTACAAAATTAAAAAAATAGGTCTAGATTTTTTTGTATTCTTCGACTAGCTACACACAACAAGCTAATTGTAAACTAATATTCGGTGACTATGTAGCTTAATGGAATTAATGTCGAGGAAACTATACACAAAAAATTACAACTAAGCATACAGATAAACAATTATAACAAACAAGGGTGGTACCACGGTCGTGTAATTCGGGGGCAATATAGCGGACGTTCAAAATTCGTATGCGCAGGTTAGTTTTCAAGAATGCCAACGTCTTAAAAATAAGCGAGCAATATTTAAACAAGAGCTGTCTTCCATTTCTATTATTAACAAAAATTGATCATTTAATTTCAAAAAACCATACTTCAATAAATCAAAGTGCCTCCTATTTTTATAAAAATACTTCTGTTAAAAAAAATATCTGTAGCTTGCGGCCTCCTCTGAGCCCCCGTGGTAAATCCGGCACTGCTTACTAACAGTGCAAACTGGTTGGTGTGCCGCGCTAATAAGAATGCATTATAATTACTTCAGAGACTTCCGATTGTCATCCTTCTGCCCAAGTCAGTATTACAGACACACCTTGTGAATACAAAGTATCGATTTTTTGGGAACGTTAAACAAATATGTTTTCATAGTACAGTGTAACGCTAATGCTCCTATTTTCTAAAAGAATAATGTTGAAAAGTACGCGATCCGTTTTCCTCTCGAGTGTTCTTGTTTTGAAGGGGTTAAATGCAAAATGCGAGCGAATGTTTTTAACTTGATTATAAACAGAATGACACCAGTGATTAATGACAATATGAACCTACAAATGTTATAAAACATTTTTATTATCTACTTAGTTCTAGCAATACCAGTCTAAAAAAACATCATTTGATGGGTTTAAATTATGCGAGAAACAAAACGTTACGCTATAAGATAAACCAGATCACTTAACTGGAAGTATATTTGAAACATTACCGTAATTTCGCGTGTTACAATGCGCCCTCGTGTACCCAGTTTTCTCGTAATATTTTGCAGAAAACATGTGATTCGTGTATAAGGCGCGCCCCTATTTGTGGTGAGAACAGACGAACAAATTTATTACGACGTAGAAAAATGTATGTTGTCTGAATAATATGATGATGTAGAGAGAAAGTTTTGCATACAAAATAACAGAAAAAAATGTGCTTACCATGCTTATTTATTTGTAAACACAAAACAGAAATATTAATACCATATAAAACTTGAAATAACGTAAAACTTACACAAGTCATACTTTTGTGTAGTTTGTTATGATTTTTGTTTTTCACTAGCACATAACATTTACCTTTATCAACATTCTTCATCGGTTTGTGAATTACTTTCACATCTGATTCTTCTGATGCACCTTTTTTGTCTTCTCCTGTTGAGCTTATTGGCACAAATTTCACACCTTTTTCATCAATACTCGTGGCCATTGGCATGTGGCAAAAGACAAAACACTGGTCTGCATTTTCCCAATTTGTTCATATGCTTCGTTTATACAATAAATTGATGAAACTCAATAATTTTATTTTCGTACTCCAAGGCAGACGTTGAGCCTGTACCATTTCAGTAATAACGGCGAAAGCCCCATGTTTATAAACACCCGACTTCAGGTGATTTCCTGCTTCTGGAAACTAAGCTTTTTTAATAAAGAAAGACCGCTGACCACAAGTAGTGATACGTAATTTTTCTTTTTGTTTCCCGTTTCCGAACATTAGATTCCGCTACATCAAATTTACGCGATGCTGCGCGATTATCCTTTTCTTTTGTGTATTTCAATGCGGAAAATTTAAACTGAGCCGCATAGGACAAGCGAGATGTTCACCCACTCATTATCAATGTAGGCTACAATATGTTTCTTCACAATACACGCGATACCAGTAACAAACTACTGTAAAAAACAACAGACTAACTACGACAAACAAACACAGTAACAGAATGCCACAACAGAGTACCGTTACAAGTCTACGAAGTGAACAAATAACTGATACAGCAGCAGGGTGAAAACTGCGAACCAAATTACCGGTAAATTTAATTTTACTATTACTAAACTCGAGCCTGTCCGTTTTACTATTACTAAACTCGAGCCTGTCAGTTTTACTATTACTAAACTCGAGCCTGTCAGTTTTACTATTACTAAACTCGAGCCTGTCAGTTTTACTATTACTAAACTCGAGCCTGTCAGTTTTACTATTACTAAACTCGAGCCTGTCAGTTTTACTATTACTAAACTCGAGCCTGTCAGTTTTACTATTACTAAACTCGAGCCTGTCAGTTTTACTATTACTAAACTCGAGCCTGTCAGTTTTACTATTACTAAACTCGAGCCTGTCAGTTTTACTATTACTAAACTCGAGCCTGTCAGTTTTACTATTACTAAACTCGAGCCTGTCAGTTTTACTATTACTAAACTCGAGCCTGTCAGTTTTACTATTACTAAACTCGAGCCTGTCAGTTTTACTATTACTAAACTCGAGCCTGTCAGTTTTACTATTACTAAACTCGAGCCTGTCAGTTTTACTATTACTAAACTCGAGCCTGTCAGTTTTACTATTACTAAACTCGAGCCTGTCAGTTTTACTATTACTAAACTCGAGCCTGTCAGTTTTACTATTACTAAACTCGAGCCTGTCAGTTTTACTATTACTAAACTCGAGCCTGTCAGTTTTACTATTACTAAACTCGAGCCTGTCAGTTTTACTATTACTAAACTCGAGCCTGTCAGTTTTACTATTACTAAACTCGAGCCTGTCAGTTTTACTATTACTAAACTCGAGCCTGTCAGTTTTACTATTACTAAACTCGAGCCTGTCAGTTTTACTATTACTAAACTCGAGCCTGTCAGTTTTACTATTACTAAACTCGAGCCTGTCAGTTTTACTATTACTAAACTCGAGCCTGTCAGTTTTACTATTACTAAACTCGAGCCTGTCAGTTTTACTATTACTAAACTCGAGCCTGTCAGTTTTACTATTACTAAACTCGAGCCTGTCAGTTTTACTATTACTAAACTCGAGCCTGTCAGTTTTAAATTACGTTGCCAACTCTGCCATGCGCATCTACAGTTTAGCATGTGAATTATATCATTCGTGTGTAATGCGCACCTACATTTTTGGGAACAAAAGCTGGGGGAAAAAGTGCGCATTATACACGAGAAAATACGATATGTTTTTGAAACATTCAAGTTTTACGAATTTTCAAGTAAATCAATTAAATTTACATGTCATGTCCAATTAATTTGTGATAAGAATTATGTTCCTCCTTTACTAGTGGCACATCGAAGACTGGACTGGATGACTACCGAGACACTGATTTGGCCTGAATTGTGAATTTTAAAATATGAGTTTCCGTTTTGTAAAGATGTGTCAAAGAACACATACCTACATAAAAATAAACTGTTGTGAATAAACGGCACTTTAATCTTAATTTAAAATAGAACTTTCCGGTTCATACTTAATACAAGTTAAGGCAAATGCAAATACGCGTACAATACACAACCTAATCGAATTTAAGTATTCTTATTTCTAAACAGCAGGATAAAGTTAATAAAATTCTTTGAACAGTTTAAGTATTCTACGCAATATGTTTCCCAAAATAAGCAAAGTCTAAAAACGCCATATCTAGAAAATATACACGACTGAAGCCTACAACATCAGATACACTAAAATCTCATTATTTTATGTGTGTGTGTTTGCGCGTATATGTTCTTCTTCTTCTTCTGCACCACAAGGATTAGGCATTTGCCTGTTCCGTCCTCACAAACTTACGATCACCGTTTTCGTGGTCTTCCGTATAGATCCGTCCGGCTTTACTTTGTGAGAATTACGAGTATTTTAAAATGTTCTCCATTACAGGGTACCAACCTGAAGCTGGATAAGTCAAGTCATGGGGCTGCCATCTCTAGGCCTCCTGACCTGCCTGATTTTTTATCGGGGTTTACTCCCTTAGCTGTTCCAGTTTTAAGGCGCCGGACACCCGCCATTTGCGCTCTCCTGTTAGCTATCTAACGTACACCCATAGCACGCCAAGCATTGCCCGGAAGCCATGCGACATAAATAAGTTATGTCTTCGAGGACGCAGGAGTATGACTTGTTGGCAGAGCTGATCCGATATCTCGGACACTGACTTATTGGTCAGACGTCAGTGGGCATTTCTCAGAGTTTTGATACTGAGAGAGCGCCAGCAACCCCCTCAGCCCCCGAGACCCTTTACCAACCGTTTAGACCGTTTTATGTTCAAGTAATAAACGTAATAGCAATAAAACAATACTAGCAACGTAATAACGATGGCACTAACAATAATAATATTAAACCGTAATGTGTTTAATATTAATAGCAGCAATGAAAGTAAAACGTTTAATAGGTTATAAATTTTGACAAATATTTTCTCAAAAATATTATTTCTCTGAAAGTGCACTGAATTTTGGTTCAGATAATTTGGTTAAATACACACGAGAACAAAATTAATGACAACAGAGATCGACTTCTGGAGACGTTTGGCAAGAGTATCCAGACGTGAGAAAATTAGAAATGAAGTCATTAAGCACAGAACGAATGTGAAAAATTCAATTGTTGATTTTATCCAAACAAAATAATTACAATGGTATGGACACACGAAAAGTGTGGCACAGGAAAGATTGCCAAGGAGAGTTATGAAATGGACCCCACCAGGAAGAAGAAAATAGGAAGACCATCTGTCACCTGGATAAAGAAATTCAGACTATATTGAGGGAACGAGAAATTGAAGAAGATTTTTGGATGGACAAACAGCAGTGGAAGATGCGAATTCAATCACTTCTGTAGTCTTTGGTTCCGGAAAATGTGTAAACATTGTACAGCCGGAATAATAATAATAATAATTTGGTTAAATTATTTAAGAAGATATAATAAGTAGGCCCTAAATTAAAGTAAATTTTACTTAGTAAATTTTCGTACCGGTTGGAATAACCTTTACTGGTAAATTAGAGGTTTCCTGGTAATTATGGCTCTTGAGTTTTATGCTTTTTTTGTACCAGGCAGCAGTCCATTGAGGCATAAAATTCGTGTTGGTGAAGCTAGCCTTCTGACATGGCTTTACTGTTGTAGGTTTTTTATACCTTATAAATTGTGGAACAACAAAACATTCTGAAATAGGATTTCTTAGTCATATGAAGTATTTAGATGTTCAACATATACAAATGAGATCTAGAAACCAAAAATTTAAAAAGTTGGTTAACCTTTCTTCTCTTTATAAAAAACCCTGTGGAAATGTTTAGGCCTGTTGCAGACAGTAATTCGAGGGAAAACAAAACCTTTGTAAGTAAACCCTATTCATGTTTCCCGTCTTTACATAAAAATTAACACTAAATTTATATAATTACGGAATTCACATAGAAAGAAATGCCGATTACTTGGGGAACTGATGTTATCAGATTGTTTTTAATAAGAAACTATTATTCTTTTCTATAAAAATAATAATTTCTTGGTAACATGCAGATAACCAGTCCTCTAGTCAGTTGGCCTTCGCATGATGGGATAGTTCGACTTGTTCACCGTAATTTTTTGTATATACGTTTTCATCATCATCATAATCATCTTCTTCACGGATTAAACCAAGGATGGTTTGTTCCGGTCTCAAATAGGCAAAGAGTAGAGCTGGTCACTCCAGCGCTTCCTCGGACGTTCCACACTTCTCCGTCCCCTCGACTTATAGGATGATTCATCCAATTCATCCATTCGGCAAAGATGTTCCCACCAATTCAGCCGATACTGGGCGATCCTGTCTAGTATACTCATAATATTCAGTTCCTGCCGTATATCTGTGTTTCTTCTATGATCATGGACAATATACCCCGCCACGTGCCTGAGAAACCTCATTTCATCCGTTCAGCCGCTTGGATGCGACTGGCCTGACCTTTCGTTAAAGTCCAATTCTCAGACCCATAAAGAAGTGTGGAAAGAGCCATAACCTTGTAGAATTTTAGGCTTGTTCCTTTCTTGCTGACTTAAGGGTTCGCCTAATGGTCCCGCACATAAGGTTGAACTTATCCAACTTATTCACAACGTCGTTGCATGCATTATAAGACACTACAGCCCAGGTATTCAAAATTGCTAACTTGTTCCAGGACAGTATCATCTATAATAATTTTGGCCCCTATGGGATCAGTTCCACGAAAAGCCATCACCTTGGTCTTACGTGTGGATATCTGCAATCCAGAGTCTTTGCAGATTCGATTTAACAAATGTAACCCCATCTGCAATCTGTTTTCAGAGTCCGACAGAATAGCCTGATCGTCCGCAAACAACAAAGTGTCAATTGTAGAGCGACCAATCATAAAATGTTCTGCCAGTTTTGTATGACATCGTCAATATATAAATTAAGAAGAGAAGGTGATAATGGACACCCTTGTCGTACTCCACAATCGATTAGGCCAACTCTAGGAGCTGTTCTCGGTTTCCCTGCTTCTATTAAGATTTCATTCTCCACATAAAGACTGTATTGCTCTGACTAGATGTTGTGAGATCCCTTCCCTTGCCATTACTGCCCATAGTTTGCTCTGATTCACTCTGTCAAACACCTAGAAGTCGATGAAAGCTATGTATGTGGGCAGCTGATACTCTCTACGCTTTTCAATGAGCTGGGCTATTGTAAATATACAATCTAAACATGATCTGCCTTTCCTGAAACCGCTCTGGGCCTCTGAAAGTATGGTCTCCGTTATCACATTCAGCCGTGTTCGTAATAAAGATGCATATAATTCATATGAAGTATTAAGAAGGCTGACTCCTCTGTAGTTCCTGCAGTCATTACGATCACCTTTCTTGAATATGGGAATTACCTTTGCAATCTGCTACTCGTCAGGAACATGACCAGTGGTCCACCATAGATTAATGAACTGCAGCAAACGATCATGCAGCAAGGCTGGTGCACACTTTATAAGCTCCACGTTCAGCTCATCAGTACCTGGTGCTTTTCTATTCTTACAGCGGTGTAGAGCAGCTAACAATTTATATGCGTTTTATTAGTCAAATTTTCTGCTGATTTTTTAATTGTACAAAGTAAGTCTTAAGTCCGTGGAAAATACATTTTTTTATATTTGTATTTGTATTTTTTATAATACCGGTATATAAGAATTAAGAAAGTAAACATTGTCAATTAAAGTACATGGATACAAAATTTATTGTAGAAGAGAGGAACATGGCTAACAAATTGTGTTAGCCGGTGACGTTTTATGAAGCTGTTGTCATTATATAGCAGGTATCATTTTTCTTGTAATGGTGTGTAGAATTGATATATATTAAACATTTTAAGATAAAATGTCAAATAAAATAAATCAAAGTTTGATCAACCGAAGTCCACTAGGTGACTAATGGGGCGATAATCCGGCCTGTCCTAATCCCCTACGCTTGTGTGTGTGCGGGCTGAGTGTTTGCGAGTGGGCCTGACCTTCGCCCAGCCGCACTAGCTATTGATACTACTAGATGAGGTACCAGCAAGGAGAATGGTTTAATAACACACAAGCTGTGTCCCCTCTTGTATAGAATTAAAGGCTACTTTATTGCATATTTACACAAATACTACCAGAAATATTTTAATATTCACGTAAGTTTTATAACAACAGAAATGTATGATATCTTAATATTCACGTTTAATCTGGTATCCAAGTCACTTAATCGAATTAATAAATTAATTTACCTTCAATAATCCTCCGTGTGACTTCTTATAAATCTCTTCTACTACGCGTTTCGGAGACCGCCGTGAGTCTGATAAAGTAACAACCCTTCAGTAGCAGGTTGAACTTGAACGGGTGCGTACAGTTCCTTATGCAAATTGACATTTTAATAATTAACGATAGTTTTATTTTACTATCTGAAAATGGAGCATAGTCTCCGAAACGCGTAATAGAAGAGATTTATAAGAAGTCACACGGAGGATTATTGAAGGTAAATTAATTTATTAATGGTATCTTATTTTAGTTTTTATCAGTTTAAACTGCTTTAAGCTCAGGTATTCAAGTCACAACAATTATAAATTAAAAATGAAATTAGGCGTACTTTTTGATTGACTGTGAAGTTCCAAAATGCGATGTGAAGAATTTATATTTTAAAGAGCATACAACTAAATAAACAAAAATAGGCTATAATAAAAATATGATAAATTGAACTATTTACACATTAGTTTATTAAAGATCATGACTTGTGAAACGTTTTGGAAGAAAAATTATAATGACAAAAGTTAATATTATAGTAAAAAATGTCCAAACCTAAATAAGCACGCAAAAAATTATTAAATTAGTATTGTTTTTCTCATTTGATTGGCTTAGTTCAGTTACGTGAAAGCAACAGGCCCGGATTTCCCACTAGGCACGTGCCTAGGGGCGGCAGGCTCAGGGGGGGGGGCACAAGGTGAAAAATTATTTGTTAAAATTTCATGTTTTCGGTTTTTTAATTAGTATTACAAAACAGTATTTGTATTGGGAACTTGCATTATGGCCAGATTGAAGAAACTAGTTTTGAAATAACCTTTAATTATATCAGGGGTTTAAGATAGGTTATGGGGAAAGGGTAGTTTACCTGAAACATTTTTTGTTGTAACAAGAGTAAAGTACTTAATTTTGATAAAGAAAGTAAGGTTATGGGGAAAGGGTAGTTTACCTGAAACATTTTTTGTTGTAACAAGAGTAAAGTACTTAATTTTGATAAATAAAGTATCCTCATAAGAATATCTTAATAATCCACTGTAGAAACGTAGATGAAATATCTATAAATGAAGAGGCTAGTTGAACGGGGTGGGGGTAATTTTCTATAAATGAAAATTATAGTTGAAGGGGAGGGGATAATTTTTTATATATGTACTACGTTATCGGCAACAAAGAAGTAGTTTGTTGTTAAAATTCCTTCCCGGGTTGTTTGGCTTGGTCCAATGTTTTCTGCAAAACCAGACGTTTCGGCAGTGCCATCGACTGCCATCATCAGTGAAAATCGAGCGCGCTAACGTGAGGTGGTATACGTTAGTAACCATAATACTGTAGTTAAGGCTGAAGAAATAAGTAGAAAGAAGTAGTTTCTATGGAAATATTTCATTTCGAAAATGATTTTAAATAGGCCTATACATCTTAGAACATGGAAGTCATGTATGGTTCTCCATACCGATATTTACATTTAAATATTTCTTGTAGAGAGAAGTAAAATCTGTTACCAGCAGATATCGTTTCTTTTATTTCTTCGGCCATAATATTGTCCTAAGTAACTAGTGAGCCCAGGTATTTAAAATTTTCCACTTTTGAAATTTGTGTCGTCGTCGTCATCTCGGAAAAAACACAGGTACCACTGTCGACACCCTGTTTATTTATCATTATCACAAATAATTCGTCACAATTAAAAATGTATATTTCGATTCACAACTGTGATATCGATTATTGACACAATCATAATTTATACAAACAAAAACACAAATATAACATTGATCCACAAATGTGGTATCAAACGCACACACTGGCTTTACGTCTCGCTTTACCGAACTTACAATAAATACTAACTATCGACTCCGTCGACCACTGCTTATATCGTCATTCACCAGCCCTTATCACTTACTAGATTAGAAAAGCCGAGAAAATTCCAGGCGCCTATTCTGGAATCACGTAGAACACACTGTGCTTATTCATCAATGCAAAGTACATTTATACAAAACATGTTATATTATCCGTCCTTAAATAATTTTTATAGTCTTCTGGGTCATTATCCCGAAGCTCCCTCAAAAGTGGCATATGTCCGTAGCGCTCTCTTTCATCCATTTTTTCACTATGTTTTTCTCTTGGTTTTTTCTTCTTCCTCGTTGAAAAGTATGTACAGCGCAGCACACGCAATTACACGAGTTCTAAATTTTTTTCTTGAAAACATGGTGTTTAAAAATGTAATTCAGTAATTTGTAACGATAATATAATGTAACAGTAATGTAAAATGTAACAGTAATTGCTTGCAAACAGTACTACACGAACATAACACATCTGACAAAAGACCAACCGCAAATATTTTTAAGAAGCACTATGCTACCAGCTGGCGCGTCGATACCCGGTCGAAGTTCCATGCGCCGCTTAAAAAGATACAAATATTGGACCGTACACGCCAAACGCGCAGACCTGGCGCGCACGCCGGGAATGCTGACGTCTTTTATATCACGCGCTGAACGTACGCTCCAGCGCGGCATTCCCGGCGTGGGCGCCAGGTCTGCGGTCTTGGCGTGTACGTGTAAATGGGCTAATGACATCATTCACCAGCCTTTATCACTTACTATACCCTGATTAACGAAGGAAAGTGACTGGCGGAGCGGCCGCGCGGCGACCGAGTTTGTAGTAAAAACATTCCACTTAATAACCTCGTTGAAACGTAAAATACAGGGCTAGAAATGTCTAATGAACTGTATTTTAATCATCAATTAAAGACGTTTTTAACAAACTTTTCTATTTTTTAAAATCTTTTTTCAATTAATTTATATTGAGAGTTAAATAAAAAAATACACGAATTTGAATTAAAAATTTAAGGTTTATCGTTTTTATTACGTAAGAACTCGGAGGTTAAGCACCGGAAAAACATTTCTTGTAGACAAATGGTAGTCCACCTTCTTTAGTACAATATATTAAAAATTGAGATTCCTACGAATAATATTAACGACGTTGTTAATTTTTTCCAAATGTACTGTTAACTCCGTTATTAATAATTTTTTCATTGAGTTTTTTCACAATAAGCATAACAAAATTGTGTTCATCGATACAAAGTGGTATGTAACCTTCAAATATTACAAAATATAACCGCAATCAGTTAATATAGGAAAATTAGAACTAACATCGCTCAACGGCGCGCGATCGAGTCAAGGTACAGTAACAGCCCAAAGAAAGTGGTGCATACGCTCACGGCTCACACATTGACACAGCCAACTTGCTACGAGTCACCAACCTCTCATAAGTATATACAGAGATTTTAGTTATCTGTGTACTTATTTAATCTAATCTAGCTACCTGGAGATCTGTCAAAAACTTACATCTGACCAGACTTTTGTGGTTTAGTTGAACTACATGCTTTTTATAACAGATGGAGTGTCTTGAATGATTGTTTATCACTCTTTTGCGGTACGGTATTTATTGTTTTCTTGTTAATAAACTATTTCTGTTTTGTGATCAGCTTTAATACTACTAATTGAAGTGCAATGTAATTACTGGGAAATTGTTAATGCCATTCAAATTTCTCAACAACTAATTGTTTAACTATGAAATACAGTTTACAGTTTAAAACTACCGAGCAAAGCCCGGTCTACCAGACATTGCATAATTATAACAGTATTTTACTGTTATAATGTATTGAAATGTAAAAACAATTAGTAAATTACTTGTTATTAGCATTGACAAATAAATAATAAAGACAATACGGTACTTACAAGTATTGTAGTGTTCTTCAGCTTTTATGGAATCCGCTCATAAAATATGTGTATAAATCATAAAAATACACTATTAAAACACTCTATAAAAAACACATAGCTGTGAGTTAGTAGTCTTCAAACGAAGACGGTAGCGCGCCAATAAAATGGGCCCACTAGGTTCTGACTATACTTCCGCCGCAGAGCGCCGCGCACTGCTCTCTGTAAAATTCACTTTATATATTAATCCACTGTAGTATTCCTATCACGTACAAAGTGTAAGTTGTATATGTCTTCTACACTTAGTTATCTAAAGAGAGCGTCACGCAAATCTTATTCATGTATACAACTTTTAACAACTGAGTTAACAGGACATTAGAAAAAAATTAATAACGTCGTTAATTTTAATCGTAGGAATCTCAATTTTTGATATAATGTACTAAAGAAGGTGGACTACCATCTGTCTACAAGAAATGTTTTTCCGATGCTTAACCTCTGAGTTCTTATGTAATAAAAATGATAAACCCTAAACTTTTAATTCAAATTCGTATATTTTTTTTATTTAACTCTCAATATAAATTAATTGAAAAAAAGATTTAAAAAATTAGAAAAGTTTGTTAAAAACGTCTTTAATTGATGATTAAAATACATTTCATTAGACATTTCTAGCCCTGTATTTTACGTTTCCATGAGGTTATTAAGTGGAATGTTTTTACTACAAACTCGGTCGCCGCGCGGCCGCTCCGCCAGTCACTTTCTTTCGTTAATCAGGGTATAGATTAGAAAAGCCGAGAAAATTCAAGGCGCCTATTCTGGAATCACGTAGAACACAATGTGCTTATTCATGAATGCAAAGTACATTTATACAAAACATTGTAGTGTCTATCAGCATACATCCGACATGATGTACAATGTAAATACACATGAGTAACATAACCCCTGTATTATTCTAATGACAAAATAGTTTTAATAATATCAATCGATATTCATAATATCACTTTGAATGTGGGCTGGGTGTTGCCTAGTAGTAGATATTATCATGTGTGGCTGCAGTAAGAAGTGGGAATATTAAAAGTGTTCAAACAATTTTATTGAAATTACTATAAAGTAAAATGTAATAAACACAAAATATTGAACAATGCTTGTGGTTTGTGACATGTTTCAGTGCATTGTTAAGAGTTGCTGCCCTGGACTGGTGTGCTCGGGTGGGAGTTGCTCAAAGTATCCAGACGTACCAGACGACGGAGCAAGACATTGGGGAAATACAGGACAAAGGGACTCAAATGGAGCAGGATACTGGGGAAATACAGGACGAAGGGACTCATATGGAGCAGGATATTGGGGAAGTAGAGGACGAAGGCAATTAAATGGAGCACGATATTGGGGAAATAGAGGACAAGAGGAATATCCAGCTATGTATAGATACTATGGATACTGATGACGAAAGACGGACAACACTCAACATCTGAAAACTACACAGAACTTTTTGTGGTTGAACATGTTCATTGTTTAGATATTGCAATATCAAAGTATGATATTTCGTTGCTGTAGTATTGTTGTTTTGTACGAGTCATATTAACAATATAACTTAAACTGAAAATATAAATAAAAATAAAATCTGAACAAATTATTTTGATAAATTCTTTCATGGGTCATTTTTAAAAGTAACATGTTATCTATAAACAAGTTAAATATATTTCTTAAATTTGTACAAATACCAATAGAACTGTGTTACACTTGTTAGAATAGTGGTTAACAACATTTACCTGTCTTGACTGGTTTAGTTCGTATAATGATGAATAATAAACAAACTTTTGATAGTGGCTTCACAAATCTGACAAACATGGAAAACGCTTGTTCCATGCCACTACCTTGCATACAAGGGTTCCAACAAGGGTTTTTGAGCCTTTCAGCTTACTGAATGAATGTGATTTTGGTTGGCTCTGAAGATCAGCTGAAGAGCTCCATACTCTCGTTTACTGGAAGCATTGCCAAATAGTGGACCACAACGAGTACTTTCTACAATTTGCCATTTACTTCTGTTTGAAATTTTTTTACCTGTAGGGTCGACATTGACAAAAGGTAGATACATTACTTTGAGAATGACCCAAATATACCTTTTTTCTAATTCTTAAATATACAACAATTTTCAGGGCAAGAATGTTTTAATGTTTGGTATACATACATTGCCATTATCATCATAGGAGCCACTCAAAGGTTGAATTGTGCATATGGTATTCCAGCTCCTTCTGAAGATAGGTTATTAGTCAAGTGCCTTAAATGTTAGTGTGGTTTACTGATAGTTGACTGTTGAAATAATGTTTCATAAATTACCAGCACAACAGTAGTTATCTTACTGCATTAAAACAAAATAAGTCATAACATTAAGTGGTAGTCACAAGAAATGAATAGTGAATAGTAAACTACATCACCAGAATGAACACAAATACAGGCAAATGACTGACTACATAAAATCAGTATCTGATGCTTATGTATCTGATATGCTGACTACAGCAAATCAGCACTATACATTGGAAACAAATCCTACAAGTTGTCCAACACATGTAACATCCAGTGATGATTGGAAATCACAACATAAAGAGGCTGCTAGTCTGGAGAAAGGAAGACAAAGCAAATATGCTGCATTAAGGGAGTCAGTAGGTAATGTTAAATTGCCCAAATTTAGGTACATTTGTCTCTGAAACCTGACAAGATAGAGTCTTGAAATTTTTGTAAGTATACTATGGATATTTTCTTTGTGTACTGAAGCAGATGTTTTTAACTTCCCTGTCTACAACCAGATTTATATTTATTTTTATTTTATAACCTTTTTCAAGGAAAATTAATAAACATTTATATCTGCAGCACTGAAAGTATACGCTTTAGCTTCAGTGCTGTCTGTATAATTCTGCTTCAGTAGGTAGACAATGGTGACTTATATCAGCCCTGAAACATTTATTGACCTACATAGCATAGTTTCTGAGGTAAATTTACCTAAGTGTTTGAAAATGCAGTTTTTCAGGAAACGTGTTTAAAGTATGTCAGTGAAAACTAATAACAACTGTAATTCATAACCAAACACTATTTTCATGCACAAAACCAAAACATATATGTAGCATGATGGTAACTTCTGATTTGCCAACATAAAGAACAAAATATCCCCCTTTTACGTAGTGAAAACCATATCATTTTCAGTTAAACCGTTTATAAAAAATGATCTATTGAAAAGAATCATGTACGGTACTAAATTATAATAATTTTACTGTTTGCAGATGTACTTTATATTATTCATACAGTGTGGTTCTAAGTTTATCTGTATCATAAAATATATATTATTTTATTAAGAAAAGTCTAAATTTTAGTGAAACAACCATTTTGGAAAAAGAGAAATTTTTCTGACATCATACTTCTATACAAGGGAAACAAAAGACAATGTGAACAGCTACTAACCCACATAAACAAAATACACAAAAACATAAACTTCACTGCTGAATAGGAGTACAACAATAGCATAAACTTCACCATCACAAAATTAGAACACAGACACAAATTCAGTATATACAGAAAACCCACTGCAACAGACACACTAATACACAACTTCTTCAATCACCCAATAAAACACAAACTATCTGCCTTCAGCACCATGATACACAGACTAAACAAGATCCTACTACTTTACTAAAAATAAAGAAATATAAAGATCTACTACTTTAGTAAAGTGATAGTGCTGTGAAAGAAGAGATGAACAATCAAGACAACTATAAGATCCTACTAGATGAAAAAGAATACCAAGATGAGTTAAACACAATCAAATATCTAGCAGAAACCAAAGGATATAATAGAATGATGATCAGTAAATTCCTACACAAAACAAACAACAAACAAAGACAGAAAACAACAAATTCATAACACTAACATATATCAATAACCACACTGAAAAAATAGCCCACAGAAGCAGGATACAGAATCCCATAAAGAACTACAAACAAAACAGAACACACACTGTCAAAATACACACAAAGAACAAAACAAATTTGGTTTATCTGGTGTATACAAACTAAACTGCTCAGGATGTAACAAATTCTACATAGGCCAGACAGGACGTAGGTTCAAACAGAGATACAATCACGTTACTTTACGGTGGCCTCTCCATAGCTGCGCGAAAAGTGGGGGTAGTGGGGAGACTCAGTGTGCTAAGTTGTAACACTTCATTTCAAAAACTGAAATACTACGTCTTACTGTCTTACTGTTGCTACAGCTGGCTGTATGGGTGCCCTTAACTATTTAATTATTACAACTTGGGTTTTACACATTGTTGACATTTCCGGATTTCATTCAATTAACTACTATTTATAATTCTACTCAGTATTACTCTAAATTGTGTGAAATATGTATTTGTAATACCATAACAATGTTATTTGTTACATAATGTAAATAATAAATAATTACTAGTGTAAAGCAAGCAAGTGGAATACTAATAGAAGAAATAGAGAAATCTAAATCTAAAATGATCATAAATATGCTTTATGCAAGTGCTGCTAAAATAGGACCTAAACGAAAAAAGTGGGTAAAAGTGGGTAACCACGCATAAAAATGTGCATACTTTATATAAAATATCACATAAAATCGAGCCCATTAATTTTTCTTGCATTTAATACAATTATTAATACAAATTTTAAAATTAATATGTAAGTAATGAATGTAAGTAACTTACCGACTTATAAAGAAGTATATATACGAAGTCAGAATGAACTGGGAATTCAGTATCATTCTCCAAGTCCGGCGATGTTTCTCTGTCCAAAATTGCTTCAACACCGGAGATATAGCTGCCATCGTCTGAAGAAGATTCAGCTCTTGATAGGTCATCGTCGTCATCGTCATCATCATCTTCGTCTAAGTTAATTACAAGACTATCTTGCACTTCATCTGTTATCCTTCTCTTTCCAAATATTCGTCTTCAATTTTAATTACATGTTCACACACTGATGTCCATTGTTGTTTTTCTATTGATTGGCATGCTTGCCTAGTTAAATCTATTATGTTTTTATTATCAAAAGTGGTGTTGTTTTTTGTAACAGAGTGTTTAAGTTGAGCCCAAATAAGTTCTATGGGTAGATCAGGTTGATACAGAGGTAGACGAATAACAGTGTGGCCGTGATTTCCTAAAATACTATCTATTTTATAGGGTTTTTCTAACGGTTTATTTATTTTTACTAACTTATGTAGCTCTGGTTTAAACATATTAGGTGTAAAAGGAATTTTTTTATTATTTAACCACTGCATTAACTCACTTTTTGAAGAATTTGATGTGGGACATTTTTCAGATTGGTAATTGTGGTATGGTGCATTATCTAATACTAACACTGAGTTTTTTGGTAATCCCGGAATTAGCTTTTCAACTAACCATTTCTCGAAATTTGTACTATTCATATCCCCATGATAATCACCTGTTTTCTTTCCCGATTTAAAAACCAATAAGGCACCATTGATGAACCCTTGATCTGTACCCCCGTGAACTATTATGAATCTGTCTCCTTTATTTAACGGTACACTCGCACCTTCACCACTTTCGTCGTACCACGACTTTTTTTACTGCATGAGACGTGTGTAGTATATACGTATCATCTGTGTAAACGATTGGCCGGTTTTCTGTCTGAATTGTTTTATTTTCCTAAGGTATTCAATTCTTTTTGCCCTTATCTCTTGACGTTCATTTAACACACTTCTATTATTTCTAATCTTCTTCCACTTAAACCCTAAGTTTATAATAACTTTCCTTAAACATGATAAGCTACCTTGAAAGTTCACACCAGACTTCAGAAGTTGATGAAGTTTTCGTAGCATAGGATATGTTTTTTGTGTTGTCGTAAAATTGTAAATTGTTCGTCTTATCACACATTTATCAAAATCATCAATATTAGATTTTGTTGACCTCCTCTTTCTTTCTTTACGAGGTGTTATAAAGTGTGGTGACTGTTCATTTTCTATTGTTATACCCTCACTTTTAATACGGCGAATCATTCTTTCAGAAACTCCTGTTGCTGACGCTATTCGTTTTTGAACCTTTTTTAGTGGAATACTAATTCCATTTTTTTCACTTTCCATAAATTTACATACATTAGAAATGACTTCCCAAGCTTGGCTACGCACAATTTTTTTACCTAACTTCGATTTAATAGGAGGCATTTTTTCTGATTACGTAATGAAATAAAATGTACTGTAAAAGTAACAATACGTTAAGCAAAATAAAATTCAGTTTAACTTAACGTGATGTCTGAAAACACAACCACAGACAAATGATATTAAATTTTAAATGATATTAAAATGTAATTAGATTATTTATCACATGTCACAGTCCCAAACTAAACACTAGTAACGATACAAACTAAATAATTAAATGAAATACAGGCCTACACGGTAAATGTTTTTGAAAACGCATCAACCCTTATGCACTCAGTGAGACATGCCGTTACACTGACAAAAAACAGTGTTCTGCGCACACTTCTTTCACCAAGGTTGGCGGCCGTCATAAAGTACACAAGGTGTACATTGAACACACAAAACCACTACACTCCACCACCGAATCCACCTTTGCAAACCACCCATTGAGGCAAACCACACATACACAAACATAAACATTAACATGGATATTCTACACATACACACACAAAAGGCCTAGACACTCTTGAACAACTAGAAATATATAAACACAAGAAAACCACATCCTAAACAAACAGACACAGTTCAAATCACACGTATTATTCGAACATATTATGCGGCGCACACATACAACATCGATCTTTCAAACGAAGGCGCCATCACCAACAACAAGACGGACAGCGTTCCTAGTGGCAGCCTCTGATGAAGCTTATAATTAACAAAAACTGGTTCTGGCTATAAGGTAAAAATTTTACATTTTTACCAATAAAAACTCAAGTGTCCAAGTCAGTAGTTTTATACTTATAATTAGTTAATCAATAGACACATCATGGACAACAAAATCCAAGAATAGTTTTTGTGCTTGCAGTAAGCCCTGTAGCAACTGATAATTCTTCTTTTATTTTTCCCTGCAATTCGAAAACAGCTTAGTTTTGAGCATAAAACAAGTAAATGAATGAACAAGTCAATAGAACAAGTAATGAATCACAGTAAACATATGTGTATGTATTCAACTATTAATCTATTAAAATAACAAATACAGGATTGAATTGTGTAAGATGCAGGTGGAGTTAAGGAGCTAAAAAATAACTTTGGTTGGCTGTGAGAGTATTTTTAAAATTATTTATTTGATCTAAATTTAATAGTAAACAATAATAACATTATTTGATTAGATGTGAAAATAGAATATTATGAATAACAACAAAATAAATACAATTTTCAAAATAGTGTAAACTTAATGTATATCATTATTTTATTTTACTTAACATTTAGTACTTGTACATAAATCAGTACATAGTTTCACATGAGAGTAACACCTTTAAACTTTAAATATTAAAACTTATTTTCTTTACAGTTTGTTGTGTAGCAGTTCATTTTGCTAACGCCTCGAGTCTTAATGTCCACATCTTCTTTTCTTCCCAGGAACTCTCCTAATCTTCTGAAAGTCTTATTTATTAACTCCTTTCCCTCACCTTTTGGGTTTCCTCTTTTTGTCTTGTAGTTGTTGATTGGTTGTTAGAAAAGTTAAAAGGGTTAGGCATTTTGGGTCCAAGATTTCTACATATGTAAAACCAGCTTTGCTAACACGTAGGTTCCCATAACTGCTCTCAGATAATAGTGCACGTGTATGGTTATCAATTTCAGACACATGACAGTGTCTTTGTTTTCTAGAGGTGCGTCCAGACATGCAACAACGTATCGTAACGCAACACCAACGTGTGACATAACATCGCAACAGGACATGGTCGTGACATGTACATTGTATGCGCAACAGGACATCGTTGCGTAACAGATGTTCGCAACACTACACCGTTCCATCCGCCAGTTCTTGTTGAAAACGCGTACAGGTGTAGTGTAGTGTGCAGGACAAAAATATGGATATGCTGCAGCAGCCTATATAGTCATGGACCATTTAGTAAAAAAGAAGAAACTCGGGAAAGACGATGGAGGCATACGCAGTTGTATAATAGAAGAATGTACAGTGGTAATCAGGTACTTTCAGATTTGAAATTTCAATCAGTTAGTGGGCTCTACAAAAATTTTACCAGAATGTCACCGACAGACTTTGAGTTTCTGATTAATTTAATTGGGCCAACAATTGAAAGACAGAATACTAAGTGGAGAAAAGCTATTTCCATCCAAGAATGACTAGGAGTAATTGTTCGGTTTTTAGCCACTGGTGATTCCTTTGTAAGTCTGCAGTACCTATTTAAATTTTCTAAACAATCGATAAGCATTATAGTCCCAGAAGTGTGTAAAGCTATTGTGGAAGGATTAAAAGAAAAAATACAGTTGAGAAAAATTAATTTTTCCTTTCCTTTTCCCGTCTCAACGCTGACAAGAGATTATTAACTTTTCATTTACAGTCATCCACCGTAGTGATCACGCTGATCATCCATCCACTCTAGGTGACCTAGCCATTGTATTCATTGAGTCTTTATGAATCTTACAATATTCTCATTCTTCAATAGCTCATCTGTCTCCTGGTTATTTCTTATTCTCAATTCATCATCTTCTTTAACTGGGCCATAAACACGTCTTATGATCTTTCTTCCAAACATTCTTAGTGTTTCTTGTTCCCTTTTTGTCAATGTCCACGTCTCGCCTCCATAAGTAACAACCGGTCTGATAAGTGTCTTATGTATTTTTATTTTTATGTTATGACTAATGAGCTTGCTTCTCAATAGTCTACTGTTGGCATAATAAGCTTATGCCCTATTTCCTATTTATATCCTGTCATGTATTGTCATGTTTATGGACCTTTCATTATCTATCATGTTACCCAGGTATCTGAACTTATTAACTGCAACAAATGAATTACTCTCTATGCATAAATTATATACATTTCTTCTCCTTTCTGATGCAGAAATCATCATGTATTTAGTTTTGCTGATATTTATGTTAAGTCCCATTCCAGCAGATTTTTATTCAACTCCTTCTTTACCTCAACTAGCTGTTCCCTTGATCTGGTTATTATCACAACATAGTCAGCGTAAGCACATATTTGGCTTGTCTTATTTAATATTGTTCCTCACTGATCTATGTCTTTAATGGCACAATGTAACGCAATAATAAAGAGTGTGGCTGTAATAACAGATCGCCTTGCTTAACTCTCTTATTAATAGCAGATGATTCAGCATATTCTCATACTTAATTTTGGCTTTTGTGAATCTCATATCTGTCTTTGTTAATTTTATACGTTTCAAAGCAATTCCCAAATTCAGCATGGCTTCATTAAGTTTTGCCCTTCGCACACTATCAAATGCCGGTTTAAGTCCACAAACAGCAAGTGAAGATCCATATCCATCTCTCACAGCACTTCTCTATAATCTGTGTGATAACAAACAACTGATCAGAAGTACCTCTTTTCAGTCAGAAACCACGTTGGTATTCCCCTAGACTTTTTTCTGCTCACTGTTTAAGCCTTTCATTGATTATCGAGGTCAGTACTTTGTATGCAGTACTAAGTAACATTATGTCTTTATAATTATTACAATCCATAAATGTTTATTTCCCTTCTTATAAATTAGGCATATTATTCCAATGTCCACTTTTCAGGCATTATTTCTTTTATCCAGACCATACGAATTAGATCATGTAAATCGGCCTTAACCATTTTGCCCCCATGCTTCAGTAATTATGCAGGCAGATTATCCAGTCATGGGGCTTTGCTGTACTTAAGCTTTCCAACTACCACATCTATTTTCTTTAGTGTGGGGTAATCTACCACATAATTACCATCTGTTGTTTGGGCTCCCACTTCTTCCTTTTCACCTTCATTCACATCTTCATTTAACAGTTCCCTAAAATGTTCCATACATTTTTCCAAAACACTCCTCTTATCTCTCACAATCTTCATATCTTTACCAATACATCCCTTATTCTTTGGTTGGAATTCCTTTGCCGTTCTGGTAATCACCACATGGAATTAGCGCCCTCGACAGCACAACTTTTTTTCTGCCAAAGGTAAGAGGCAACACTCAAAAAGCAATACGTTCTGATGACATCAAGAATGAAGTGATTTCATGAAAGCAGTTTCAATTCAGAGAATTTATTTATGAGAGAATTAATATAAATAATGCTATTTAAAAACAAACACACTTGAAAAGTTTGATTTTGATTGAAAATAAAACATGGCAGAAATATAACAATACGCAAAAAAATCAAAGGTATCAGCATTAAAGCAAACAAAAATTATATTGAATTATCTTGAACATAATATTAAAAAAAATAATAATAATAAATAAATTTCATTACTTTGGCCATTTAGTCTGTCATCATTGAACACAGTCTACCCGACCATATACACACAGTGGCGTTGGGGACCCGAAGGAGCATAAGTTATAAGTGTACTGTTTTAAGTTTCTTTGGTTTGTATTGGATGCTCTACATATAGCTGCTTATCAAACTTTGTTAAGATTTTATCAAAAATGTAGTTTAGATTTTAATATTAAATATTTATGACACTCTATATATATCCCAAAATAAAGGCATTAATATCTCTAATATATTAAATTCAATTAACAATTTACATAGCAAAATAACATTCACAACATGAGAAGAATCTAATAATAAACTGAATTACTTTGACCTAACCATAAACAGAACTGAAAATAAATTTGAATACTCGTATACAGAAAACCATCTCAAACTAATTTAATAATTCCAAATAAGTCTAATCATCCTCCCCAACAGTGGCGGCGATAAGGCCCCCGCAGACCCCGCAGCGCGGGGGGGGCCCGACCTTCATGGGGGCCCCAGTTGGCCCAGTCATGGGACATAACTTGTAACATGAAAAATAAGCGTAAACGAGTTGTAAAACGCTTCTTTGTTGAATTATCAGTTGACCATAGAATTGAAGACCCAGTGAAATCATTTGAAGTAAAAGTTTTCAATGCAACACTAGATATTGTAATAGCTCAGCTACAAATGAGATTCGAAGGATTGCGTTGCATTGATGATAGGTTTTCATTCCTGACGCCTCAGACTTTAGTAAACTTCTCACAAGAGACAATAGTGGAGAAAAGTAAGGTTCTGGTACCTTTCCACATCACTGCCTGACCAAGTAATATCCTTCAAAGCTCTGATGGCCAAAGAAATTGTACACAAGAAAAACATTCGAGAAATGATGAATTTACTGGTTGAAGAAAACAGCTGCCTTATGAGCTGCCTCCCAGACTTAACTACAGCTTTGCAGCTTTATTTAACCATACCTGTCACAACAGCTACAGCAGAAAGAAGCTTTTCAAAACTTAAATTAATTAAGTCATACTTAAGAAGTACCATGGCCCAAACTCAGTTGAGTGACTTGGCACTGTTAAGGATTGAGCATGAAGAGACACAGAAAACTAATATCAATGAAGTGGTTGAAAAGTTCTTAGCTATTAAAAAAAGAAGACTAGGCTTAGGAAAACAGTGAACTTTGGTTGATCCTCATCTGTAAATATTGTACATTACTTGAGTTCGAGTGTTATTGAATTGGATTAGACTTAAGGAGAACTTGTATAGAGTATGTTCAAGAATTTTTCAAATTCAGTTACAAACTAATTTAAATGTTTGAAAAAAGCTAGAATGTTACTTTGATATTCGTTTTTAAATAATAAATTTTTAACACTCTTTCATAGTCTGAATTTAGATCAATCAAGTCTGAAACAATAAACATAAATTTCCAGACATTCAAAATGTCAAATTAATTAAACAATGTACAAAAAGGTAACAAAATGAATATCTAGGAAAATCTTAATATTTACAAACACAATAATAATAATAATCTACTAATTAAAGAACAAATAGAAATATAAACAAAACAAGATGATTTATTTAAAATCATATAATTATTAGAATAATGAAATAAACATTAAATAAATATATAATAAATAGCTACTACATAAACATTAAAACAATTGATAATAGAATCGAAGTTAATTTGATTATCCCTTATCTGTATTGTAAGCGAAACATTCAATTACAATTCAAACAAACCTCTGAAGATACAGAATAATTTCTGTGAAACGTACGTCAGGAAAAAATAAACCTACTTGCAGTATAATTATTTGAAGATATTACTAGGAGACCTGCAGGAAACTCAGTGAGTTACTTACAAAGGAATATTGTAGAAAGAAATAATCCTTTTCCTAGAATTGCAATTTATACATATATACTGCATACACAAAGAATATGCTTCTGTACATTCTCCACAACTGTCAAAAACTGTTGTGACTGTCGGAAAAATGTTTTGTGACACCTCAAATTTAATTATAAGTATAATACTACTGACTCAGAAATACTTTGTGTTGCGAGTCAGTAGCATTATACTTATAATTAGTTAATCAACGGACATGTAATGGACAACAAAATCCGAGAATTTATTTTATCTGCAAAAGATTTTTTTTTCATTGTTAAATGTTTCTGTTGCATAATGTTTGTCACTGAATTTGTTACAAAATGCAGTTGAATTGTTATGGAGTTGTGACACAAGGCAAAACAAACACTAGAACATGCCATACAGGTAGGCTATATCTGGTAAGGATAACAAATTAATAAAATTATTACGCTAGAACCACAAGCTGTGCATTTACAGTGTTGCTGCCTTATGAGTAAGGTTCAGTCTCATTACTTTTTAGAGACATTTTTGCTAACGAGGCAGTTAATACTCGTTGCCATAATTCCTGTTGCCATAACGCGTAACTTCCCATCCAGAACTTCAGGTAAATACACAGCTGAAAGAATTACAGAACTAACATAGCAATAATTTTGTAAAAAACAGAATACTAACAGCATAAAACGGGTGCAATTTGTTTCTGAGCTTACTGGAATATTAAATAAAAACAATTCTTAACAAATTTGTTTCTCACTTCATTGAAATATCTTTAAACATTCTCAATAAATTGGGACTATTGCCCCAACAAGCCAGTAGTATATAATATAATTTGATGTAACTTTAATTATGAAATATGTATTTGTGTTGGAAAGTATATTATCTGTCACTTAATTATAAAAATAAAACAAGAATAAAGTGAGGAATTTATGAATGTGTGTGTGTGTGGGGGGGGGCAAGCACATTTATAGCTTTCCACAGCCTAGTATATTTGTATTGTAATTATTGTTATCATCAACCGTGGCTCTACAACCCTTGGTGGGTCTTGGCCTGCTCCAAGAGCCGATTCCATTCCTTCCTATTGCATGCTTTGGCTTTCCAATTTGTTATGTTCAGCTTTCTGAGGTCCTCCTCTATCTGGTCTTTGAATCTAATTCATGGTCTTCCCCTTTTTCTACTACCCGTTGGTTTATGGGAGAAAATATGTTTTGTAGGCTGTCCTTCCTCCATTCTCTCTATGTGTCCTGTCCACCTTAGCCTGTATATCTAATTCTCATTAATCTGACTGTAATGTGTTCTTTGATGCCAACACTTCTGAAAAAATCAGAGAAGAAGGATGTTGAAACATTGAAGATAAACTACTATGACAAAGTCTAATCCAGAAAATAAAGTCACATTTATACATCTACCTCGGGTGTGAACGGAACTTCCACCATGTTGCATCCTACACATTCCAGCTTTCATCTTGTTCTGTCTTGCCAATTACCCTTTTGCATGTCTCTGTTTTCCTCACCAGAAAAACCTCTCCATCGTACCAGAAGAATTGGGAATCGTACAACTCCTCCTCTGTTTGGTCTCTGTCCAAGTTTATATTGTAGGTGGCCATCTGTCATTTTGCATTTCTCTCAGGTGCCCATACCATTTTAAAGTTCTTCACTCAAATGTGTCCAGAATATTTACCGTTAACACCATTTTCTCTAAACTCATTTAATTTCTAACTCTGCCTGTTCTTCAAATTGGCGCTATGACTCCAACAAGCCACTAGTATATAACTTGAAAGTTAATTAAGAAAGTTGTGTTAGTGGTTATAATCACAAACAGAATTATCACTGTTGCACACCACTATAGAAATATCGGTATGGAGAACCATACATGACTTCCATGTTCTAAGATTTATATTTAAAATCATTTTCGAAATGAAATATTTCCATAGAAATACTTTCTTTCTACTTACTGCTTCAGCCTTAACCAGAGGCGTAGCTAGGGGAGGGCCAAGGGGGCAGCCGCCCCGGGCGGCATAGCCAGGAGGGCGGCAAAGTGAGCGTACACTTGAAAAAATTGTTTTCAGTTTATGAAACTGCAAACAACTTCTTTCTTTAATATGAGGGAAGGTGCAACATTAATAATGAATGCAATAGAAAACTTTAATTTTGTGACTTTGCTCTTTTTCTGGACAGATATTCTTTCTTCTATGGACAAAATCCAGAAAATCTTGTAGACCAAAGGAATAAGCTTTATTCAAGAATTGACACTTCTGGAGACACTTACGGACAAAAGTTTGGAGGAATGAGATGTGTGACAATGTCATTACTCAGGCAGAGCAGGTATGTAATGAATGGGATGTGAGTATCATAAAAAGGATAAGAAGGAAACGCACGATGCCAGGGGAATATGCAGACAATTCTGCATTAACCGTTCGGCAAGAAATGTTACGTTTTCTAATAGAAATTTTGGACAAACTGTCAGTTGAAATTTCAAGCCGTTTCTCTAACATAAAAGAGTTAGAAAAACGCTTTGTGTTCATCTGTAAATTTGAGGCATACATAAACGATGGGGATATATATTTTAAGGAACAGCTTTCCCAAATCAATATAAAGTGCACAGTGCTTGAAAAACTGTATTCACATGACCTAAACACTAAAGAATTGTTCAGTGACTTGAAAGACGTCATACGTTTATTAAAAAGAGCAAAAGTTAACGGAGAACAAATGGACTTTACACCTCAGGGACTGCTACAATATGTTTCTTCAATGGGATTAGAAGTCTACAAAACACTAGCAACAGCTTCAACAATTTTTGTTACTTTACCAGTGTCTCTGTCTTCTTGTAAACGTACATTGATTAAACAGTACCTATGATCAACAATATCTCAAGACAGGTTACCAAATATAGCGATACTTCCAATTAAAAACAACATTGCTTCGTCTTTAGATTATAGCGATTTAATAACCAACTTTGCAGCTACTAAGACCAGGAAAGTTACATTTTAAAATCTATCGTTTTAAATATTTATTAAATATTAAAAATAAATATTAAGTGTTTATTAATAGAATACGGATCCATTAACCTGTAATGGTAAATGTTTAATTTTATTACATTTAATGTAGTTCTTTAACTTTAACTTTAACTTTATATTGCTTTAGATATTGTTTTGATGATATGCTTTAAACCTACAAGGAATTTGTATGTTTATTAGAACATTTTTATGTTATAAATTTTTTATAGTCTACATTTACTACTAATAAATGTATACAAACTGAATACCGGTAATATAATATGTAATTTCTTAATTTTGACTTAACAAATATTCTTAAGACGTTTGCTGGACGTGCTTTCATACAAAAATCTACACATTTATTAAGGGTACTTTGTTCACTGGATGGGCCTTCATTTTTGATCTTTTGTCACCTTTTAATTATGAAGGCGAGGCGGCCGACGATCTCCTTGCCCCGGGCCCCAAAAAGCCTAGCTACGCCACTGGCCTTAACCACAGTACTGTGGTCACTAACGTATACCACCTCACGTTATCGCACTCGATTTTCACAGATGTTAGAAGTCGATGGCACTGCTTAAACATCTGGTTTTCAGAAAACTTTGGACTACGGTAAGGAATTTTAACAACAAAATATTTCTTTGTTGCCGATAACGTAGTACACATATAAAAAAATTATCCCCTCCCCCATCAACTATTATTTTCATTTATAGAAAATTACCCCAACCCCGTTCAACTAGCCTCTTCATTTATAGATATTTCATCTACGTTTCTGCAGTGGATTGTTATGATCTTCTTATCAGGATACTTTATTTATCAAAACTAAGTACTTTACTCTTGTTAAAACATAAAATGTTGTAGGTAAACTACACTTTCCCCGTAACCGATCTTCACCAAAATCAATAGGCCTTGAGTCCTCTACAACTCAGGCACATATGTAAAAAATTATTTTATTCTGTTTGAATTTACGGCAGTTATTGTTCGCCATGGAAAAATTACTCTTGTTAAAACATAAAATGTTGCAGGTAAACTACCCCTTACCCTTAACCGATCTTCACCAAAATCAACAAGCCTTGATTCCTTTACAATGCAGGAACGTATACAAAAAATATTTGATTCTGTTTGAATGTGCGGCAGTTATCGTTTGTCATAGAAAAAATTACACTTGTTTAAACATAAAACATTGCAGGTAAACTACCTCTTCCCTTAACCAATCTTCACTAAATCAACAGGCCTTGAGTTCTCTACAACTGAGGAACGTATGCAAAAAATTATTTGATTCTGTTTGAACTTACGGCAGGTTATCGTTCATCATAGAAAAAATTACCCTTGTTAAAACATAAAATGTTGCAGGTAAACTACCCCTTTTCCTAAACCGATCTTCACCAAAAACAATAGGCCTTGAGTACTCTACAATTCAGTTCTGTATGCAAAAACCTATTTGATTCTGTTTGAATATGCAGCTGTTATCATTTGCATAGCAAAAATTCCACACACACACACACACACACACACACACACACACACACACACACACACACACACACACACACACACACACACACACACACACACACACACACACACACACACACACACACACACACACACACACACACACACACACACACACACACACACACACACACACACACACACACACACACACACACACACACACATTTCAAAAAATTACTTTTCTTCATGTTTTGAGGGTAGTACAATCAGAATCAGCCGTTATCTCGAACACGATTTTTTTCGCCATGACCATACTTCCATTTCCTTATGGAACATGGAAGTAAATATCGGTATGGAGAACCATACATGACTTCCATGTTCTAAGGTTTATATTTAAAATAATTTACAAAATGAAATGTTTCCATAGAAACTACTTCTTTCCACTTATTGCTTCAGCCTTAACCACAGTACTGTGGTCACTAACGTATACCACCACACATTATCGCACTCGATTTTCACTGGTGATGGCAGTCGATGGTACTGCCGAAACGTCTGGTTTTGCAGAAAACATTGGACTACGGCCAAACAGCCCGGGAAGGAATTTTAACAACAAACTACTACTTTGTTGCCGATAACGTAGTACACATATAAAAATTGTCCCCTCCCCCTACAACTATAATTTTTATTTATAGAAAATTACTCCCACCCCGTTCAACTAGCCTCTTCATTTATAGATATTTCATCTAAGTTTCTACAGTGGATTATTAAGATCTTCTTATCAGGATACTTTATCTATCAAAATTAAGTACTTTACTCTTGTTACAACAAAAAATGTTTCAGGTAAACTGCCCTTTCCCCGTAACCGATCTTCACCAAAATCAATAGGCCTTGAGTATTCTACAACTCAGGCAAAAATGTAAAAAATTATTTGATTCTGTTTGAATTTACGGCAGTTATCGTTCGTCATGGAAAAATTTCTCTTGTTACAACATAAAATGTTGGAGGTAAACTACCCTTTTCCTTAACCGATCTTCACTGAAATCAACAGGCCTTGTGTACTCTACAATTTAGGGATGTATGCAAAAATTTATTTGATTATGTTTGAATTTATGGCAGTTATCATTCGTCATAGAAAAAATTACCCTTGTTATCACATAAAATGTTGCAGGTAAACTACACCTTTCTCTTAACTGATTTTTACCAAAATCAATAGGTAATTGTAGTCCTCTACAATTCAGGGATACATGCAAAACATTATTTGATTCTGTTTTAATGTGCGGCAGTTATCGTTCGTCATAGAAACAATTACTCTTGTCAAACATTAAAAGTGGCAGGTAAACTACCCCTTCCCTTAACCGATCTTCAACAAAATCAATAGGCCATGAGTCATCTACAACTCAGGCACATATGTAAAAATTATTTGATTCTGTTTGAATTTACGGCAGTTATCGTTCTTTATGAAAAACGTTCTCTTGTTACAACATAAAATGTTGCAGGTAAACTATCCCTTTCCCTTAACCGATCTTCAACAAAATCAACAGACCTTGAGTTATCTACAATTGAGGAAGGTATGCACAAAATTATTTGATTCTGTTTAAATGTGCTGCAGTTATCGTTCATCATAGAAACAATTACTCTTGTTAAAACATAAAATGTGGCAGGTAAACTACCCCTTTCCCTTAACCGATCTTCACCAAAATCAACAGGCCTTCAGTCTTTTACAATTGATAACGTATGCAAAAAATTATTTGATTTTGTTTGAATTTGCGGCTGTTATCGTTTTCCATAGAAAAAAATCTATAGACAGATAGACACACAGACAGACACACATAGACACACAGACACTTTTCGAAAATGACTTTTTTCATGTTTTGAGGGTAGTAAAATCAGAATCTGCAATAATCAACGAACATGATTTTTTTTGCCATCACCATACTTCCATTTCCTTATGGAACATGGAAGTAAAAATTATTCCGATTAGCACTTTCAAGCTACACAGCTCATTGTCAGATCGGATATTTTGTAATATAATGTGATGTAACTTTAATTATGAACTATGTATTCGTGTTGGAAAGTATATTATCTGCCACTTAATAATAAAAACAAAACAACAATAAAGTGAGTAATTTATGAATATGTGTATGTGTTTGTGGAGGGGGGGGTGTTTGAGCCTGGCATCACGTATCACCTGAACTCTGTGCACTTATGAGTAGGGAATGGAGGAGAGAGATTAAAGGTTAATTTTATATATAGCTTGTAGGCAAAGTGAAAGTGGCAAAATGACAACTGTATTTACCTCTATAGAATAAAAATATTTCAAATGACATAAAATGAAAAGTACATCATCATTTTCAGCAAGCCGAAGATCCGGACGCAAGCAGATAGTCTAGAGCTGGTCACTCCAACACTTCTTTACATGTCCCACACCTCTCCATCCTTTTGGGTTATAATTCAATAATTGTTTGGGGATGCAGCAGTCATCCATTCAGTTCAGATGTTCCAACCGTTTTAGCTGGTATTGTGTAATCCTATCAAGTATACTCATAATATTCAATTTCTCTCATACATCAACATTTCTTTTGGGATCTTGAAGTGTTCTTGTTTATGAGAGTTTACTAACATGTTCCCTGTATATGTTACTAGCACATCGTAGGGTAAGACGATAGTGGGGCTGCCACTTAGGGCTTAACATCCAGCCCAATTTTCTGTCTGCATTGTCTCCCATAAACCAGTTGTCTTACTGGACTAAAGAGACCAGTTTTCCTTGAACTCAGTATTACATCCGGGTAAATCCAACTAGATTTGTGCCTATAATATTCCTAAGATAAGCCAGTCCAGGATCACTTCCCTTACACCTTAACTTTATATTGATGGCTACTGCTGCCTTCAGCCAGGAATATTTATCAGCCTTCTGGTCTAGGTCCATACTATGCCACATCAACAGCTTTAACCTCTTTTAGGATGTGGCACTTCACCACACAGTATGTTCTTGACTGGAGAGAGGCTGAGGTCTCCTTTGGTAGCTAACATCACTTTATCCAGTCCTGGTAAGTTTTGAGGACTAGTGCCCAATCAGTCCAGTATAAAGGTACTACCTCTCAAAATTCGCTTTGATCTCAAGAACAGTACATAAAAATGTAATAGAAAAGAATTGCACTACCTGGAGCAGAGATGCAAGAGATCTCAAGGAGAAATGAAGGGGAAGAACAAGTATTGGAGATGGACGTTTGAGGAAGAAGATGTTATTTAAAAAGAACAGGCAGAGTTAGAAATGAAATGATTTCAAATGGTGTTAACAGTAAATATTCTGGACACATTTGAGTGAAGAACTTTAAAATGGTATGGGCATCTGAGAGAAATGCAAAACGACAGATGGCCACCTACAATATAAACTTGGACAGAGACCAAACAGAGGAGGAGTTGTACGATTCCCAATTCTTCTGGTACAATGGAGAGGTTTTTCTGGTGAGGAAAACAGAGACATGCAAGAGGATAATTGGCAAGACAGAACAAGATGAAAGCTGGAATGTGTAGGATGCAACATGGTGGAAGTTCCGTTCACAGCGGAGGTAGATGTATAAATGTGACTTTATTTTTCTGGATTAGACTTTGTCATAATAGTTATAGTATGTCTACAATGTTTCAACGTCCTTCTTCTCTGACTGTTTCAGAAGTGTTGACATCAAAGAATACATTACAGTCACATTAACAAGAATTAGAATACAAATACATCAGGCTGTGGAAAGGTTTAAAAGTTCTTGCCCCCCCACACACACATTCATAAATTACTGACTTTATTCTTGTTTTGTTTTTATTAAGTGACAGATAATACACTTTCCAACATGAATAAATAATTATAAGTATAATTCTACTGACTCATAACACTAAGTTTTTATTGGTAATAACGTAAAATTTTTACCTTATAGCCTGAACCAGATTTTGCTTATTATAAGCTCCATCAGAGGCTGCCATTAGGAGCGCTGTCTGTCTTGTTCTTGGTTACAGTGCCATGTTTGAAAGATTGATGTTGTGTGTGTATGGTCGATCTTTCAAATGACAGTGCTGTCACCAAGAACAAGATGGACAGCACTCCTAGTGGCAGCCTCTGATGAAGCTTGTAATAAGCTAAATCTGGATCAGGCTATAAGGTAAAAATTTTACATTTTTACCAATAAAAAACTTAAGTGTTTCTAGTCAGAAGTATTGTACTTATAATTAGTTAATCAACAGACACATCATGGAGAACAAAATCCAAGAAGTGAATACATAGTTCATATTTAAAATTACCCATACATCAAATTATATTTTGTACTAGTGGCTTGTTGGGGCAATAGTCCCAATTTATTGAGAATTCTTAAAAACATTTCAGTTAAGCGAGAATCAAATTTATTAAGAATTGTTTTTATTTAATATTTCAATAAGCTCAGAAACAAATTGCACCAGTTTTATGCTGTTAGTATTCTGTGTTAGTGCTGTAATTACCTGTAGTTGTGGGAGGGAAATTATGTCTGTCGTTGTGGCAACAGGAATTGCAACGAGTATTAACTGCCTTGTTGGTGGAATGGAAGGCATGCCAGTGGGTACACTGAATATCCATTGCATCCAAACAATGCTCACAAATGGTAGGTTCTTACAATAAAGGATTTCTGAAAGACAGATTGGCATATGTTGTACCTGCCCTGCGACAACTTTCAACACGTGTGCATGCAATTTCTACTCTTAGATTTATCACAAAAACGCCAGTACTTAGATTTTTTAAAAATTTGAAACATAAATAGTAAAAATAGAAACTATAAATCTTTATATTTTTGACGTAACAATATGTTCAACAGTTTACAGGTTATTGACCATCTGTATTGTGAAATCTAATAGCCATCTGTTGCATACACTAAATTAGAAATATAAATACAAACTCAACACTATTTGAGTGTAAATACACTCTTAACAAATTCAAACATGCAGAATATTGTCGAGACACGATTTTTGGCGCTCTGGGTATAAATACGAGGATGCGCAAACATCGTTCTCTTTCTCGTCAGACCATCTTAGCGGCCAGAGGCTCTGCTCAAGAACTACAACTTTTCTTCGTTCGACTACTGATGTAATCGGAGGCTATGTCCAACAACTAGAACTTCTAGATTTGATCGACGACCATGGCAGCCAAAGAATCTACTTAGAAACAACAACCACAGTAGATCAACCACAAGCAGAGTATGAGAATCCAGTGTAGCAGAGTACGAGCATCTAATGATCCACAGTATGAGCACCCAGTGGACGGGAGACGACTAGACTCCTAGAATACCTGACTCCAAGACTTCCAGGACCGAAGAGGATCATCCGTTTCCAGGACTGAAGAGGACACGCTTCAGATGTACCACACAAATAACTAGGTGACAAATAACGATGCATTTATAAGAAACCGAGACCAAACCAAAAGACTTTAAATATTAAAGGAACAAATGAATAAACAATTCGATTCTAGTATGAGTCTAGTAACTGTATAGTTGTAGATATGTTTTTGTTTGTACGTTAAGTACAGTAATATGAAAGACTGTGTAACGATAAGAGTTAGCAGTAACTGTAATTTAAAATATAATTGTTAGTAGTAAATGATAACTTTGTCAGAGAAATTAATAGTAAGCAATGCATATGCAATAACAAAAAGAAATTAATATAAAAAAAATTAAAAGAGTAGATAATCAGTAAGATAACTGAGCTAGCTGAGAGCAGTATAGAAAATTTATAACAATGTATCAGCAATAAGATTTTATAATATGTTTCTGTGGCAAATAAGACTACGAATTATACGTAAAAATACGAATCAATTGGAATCGTAAAATAAATAAGAAATTAACGTGTAATCTGAGATTGCAAATTACCTGTAAAATGTCAAAATAATAATGAGTTTCTAAACTGCAAAACAAATAAAAAAAAAGTGTAAATAATAATTGAAATGATTTATAAACAAATCAAATAGCATTATTATTATTATGATTACAACCTTCATTCTTGCACACACATGAATGTAATGTAATGTAATGTAATGTAATGTACCTAAAGATATGTCACACATCAATTATTAAAGTTGTTTTGATAGTTCATCTTCTTTTTTCACAGCACTAAACTAATATTGATTATTAAACTTTCACTTGTGAAACTTACTTTATTTCCTCCCGTACGCGTTTCAGCGTGATGTGCGCCTTCATCAGCGGTGTGAGACAGACTGCCAGTAACTTGTAACGGTTTTATTTGGTAGGTTGAGTGGGGGTGGTGTGTGGTGGAAGGGGATTGGCGTGGGGATCGGAATTATTGTTTGTTTTATGTATAATTGTGTCAAAGAGTGTGTGCGATTTATAGTGTAATTGGTCGTTAAGTATGCTGTTTGGTTGTGTTGTGTAGTGTTTGTATATTTCATATTGTTCTGCTGTGTTAAGTTTTCGACTTTTGGGTAAGTAGTGTAATATCTCAAGATTAGTATCTATGTTGGTGTAGCTGTGGTTTTTTGTGTGTATGTGTGTGGCAAACGCGGAATGTATATTGTTGCTGGATAGAGCTTTTAGGTGTTCAGAGTAATGTGATGAAAAAGATCTTCCCGTCTGGCCTATATAGAAACTATTACAATCATTACAGTTTAATTTGTAAACACCTGTTTTGTTGTATTTGTCTATGTCCGTGTTTGTATTATTGATGTGTTTTTTTATGGTACTGTTTGTTATGTATGCTATTTTGTACTTGTGTTTCCTAAATGTGTTGGCGATTTTGTGTGTGTTGGAGTTATGGTATGTGAGTGTGATGTATTTATTTTGTTGTGTGTTGTTAGTATATATAGTTTTGTTGTTTTTGTTTATGATGTGTTTATGTAGTTTGTTTATTAAATTAGGGTTGTAGCCATTTTTTATTGCTATATATTGTAACGTTGCGGTTATTACTCAGCGGTTTCCACCTCTCCAAGACTGTATTGCAATTACGGGTTTACAGTTAATTCAGCCCCTCTTTTGTAAGCGTCAATCTGTAACGTAGCGGTTAGTTAGCGAAACGTCCGTCTTATTCAAGCCCCAATGTTGGGTTCGCCAATCTGTAACGTTACTGTTTTATTGAGGTACCAGCAAAACGTCTGTCTTGTTTACAGTCTTAGATCGGTCAGAACACCCCTCCACAGTCGCCACTTATGAATTATAAAGACCGAAGTTTAAATAAAGTGGTTGGTAATGTTACTCAAACAAAGCAGAAATCGAGTGTGTGTGATTTGGGTCAAGTAGGGAAGTTGTTTAGACTGATTTTGAAGAGAGAGCAAGTACCGTTTGTTTACCCTCGGTTTGGACGATTTCTAAATTTTTTCAAATATTCGCCGTGAACCGAATCAGCTGACTTTAACACTAGTCTCCAAATATAGATTAATCAGACGATTACTGTGGTGGATCGTCCTCTTCTTAATTGTTTTTCTGAAACCTACTACAACTACCCACTACAAGAAAGGACACACATTTTTATTTTTAATATCAATTTTTTTAATAATATTTATTAAGAATATTATTGGTTTTTTCTCTTCCGCCAAAATACAAATATCACAATCGATCTTTTCATTAATTAATACATGATATCGACTTCATTGAGTAAACATGGAATTGTCAAAAATATATGGTTTTTGACCAAATTTTATACTATATTTAAAACATCAATCAACATATAATTCTTTTATTTATTTCCCCAGGGTTAAGGGTAAGTTCTTTTTGTTATGAGATGGTCAGAAATGGATAATTATACTACGCTTTACAAATACAGAAAAAATATTCAAAATTTGTTTATTTTCGCTTAGTACGTAGTTCCGGAAATGTCCGTAAGAGAGCAGAGTGTGTTTGTTTTCATTAAAACATGTGGTTATTTTTTAATAGTTTCTGTACTACACTACCATTCGGTTTGAGTTTTCTTCGTTAAATATTAAACGAAATGTTTATATTACCTCTCTTCTTGAAGTTCTTACTTGGATGAAGCCGTTTCTCCGGTGGTGTCCGTATTTGGTTGTAATTTCATAACCGTCCGGCAAATATTATCTCATCAAAACTCGAAACACAGCGAAGCTAGGCCTGATCGTCCAAAAATGGTTTTCTTTCACTTTTATTATGGAGTATGCAATTTAACTTTGATAAATAAGGTAGTAGTAGATAATGTTCATACTGTTGTTTAATTTTGTACCAATTTTGCACTTTTCAAAGATTTCTAAAAGGATATTTTAATAAAATTGTTGTCTCATCATTTTGTCAACTGGACAGGTTTAATTTTTAAATTCGATTAACAATACTTGTTATTTTTCGTTACTCTTAGTAACCCATAATTTTTATATATCTTTTTATTGGTTCTGCTATTTACTTTTTAGTATATAGGCAGTTTGTAATTATTATAAATTTATTTTTTATTTACAGAAAAATAATTCTTTTTAATTTTGGTTTCTTTCCCAATTTGGTTTACATAATAGGTTTCTGTTTATTTTCTTATAACTTTGTATATAAGTCTTTATTATTATTATTAACTTTAAAGGAATTTATATATTATTTATTAGTCTCTTATAGTATTCCTACACTGCACTACTTCCTTCTGCCATTTCCCTCATACAGTATTATTTTAATTTTTTATTATCATCTGATATTTAAATCTTTTATGCTTTTTAAAACGAACCCTGGGTTATCTTATACTATAACACAAATATTTAAAAAAATATAAAATTAACTTAGGTATTAAATTTGGTTGTCTACACAATATAAATACTACAATAACTTAACAAAATACATAATTAGTTAGTAGCATCATAGTCTACTATCATCGTTTATAATTCTCACACCTACAGCACAATTCTGTAAGAAGTTCCCTTCACTTTCACTTATTACCTCATTGGGTACTCTATAACTCACTTGTCACTGTATATCACTTTAATCGTTTATAATGTTTAGTGATACAATTTAATTTTGAGCTCGTTATAGTTTACCCATTTCTGACCTTTATGGTATTACAAAAGTTATCCTTTATTGGGACCGGGTTATGTACCGTTACATAAAGCCCCCCCACTAGAACAAATTTATTTTGGTTTTACTCGTTTATTAAAATAAATTGTTGATTGTTTCAATTCTCCTAATATTCTTGGTTTTTTTCTTCGTAATAGTGTTTCATTTCCGACTGGTTATACACTCCCTTTATTCTATTATTGTTAATTGTTTTAATTTCATAAGTATTATTCCCCTTCACCTGGGTTATGAGGTAAGGTCCAGTATAAAGTAACAGTAGCTTCCGAGCAATACCCTCTATAGAACTGGGTAGTTGTCTATTTTTGATTAGTACCTTATCTCCCATCTCGTATGTATCCAATCTTCTCTTTTTTACTTGATCCCTTTTTTGTTGAAGTTCCACTTTATGCAACACTCTGTTGTGCATTTCCACTTTGTCGAACTCTACTCTCTCTCCTGGAGGAAAATTTATCAATGAGGTAATTTCTCTTGGTGGTGGTTTATCAAACATTACCTGATAAGGGCTAGTCCCGATAGTGTCATGGTATGACCAATTAAGGAAAGTCTCTGCTGGTTCGATGTACTGGCTCCAGTTTTTATGTTCTTGGTGACAGTAGGTACGTAGAATTCTGCCAACTTCCCTTAATACACGTTCAGCAGGATTGCTACTAGGGTGGTACACTGATGTTTTGTAGGTTCTTATTTGCCAATTTCCCAATTCTTCTTTCCACCTTTTTCCCCGAAATTGCGTTCCATGATCAGTTATAATTGTTTCCGGTTTTCCCACCTCAGGTAAGTATTTTTTTATAATTACTTCTAGAATTTTCTTCGTTGTGGCTCTACTAATAGCGTAGAGTTTTGTATATTTCATATAATGATCAAATAATATGATTATATATTTTTAATATATATTTATATATACATTTATTTACATGTATTTATATACTTTTTTTATATATATATAATTATATATTTATATTTATATATATATATTTTTGATTATTAATATGTTTTTATATTTATGTCTCCCTCCACTTCTGGGAAAAGGTCCACATATATCCAAGAATGTCTTTTCAAGTTTATTATTAGATTTTATTGTAATCATTGCACCAATTCTCTTATCATTATTTACTTTTACTAGCTGGCATATGTTACAGTTTTTTACTATTTCCCTTACTCTTTTATTTATAGCTTTCACGTAACAGTGTTCAGATAGAGCTTTAATAACTTTGAGTGATCCCATGTGGCCATATCTTTCATGATAATCCTTAATCAGTGCTACTTCTGTTGCTTCTGGCACATACATCTTCCAGATATAGCTCACTTCCAAGGCTAATGTTACTAGCATCACAATTTATGAAAAAACGTTTATTAAAATTTGGGTGATGTAACATGATGCTGTCAAGAAATTTATTTTTTACTATCTGGAAATTATTATCTTCACTTTCTTCCCATTTCCACTTGTTTTTCTTCGAAAGTAAACATTGGAATTTGGCTGTTACTTCTGAATAATTCTGTTGAAATTTCCGGTAATAGTTGCATATCCCCAAAAAGGATTGTAATTGTTTCAAGTTTTTTGGTTTAGGAAAATCTTGGATAGCCTTTACTTTTTCAGGAGATGGTTTAATTCCAGTAGCAGATAAAATGAACCCTAAAAATGGTAGCTCATGTGTGATAAATTTAGATTTATCCAGTTTTAAAGTTATATTATGTAGCAAGAGTTTATTTAATACTGTCTCCACTCAGTTACAATGCTCCTCCCAAGTACAAGACGTAATTAATATGTCATCCACATATATGGTAGTAAAATCTAAAACTTTCTTACCTAAAATTTGGTCCATTCATTGGATGAACACGGCCACAGAATTTACCAATCCAAAAGGCAAACGCTTAAAATGATAATTTCGTCCTTCGAATATGAAAGCAACATATTGTCTGCTGTTAGGGTGCAACTCTATTTGCCAATATCCACAGACTGCATCCCAAGTACTCATGTACTTGCATCCATAGAATTTTTTCATTATCTCTTCAATCTCACCTGGAGACGTGCGATCGTTAATGAGCATTTTATTCAACTCTCGAGCATCAAGACATAGTCTGACTTGACCATCTTTCTTCGGTATAGCTACCAATGGGCTGGTATACGGAGAACTACTTCTTTCAATTATGTCTTCTAATATCATTCTTTGAATTTCTTTCCTTGCCGCCTCTTTCAAAGCTTGAGCAATAGGTATGATCGTTTATTAAAATTTACATTTTCCTTGAACTTTAGTTCACACAAGAAGTTTTTTGCTTTTCCTGGTGATTCTGAGAATACTGATTTATATTTACTATAAATTTTTATAAGTTGTTGTTTCTGTTCTACACTAATTATTTCCGGTGCCTGCCTATTCTGAAACTCAATTATTTCTTCTATCTTCTCTTGCCAAATCTTTGATTCTGTTACTTCTGTGTTTTTACCTAGGGTTAATCTATTATCCTCCCTAACAAAAAATGAGCTCGGACACTGAGGGGCACTTTGGCTACCAATTATCTCAGCCGTTAACTCACCATTTTCTGTGCTCAAGGTTACTATACCCCTGGCCAGATTTATAATTGCAGTGTGTCGCCGTAGCATATCACACCCTATTAACGCCCTAAACAGTAGCCCTTTTGCTACTAAAAATCCCATAGGTATTCCTATTCCATTAGTGGTAACATTCAAAGACACTTGTTTTCTGATTGTTTTATTTTGTTTCCCGGTGGCACCAACAATTGTTAAATTATTAATTGGTAAAGTAGGTATTCTCTCAGTGGTTAGCTCAGTAATACGATCTAGTTCTAATTGTTCGATAATTGAAATATTGGCTCCTGTATCAATCATGGCCTCTGCTGACACTCCATTTAATTTTATTTGTATATAGACTATGTCATTGTTTGGTGATGACTCTTTAATTGCTCTTTCTTCCATTAACTCTGACTGTATATTTTTTAAAAAATTATTTCTGATAATGGTTATTGGTTGGTTTAATTTATTATTATAATTGGGTTTGTGGTAAATTCTGTGCCCTGTTGTTTCTAGCAGTGATGGGCAATCACATCTTCTCACTGCTGGTACCCGTTTCCCCTATTTCCATCATTATTATTGTTTGATTCAACATTTTCATTATGTTGAATATTACTTATTGGTCTCCTTTCTTCATCACTATCTCTGAATCTAGGTTGCTCTGCACTCATACTCCTTTGTGGACCTTCTTCTCGGTGATAAGAATCATGTCTGTAATTTTGTCTGTTATTATTAGGCCATCTTCCTCGATATCTATTATTAAAATAATTGTTATTAGCATGCACATAATTGACTCTAGGTCGATTCTCTCTTGGTGGTTCATTCCTCCGCTCCTCGGTATTCCCTGACCTCCATCTACTTCTCCTATAATAAGATTCCTGTTCATAATTTTCTAGTAGCGTTTCCATGCCTCCAATAGTTTTTATTTGTCCACTTAATCGGGCACTGATGATCTTCTCTTCGAAATGATACGCCATTTTGGTCACTAGACACTCTTCAGGGATCTTAGGGTCTAAATACTTTGCTATACACACCTTCCCCAAAAAGTAAGCAGTAGGTGTTTGTCCCATTATACGGTCATACCTACCATGACAGATATCGTCCCTAATAATGTTTTGTACTGACTCTGACCAGTACTTAAGTTTGAACATTGTTTTGAAACCCCCATAATCACACACCTCGTTCCTGATTGCTGTCCACCAATTATCATTGATGTTTTTGAAAGATTCGTCTAATATACCTTTGATCATATTCCATCGATTCTCCTTTGATCTGTTCAAAATTTCGTCTACTCTCCCTAAAAATTCGAGTGGGTTTCTGCGATAATCCCGAAAGTTTACACTTTCCTTACTATCTTGATAAACATGATGACTGTTGCATGCAGACCTAGAACTTATTCTATCTACATCACATTGAAAATTGGTTTGTATTTGTTGCAAATTATCTAATTTCTGTGCTTGGCTATTACACTGATTTTTTACATTCTCTACTGTTTTATGAAACTCTGAAAATTTACAGTTTAGACTGCCTTTGATACTATCTAACTGGTCATTGTTTTCTTGGCGTATGGCCATTACACGAACTTGATTATTTTGTTCCTCCTTTTCCATTCGTGCCTCGACTCCTGTTTTAATTTGTTCCATCTTCTCTTCAGTTTTATCTAATCTTTGATTAGTTTCTATTAATTTCTTCTCTGCCTCTTCCTTATATTCATCTACTCTTTGGCTTAGCGTATTACTGACCAGTTCAATTTTACTCTCTAGATTTTCTCTTAATTCCTTGTTGAAGTTCTCCATCTTACCCTCAATTTGTTTTAAATTCTCATTATTCTCTTCAAATTTTGCATTCATCTCTTCTCTTTGTCCTTCAACAGTTTCTTTCAGTTCATTGTATTGTTCATTCATGGTTTGTTTGATATTTCCATGAATGGTCTCTATTTTTTCATTTAGTTGTTTGACTAAACTTTCCTGAATGCTATCGATTTTCTCATTGGTCTGTCTATTTTGTTCCTCCTGTTTCTTAAAATTCTCCTTATTTTCCTCATTGGTTTGCTTCGAGTTTTCCTCCTGTTTCTTAAAATTCTCATCTATTTTATCAAACTTCTCGGCTATAAATCTCATCATGTCTTGCCAATTTGGTTCTCTCCTGGCTCCCGCTTTATCTGGTTGGTCCCCTTGGGCATCCTCTTCCACTATTTCCTTTTCCGTGCTCATAATTGCTTCAGTTTCTTCTTTATCACCTACCGGTTGTTCCATTTCACTGTCCGTAAATATTTCTATCTCTCGTTCCTGTGCACCTTCTTCCATCTCCTTTTCTTCTGCCCTCTTCTTCGATCTGCCTCTAGTATTATGCATTTCTTGTTTTCTCATAACTGCCGACGATAATTAGGTTTTTTGGTATATTAATTTATTAAATATATCAAAATTCTTTTCTAATTACAGCCCCATGTTGGGCGCCAATTTTGTAACGTTGCGGTTACTACTCAGCGGTTTCCGCCTCTCCAAGACTGTACTGCAATTACGGGTTTACAGTTAATTCAGCCCTCTGTTGTAAGCGTCAATCTGTAACGTAGCGGTTAGTTAGCGAAACGTCCGTCTTATTCAAGCCCCAATGTTGGGGCCAATCTGTAACGTTACTGTTTTATTGAGGTACCAGCAAAACGTCTGTCTTGTTTACAGTCTTAGATCGGTCAGAACACCCCTCCACAGTCGCCACTTATGAATTATAAAGACCGAAGTTTAAATAAAGTGGTTGGTAATGTTACTCAAACAAAGCAGAAATCGAGTGTGTGTGATTTGGGTCAAGTAGGGAAGTTGTTTAGCCTGATTTTGAAGAGAGAGCAAGTACCGTTTGTTTACCCTCGGTTTGGACGATTTCTAAATTTTTTCAAATATTCGCCATGAACCGAATCAGCTGACTTTAACACTAGTCTCCAAATATAGATTAACCAGACGACACTGTGGCAGTATACGACCCGGTGGATCGTCCTCTTCTTAATTGTTTTTCTGAAACCTACTACAACTACCCACTACAAGAAAGGACACACATTTTTATTTTTAATATCATTTTTTTTAATAATATTTATTAAGTATATTATTGGTTTTTTCTCTTCCGCCAAAATACAAATATCACAATCGATCTTTTCATTAATTAATACATGATATCGACTTCATTGAGTAAACATGGAATTGTCAAAAAATATATGGTTTTTGACCAAATTTTATACTATATTTAAAACATCAATCAACATATAATTCTTTTATTTATTTCCCCAGAGTTAAGGATAAGTTCTTTTTGTTATGAGATGGTCAGAAATGGATAATTATACTACGCTTTACAAATACAGAAAAAATATTCAAAATTTGTTTATTTTCGCTTAGTACGTAGTTCCGGAAATGTCCGTAAGAGAGCAGAGTGCGTTTGTTTTCATTAAAACATGTGGTTATTTTTTAATAGTTTCTGTACTACACTACCATTCGGTTTGAGTTTTCTTCGTTAAATATTAAACGAAATGTTTATATTACCTCTCTTCTTGAAGTTCTTACTTGGATGAAGCCGTTTCTCCGGTGGTGTCCGTATTTGGTTGTAATTTCATAACCGTCCAGCAAATATTATCTCGTCAAAACTCGAAACACAGCAAAGCTAGGCCTGATCGTCCAAAAATGGTTTTCTTTCACTTTTATTATGGAGTATGCAATTTAACTTTGATAAATAAGGTAGTAGTACATAATTTTCATACTGTTGTTTAATTTTGTACCAATTTTGCACTTTTCAAAGATTTCTAAAAGGATATTTTAATAAAATAGTTGTCTCATCATTTTGTCAACTGGACAGGTTTAATTTTTAAATTCGATTAACAATACTTGTTATTTTTCGTTACTCTTAGTAACCCATAATTTTTATATATCTTTTTATTGGTTCTGCTATTTACTTTTTAGTATATAGGCAGTTTGTAATTATTATAAATTTATTTTTTATTTACAGAAAAATAATTCTTTTTAATTTTGGTTTCTTTCCCAATTTGGTTTACATAATAGGTTTCTGTTTATTTTCTTATAACTTTGTATATAAGTCTTTATTATTATTATTAACTTTAAAGGAATTTATATATTATTTATTAGTCTCTTATAGTATTCCTACACTGCACTACTTCCTTCTGCCATTTCCCTCATACAGTATTATTTTAATTTTTTATTATCATCTGATATTTAAATCTTTTATGTTTTTTAAAACGAACCCTGGGTTATCTTATACTATAACACAAATATTTAAAAAAATATAAAATTAACTTAGGTATTAAATTTGGTTGTCTACACAATATAAATACTACAATAACTTAACAAAATACATAATTAGTTAGTAGCATCATAGTCTACTATCATCGTTTATAATTCTCACACCTACAGCACAATTCTGTAAGAAGTTCCCTTCACTTTCACTTATTACCTCATTGGGTACACTATAACTCACTTGTCACTGTATATCACTTTAATCGTTTATAATGTTTAGTGATACAATTTAATTTTGAGCTCGTTATAGTTTACCCATTTCTGACCTTTATGGTATTACAAAAGTTATCCTTTATTGGGACCGGGTTATGTACCATTACAATATTTGATTGTGTTGAGTTCATCGTTATAATCCTGTTTACTTACAAACAATACACACACGTACAAAATATACAGAAAACCAACCACAACTGACATGGTCATATACAACACATCAAATCATCCAACGCAACACAAACATGCGGCATTCAACCATATGCTTCATAGACTAACAAAAATACCATTAAGTAAACAGGATTATAATGAACTGGTAATTTAACATAATTTTAGATCAAATGGGGTATTTTCCACAAAAAGCCATCACCTTTGTTTTTCCAGTTGAAAATTTTAAATTGTATTCCTTATTTATCTGTTGGAGACCATATACACTTTTCTGCAGTGCATTCTCATTAGCCTCCCCATTCTCTGTGAAGTTAAAAAGTTTATTATCAACTGTCTTATTTATTTATTTATTTGTATGGTTTACTAGTAGTTGGCTGTAAATAATGATTGGCTAATTATCTTACTGTAATTAAAGCAAATAAGTCACAAAGTTAAGTGATTCAAACAAGAAATTAATAACAACCTAAATCACAAGAATGCATTACAAATATATGCAAATTGGGTTGACAAATGGCCGACTGTAGGTACTATATATATTACAACAACACACGGTTTTAATGTGTTAGCCCCATGTTTTTGGAAGCCATTTACAACACTACAAAATTTAATGTGTTTAATAATTGATTAGTCACATTCAATTGCCTTGGCTGTAACTGTCTTTCTTATAGAGGCAGTGATGATCACAGCAATAAACTAGGCAGATATCAAACTATATGTGGAATACTGAGAAGGACAGTGATAAGGAAAGCTATATAAGAGACAAGAGGAAAGCATCAAATTCTATAAGATAATGGCAGTACCAGCACTGCTGTATGGATGCGAGAGGTGTGGACTATAAGAAAGAAGGACTGGTGCCAATTACAGCGTGCAGAAATGAGCTGTCTAAGATCAGTAAAGGTAAGGTAAGGTATGCTACTCGATCATATAAGAAACAGTATATTAGTATAATAACCGTATAAATAAACAGTATATAACCTAACCTAACCTAACAACAAATTAAAATGTTTTTATTTAGTCTGTATTGACTGTTAGTTTACAAGTTGTTACTTGTATGAGATATATGTCTTTCAAAAAATAAAATTTTCAAATGTTTTTAAACATGTAAAATAAAAATAAAAAGAAAACAAAATGTAGATTTAAATCTCTCTTAAAGATTTTTTCCATATTTCTTATCACATGAAGATTATCCTCCTCCTCCTATGGCGCTACAGCCCAAGTCGGGTCCTGGCCTCCACCAATCTCCACCTCCAATCCACTCTATCCGCTGCAACCCTCCTCCAGTTTCTTATCCCCATGTCCCTCGCGTCCTCTGCAACGTCATCTTCCCACCTCTTCCTCGGTCTGCCTCTAGGTCTCGTTCCCTCCCATGAAGATTATAATTGTCACTATTAATTTTCCATTAAAGTTTACTGAAAATGTTTAATTGTATAACATTCCAATTGCTTTTCTTGTATGTGTATTCTGTAACTATAAAGTACTGCCATAACCAATTTAATGTCATAAAAAGTTTTTACTATATATTAATGAATTACAAGATTTAACATTTTCATTTAATCAATGCTTGTACTTGTTATAAATGGTATGATTCTGTATACTTATTTTTACTTTTACTTACACATAACTTATTTAATTATAAGGGCTTGATTTCAGGGGGAACGCGCCGGAACGGCGTTCCAGAACCTCTTGGATCCAAAAATACATCATTGGAAACAAAGAGTAAGGAAAGGTCAAGAAACAAACAATATGATGGGGCATATGTCCCGATGATATTCCTGATGATGGGGCATATGTCCCGAAATGCGTAGAATTAAATATAGAGAAAAGGCCACCAGAAGGACAAGAAAAAGGTAAACTATTTTACTAAACAATATGACGCACGATGACGAAACTATGGAAACTTTTTTAAAATGTTTGAACCACCGAAATCATCACATAGAGTTTGATTGAAGCTCCAGGATGACGCCATCATGAGTGACATGTTTTCGATTGTTGTGCAGCTAACCTGACAATGAAGCACTTTAGAAATAACAGTATCTTTAGATATTTTTATTATCTTTGTATTATCTTTTTACATGATAACTTTATTTTCTTTTTAAATACAAGTTTATATGTATGTTACACATTTTATAAAGCTTAAAAAATGTAGACTTTCTTGGTAATAACCTGATGCAAACTTATACACTAATATAAAATATAAGTATATTTGTGTCTGTATAACTTTTGGATTGATGCGTTCCGGCACCTATAATTTTAGAAATCAACCACTGATTATAATGTAAACATTGGTTGGTAAACGTTCCACAATATTTGTTTGTTAATATACTGCAACAATAATATATTTGCATATTTGCCCAGGGCAGTATGTTTTATAAATAGTTAGTGTAAAAAGAATAAGATGAACAGTTTTATACAATTTTGTGCGGGAAAATACAGGCTCTGTCCTGTTGAAAGTGCACCTGCTTCGATAGTTAAAAATACAATGTTTGCGTATGTGTGTGTGGGAGCCAGTTCCGACCTGCATTGAACGACAGAGTAGGGGAGATACGTACGGCTGTAATCAGGTTTTAACAGGATTAAAATAAACTAATTAAGACGTTTTAAACCTGTTAACGAAGACTTACCCAAATTATAAAGACACCATTACATTAAGGAAATTTTAATGAGTATGGTGATATAAAAATTGTTGCAAGATGTGCAATAATAAAGATGCTAACGAATTAATATTAATTACTAGTGTAATTAAATAGTCATTAATATGTGTGGTATATGTGAGTGACCAGAAAAATTTATGCAAACAATGATATTGCTCATGTGACAAGTCATGTATGTTCATGAGATAGCAAAAATGAACCAAAAAGTGATTGTAATTAAAAGGACGCTTTGCATGAATTGACAATATCTGACATGTCGAAAACAGTCCTGAACCTGTCAGATCACTGCCAGTATAAATACCACCAGCAATTTTGGGCAGTACACACTCAGACTTAAGAAATCTTCACACAACGTCACGCTACCCGTTTGCAGACTGATCGACTTCTGGACACACACACACTTTACCACACACCAAGACGTATGGAGGAACACTTGAGCATCACCAACAACAACCCACAGAGACAACGAACACAGTATCAGCATAAGCATCATCATCATCATCATCAAATTCGCAGGAGTCTGGACGCGCACACACACACGCGCGCGCGCGCGTGCGCAATGGTAACGGCAGATATACGCAGGTGATAACAAACAATTATATTTTTTATTGTGAAGAGAGCTCTCGAAAAGAACTTAACTATGAACAGTAGATAATTAAAGTTTGAAAGTTAAATAGTAGTTAGATAAGAAAGTTTAATTTAACAAGAAAATCTAGAAAAGAAATACTAAGCTTTTGTTAGATGTTAAAATTTTGGGTGTTCCAGTAGAAATAAATAATAGATTGGAAGTAAATGTTAGATTATTTTTATTTTTGTTTAATAGCAACAATTAAAGTTTATTCTTGAGTTTTGACATTATTTTGTTTGTAAATGAATTGCTATTATTATTTAAAATTTGAGTTAACTTCAGACACACAAAAACAAAAAAAAAAGATTTAAATATCTTGTTTAACATGTTTGTTAGATAGTAAGATTATATGGTTGTTTAGATGTTATGAATAGCATAGCAGGTTACAGTATATTTGTGAAGCTTATAAAAGGGAATATTTATTTATATAATATTTGAAATTTAATATTTGAAATTTTCTATTAATGTTAATATATCATAGAATGATTATTTTGAAAAGGTTTTAATTAATTATTTCATGTCAACAACATCTCACTCCTCTTTAAAAAATATTTAATTATTGTGCAACCACATATACTTGACGCAACGAGAAGAAAAATCCTGCAACCTGGCCGGCGTAATACACTTTATATTGTGTTGAGTACATGGTAATGTATGTGTATAATATTTGTTGTAACGTTGCAATACATTAAACATTGGCAATCTTGCCACTAAGTTGTAACATTCCTAGGAGTGCGCAATGCAATAGTCACTATAGGTTTGGTAGATATTCTAAATACAGTACTGTATTTGTTGTATTAAGAAGGTAGCAAACATTTAAAATAATCAAAACACAAGCAAGACTCGATAACGTTTTGCAATATCTGGTTGTTAACATACATTAAACTGTCTTAATACTCTTAGCCAGTCAGACTATTCTCATAGTGAATGCAATGTATACCGTACGATCATTACAGTAAGTTTGCTAAATTTTCTGATGTCCTATATACTCTGTTGGTGGTGGTGGTGTGTGTGTGTGTGTGTGTGTGTGTGTGTGTGTGTGTGTTATAACAGGGACAAGCCTTCTACATAACTTGGGAAATAAATTTTCAAAGAATGCTAAAATAATAATAATACTGTGCATATCAATATGAGTTTATGAGTTTTCTAAGGATTTGTGAAATCTGTTACAAAGGTACATAAAACTTGAGACATAAAAAAAACTGTATATTGATAATTTTTAATTTCTTGTTTTTTTTTCCATTGGCTTGTTGTGTGGGTAATTACTGGATATCATCAATAACTATCGAATGATAATGGCGCCCTTGGAGCAGGAGGGCATTATTAATATCTAACTGTGAAATTTCTTTACACATATTAATATCGCATGTAAATTTCTTTCTAGTTTTCAGTAAAAGGGTTGCCTTAGTGCTAGTAATTCTATCATTCATCATGTAATTTCACAGATTAAATTTAGTTTTCAATTGATTCATTAATTTCACATATTTATATTCAGTTTGGGTCCTATAATGGATAGGAGTTTCTTTTGTTAGTTTCAGTCGGGTCCCCAGTTTAATCCTGTATAGGCGGATTTTTCATGCAGACTTGAACATGCTCCTGGGACAGGTTTAGTTAGGCACGATCTTGCTTAGGAACATGTCGGCATTTGGGCCAAATTAATTCTTAAAGGTTATAAAGCATCATGACACATTACTGTTATTAATATTTCACAAAATTTATCACGCTTAAATTCTTTTTAATTTATTATGGTCACTTGTATTTTGACTGAATTATGATTATATTTCCTCCAAGTGTAAGTGCTCAGTGTGGGAGCACTTTATAGTAGTATCAGGCATTATGCCAACCCCTGAATTTTAGTATGCCCTGGGGGCTCTGGCGTTACACACACACACACACACACACACACACACACACACACACACACACACACACACACATATATATATATATATACATGGATTATTATGTATTAAGATCTTTCAATAGGTGTTGCGTTCAAGAATATTTATGAATTGTGAATTATGTACCTTCTGGGGTGAAAGAGGTGTGGCAAGATATTAATGTTGAAAGTTGTAATTGTCCTGTGATGTGGAACGTGTGTATGTGTTGTAGATGTAGACATATATATATTTATATGTCCATTTATATGTATTGTATATATATTCATGTGTTTTTTCTGGGGGTTAGGTATAGGGCTAAGTGGGGAAAAGTAACCCCAATTGTAAAAGAAAATTATTTTTAATTTCATTTAAATTTTATAATTATTTTTAAAGCAAAAAGTTAACCAAAAATATTTTAAGGAGAATTTTCTGATTTTGTTGGGAGATAAATATTTAACGTTTTGTTATATAAAAAAAAGGAGAAGGATGTAATAAAAATTTATTGGTTGTTAATTTTGTGAGTTTTAATTGCAAGTCCCGTCTCACTAGATCCAGCACATTTTTGGCTTCTCTAGGCTTTTGGCCTAGTTTTAATTATCTTGTGGCCCCTCTTAAAAAAACAAAAAAAAAATTTATAAGTCAACAAAATACTTAAAGAGGGGTCTCAAAGATCTTAGTTGAAAAAGAAGCAACTGAGTTATCAGGTCTATCATTTGATGAAGAAGATGGACAAGCTCGTAGGCCAGAGAAGAGAAAAATGTTTTTCGATGAAAGCAAAGAAGTTGGTCAGGAATTTGCAAGAAGGGAAAATTTCATTGTCAATTCACTTTATGTCATATGCGATAGCTCCAAATCAGAACTATCTTGAAGAACTCAGACGTATAAAGCTGTTATAGAACATTTTAGGGTATTTTTTGATCAAAGATTACCAAATGAAGCAAAAAAGAAAGCTATTAAAAAACTGAAGGATATTTACAAAAAATGACATTGATATTTCTAATTTTAACGATGAACTGGACCAGTTCTTACTATTTCTACAAGAAAACAAAGATACCATCAAAACCGCATCAGAAATTTATCGAACTGCAAGAGAAATGTCTTCAACTTTTCCTAACGTAGAAATTATTTTGAAAATATTTTTAACAATACCGATATCAAATGCATCAGGTGAAAGATCTTTTTCAGTTTTTAAACGCGTTAAAAACTATTTATGGAGTACAATGGGAGAAGACAGATTGAACAACATAGCCATATTATACATAGGACAAGAAAGTTTGGACAAAATAGATACTGCAAAAATGATTGATGAATTTGCCAAAGAGAAAACAAGAAGCAAATTCATATAGAAAACCTTTTTTAAGCACTCAGGTAACTTAGTTACTGTTAAAGTTTTTGAATAAATTTCTGATTTTTCTTGAAACATTGAGTTTTATTATTAGCTACATATTGCTGGTTTAAGCAAGTCATTAAAAGTCTAATATTGAAATCTTTCTGAAAAAGCCATCACTTCCTTACACTATTTTTTTGTTTTGGGGCTTGGGTCTAAGGGCCTCAAAATGTTTACTGCCAGGGGCCTCCAATCGGCTTAATCCGCCTCTGGGCTTCAGGCATCTATTAAACGTAACAGTGCCTTTATATAATACAAAAGTTTTGAATAAATTCCTGATTTTTCTTGAAACATTGAGTTTTATTATTAGCTATATATTGCTGGTTTAAGCAGGTCATTAAAAGTCTAATACTGAAATCTTTCTGAAAAAGCCATCACTTCCTTACACTATTTTTTTGTTTTGGGGCTTGGGTCTAAGGGCCTCAAAATTTTTACTGCCAGGGGCCTCCAATCGGCTTAATCCGCCTCTGGGCTTCAGGCATCTATTAAAGGTAACAGTGCCTTTATATAATATTCCATCCTGAAAGACAATAGATGCCTTTCAAAATAGATGATTGATACAAAATATCAATATATTAAAAATATTTTCAAAATGGAATTTACTTCAGTACCATACATCTGTGTAATAACAGATATATGGACTGAACCTCATCAAATCAGGAGCTTTCTTGGTGTGACAGCTCGTTTTGTTTCCCAGCCTGAAAACAAAATGTTACTTAACTCAGTAACTCTTGGGGTATATGAACTAAGCGAACCCCACACAGCTGATAATATAGCTGAGAAGCTATTGCTAACATGCTCCGATTGGGGCCTCAAATCAGAAATGATTTCTGTGGTAATTACTGATGGGGCCAGTAATATGACAAGTGCAGTGGAGAAAGCATTTGACCAAAAAAAACACAGCTTCTGTTTTGCCCATCTCCTAAATTTAATGGCCCAAAATTCAATAGAGTCACTCCCCGAGGTAGTAAATGTTTGGGATGAAGTAAAGGCAATTGTAACTTCATTCAAACCCAGTGTCGTGGGGAGTGATGAACTGAGAAAAAGAACAGAGCATCTTGAAAAAAAAAGCTGATTCAGTCCGTCAAGATGAGATGGAATTCAACGTATTTCATGCTGGAACGATTTCTCAATTTAAGAGAAATTGTTGGGAGTATTATAAGTTTTAATACCTCAGCCCCCTCAATGCCCTCTGCAAAGAATGTGGAATTTATACTGGAATTTTGCATGCTATTTCGGCCAACTGAATCGGCAACTAGAGAAGCATCAAGGCATAAATTTGTCACTTCAAGTATTGTCATTCCACTAGTTAGAATGATGAAAAAGAAAATAATAGAGGTGCAGTGTAAAAGTGAACTGGCAGTACAATTGAAAAACTATGTTCTTGCGCAATTCAAAAAGAGATTTGGCACAATTGAACAATATCCCCTCTGTGCTATGAGTACACTTCTGGACACCAGATTAAAAAATTTCCACTTTGAGGATAAAGTGGCACTATTGAAAGCTATTAGGAGACTTATCATCGAACTGAAGGAAGAGACCATCGAATCATCCGAATCCAAAAGTGGAGCTCAAACTCCTCCTTATGAAGGTAAACAAACCACATTTATTATTTGTAAATTTTCCTTGTTTTGTCCTCTAGCTTTTATACATAAATATCTTTTGTTACAGAACAAAAATTCAGTTTATGGGAAGACCATCAAAAATTGGTTGAAGAATCCTGGAGATCGAGGAAAAGGGCAAAATTCATAGAAGCGCTTGATGTTGCTGTGATGGCCCCAGAATTGGCGATATATTTGAAATCTCCTGTTGCCAAACTGAGTGATGTTTTATAAAATTTATGGTTAGTACCTCTTTTTATGAGCTTACTAACAATTTTAAAGGATAAACAACTTTTTCATTAAACATTTGACATTTTATTTTAATATTACATGTTTCGTGGATTTCATTTTCCACCTCTTCAGATAATCTTTTTTTTAAATTAACAATGTAGTCTGAAATAACGTTTTCTATATTCTTTTTCTTTATTTCCTTTTTTGAGAGGAATATCTTCAAACTTTTTTACTCTTATAAATAATCAACTTCATTTCACTGAGAGGCAATCAAATTCCAAATTTGATATTTTTTGTTCTTTTCTTGATAACATTTTTTTTTCTAATAACTTGTTGATGTTTTTATTATAGGATTCACCCTTGGTTAAGCTGACCAAAAAATATTTGTGTGTGATGGCTACTTCTGTTCCACCTGAACGAGTCTTTTCTATCACTGGCGATATTGCAACCGAAAAAAGAAGCCGTTTGAAGGGGGAAAACTAAATAAACTTTTATTTTTACAAACTATTAATAAAAAATATTGGGGCTTATTATAATTTTTCTGAAGTTTCCTTTTAAAATATATCATTAACATTTTTACAATGGGTGTTCGTTATTTATCCTTTTTGTATTTTGATTATAAGAAAAGTGAGGAACTAACAAAAGTGGAATATTCTTTGTTATTCCTCAGAGATTTCAGAACCAAAGTTCTACTTAATTAAATTATTATAAATAATTATTTAATTGATAATTTATTTTTTTAATTTTAATCAATTCAAATTTTCAGTAATTTAAAATTCTATTTGGAGCTTATCAACCTCATTTCTCTCTATATATATTTTTTTAAATATAGCAAGCTGTTTATAGAGAAACAACTTTCCTTTTCGAGCAAGATAGAAACAATTTATTTGTTGTTAAATTTTGATTCTACAATTTTGTATCCATGCCGATGCCAAGGGCACCATTAGCAGATGATGGGAGGAGATTAGGATGATGACATGGAGGCATGAAGGAGGCTAGGAGACAGCACAATGGTAGATTTGGTGTACACATATTTCTTATAAGTGAGTTTGAGTGTCCATGTTCTTTGCTCTGGAAGCAACTGTAAAGCAGTTTAATAGATTTGGTTTTATGGGTATGTTGTAACCTGTGTGTAACATGTGATTCGAAACATACTTGGGGGCCTGATAAGACTCCAGAATTTGGATTGCTGGGCTTGAATAATTATTATACTTAGTTTGTTGGTTACTCCATAAACTTGAACGCCACATGACCACTCAGGTTTTATAAAATATTTGTAAATATTTAATTTTTGAATGATATCTAATTTGGATTTTGGGTGTAGGGATGAATTTTCTGTGAGATGTAAGTGTTTGTTGAGTATCATCTTAAATATTAAACTGTGACTGTCTGTGGTTGATTATTAATATAAATTGGTGGACACAGGTCTTCGTTTTCCAGAGATAGCACCAGGTTTTGAGGTCATTAAGGTCTTGTTGTAGTAATAAGCTAACTTATTACTAAGCAACAAATTATTCAGCTTAAATATTTTATAAATCATGGATAAGCAGGCAAAAATAATTATTTACAAAAACAAAAATATTTTGCAAATAAAACATATTTAATATCATAGAATGATTAATGACCGATGACCAGTTTCAATTCAAACCTCACCGAGGTCTATCTTTAGGACAAAAAATTGGAAAAATTCTTTTAAAAAACAACAATTAGTAACACTCTTTTAAAATTCAACAACAAAATTTCACAAAAAAAACTTTACAACAGTATATATTTTAAAATTGTAAAAACTTAGTCCAAAAATTATATGTCGATAAAATTTTAAAAATTGTCACAATAATTTAAAGGTTGTAATATTCTAGTGAAAAACTTTTTATAAAACTGTTGTAAAGTTTTTTGTGAAATGTTGTTGAATTTTAAATGAATGTTAATTGTTGTTAAAAAAAAAAAAATTGAACCCGGTCGTCTGTTAATCATTCTATGATAATAAATATCTGTTTTTCTGTAAAATATATTTTTTTTTATAACATTATTTTTGCCTGCTTAACCATGATTTATCAAATCTTTACATTTAATCATTACAGGCATTAACTAAAAAATGGATTTAAAACAAGAAAATTATTTTACCAAATTATTTAAGGTTAAGAGAATTCAAATTTTTTTAATTTAAAAAATGTCCAATTATTATTAGCATAATCTCAAAACATGTTTAATTTTTTTTTATAAATAAAGTTAAAATAAAAGAATCGCATTTGGTATGATTGCCATTAGTTTGTCATTTTCGGAAATTTTTACATATTCCTGGATAAACATCGATGTTTCAAAACATTGATGTTTTTTCAACGATGTTTTCGCACCATCAATTTTTGCCAAACTAAACATCGATTTTTAAAACCTCGATGTTTTTGGTTAGATGTCGCATCCCTAATTGACACTTGAATTTTAATTTCTTGGATTTTGTTGTCCATGACGTGTCTGTTGATTAACTAAATACAGTATAAGTATATCACTACCGACTCGGAACACAAAATTTTTTACTGGTAAAATGTAAAAGTAGAAAACATTTTACATTTTACCAGTAAAAAACTTTGGGTTCCGAGTCGGTAGTGATATACTTAAATTTAGTTTAATTTTAAAATTAAAGAAATAATTATTAATGTTTTTCCTATAATAATAATAATTGTTTAAATAATTATTCTATTGTTACAGTGGTGTATCTAGAATTTGACCTGCGGGGGGGGGGGGTCCAGTCAAGTCACCTTCTTACAAAAGAAAAAACAAGTTAAGAGTAATCAACATTACTATGTTTAAAGTGGGTGAAAAACGTGAGATACCATCCGGAAATCAGTCCCATTACAGTAAACGGTAATAACACAATAAAATTTACGCATTATTGAAACATGTTTAACTACAGTAGATAGTTGTTGACTGAATTGATTTTCCTATATTCCATATTTCAAACGTATACGCTGATACCAAGGAATAATCCTGTTTGTATATTTAAAAAAGAGTTACTACTTTATTACCATACACAGCTTAAACAAATTATAAAACACCGTAAAAATTAAAAGATTAACAAAATTAGTCAACTTTTCTAGACCGTCTGTGTGGGGGGGGATTCCGGTCAGTCCCATTTGCTCCCCCCCCCCAAACATGCCCTTGTGTTGTTACAATTACTAATGATTATAAGTATAATACTACTGACTCGGAACACTATGTTTTTTTATTGGTAAATATGTAAAATTATTACCTTGTAGCCTGAACCAGTTTTCACTTATTACAAGCTTCGTCAGAGGCTGCCACTAGGAGCGCTGTCCGCCTTGTTCTTCGTGACGGCGCCGTTGTTTGAAAGATCGATGTTGTGTGTGTGGGGTGTGGTATGTTCGAATAATACGTGTGATTTGAATTGTGTCTGTTCGTTTAGGATGTCGTTTTTATGTGTTTGTATATTTATATACAAATACAATAATACATTTGTATTATATATATATATATATATATATGGTGGCTCAGTAGACCACTGGGTATGGCACCTGGCTACTAACCTAGAGGTCACGGGTTTGATTCCCGGGCCCGTACCATAAAATCTAGGTGCATTTTTCAGCCCCAGGTCGACTCAGCCTGTTGAAAATGAGTACCTGGGATAACATCCTGGGGATAATAATGGGCAGCTGAAGCGTAGTGCTGGCCACACTGCCTTCCTTGTATGCTGTATGGCTCACATAAGGCAGCCTACCCTGCCTTCTCCTAAGCTACTTCGGTGGTATCCACGGGAGCCATTATTATTATTATTATATATTTATATATACCTAACCTAACCACAGTACTGTGGGCCTGACGTTTGACACCCCGCGTTCTTGTAGACTCGAATTCAATTGAAGATGGCAGCCAGTGGTGCTGCTGAAACATTTGGTTTGTTTATAAACCCTGGACCATGGCCAAACAGACCAGTACATACTTCTAATATAACTGACATTGGCTGTGAAAGCCTTGGAACAATATTAATAGTTTGTATAGTTTCTAAAATGAAATGATAATTTTTGTAGACATTATCATATATAGTCACAGCAGAAACTGAACATATTAAAAATACACAACAATTTTATTGAAATAACTGTAAAGTAAAACACTCATGTAAAACTAAACACTCATGATTTTCGGTGTTTCAGTGTGTGTACGTTCACTGCTGTCCTCGGCTGGTGTGCGTGCCCAAGATTTGGATATGTGCTGTAGCACCAACATCGTCAACAACAGAGCCACCACCACCACCACCAACAGCAACAACAACAGAAAACCCTATTGTATGTCAACACTACTGATGAACTCAGTTTGGAGAGTTCATCACTACAGTACTCTCTGTAAACTCAGTTTGGAGAAAACTGGTCTGCACAACTGGTTAACACAACATCTGGAAACTTTTGGGAATTGTTTGTGGTTAAACACGATCATTTTTTAGAAGTTGTTGTAATATCAAACACTGAAAATATCTTCAATAGTGTAGTTCTATAGTTTATGGGTCAAATTAATACTCTAACTCAGATTAAATATATAAAAGTAAATAGAGTTTATGAAATGAATTTTATAAATTCATATATGGCTCATTCTCCATAAAGCACAAGTTTTCTATGCAATAGTTTTCTTAAATCTTTACCAACACCAGTAGAACTGTGACACTCTACGTAGAAGACTCACCTAAATTTCCTTAGATCGGTAGTTAAGATCATTTACCTATTTTGACTTGCTCCCGATAGTGCATTCAAGCCTTTCAGATCATCTTCAGATTGACTTAATAAATATGATTTTAGTCAGGTCTGAAAATGAGGTGAAGAGCTTCAAAATATTTATATATGGCCGGCAATGTACCACAACAAGAGTGGTTTTTGTATGTATTTGTGATTTATTTACTTTAAAATTTGTTACTATCCATGGAAATTATATACAGAACAAAAAATGCCATAGTCATAGCCAATTTTATTAACTGTAAAGTAATTTTATTAAAGCAAACATCTTACTTAAGTACATTGTTTTTAATTGAATGGGTGAGAAGAAGAAGGAAAAATGACATTACGGTTAGTGCAACTTGACCGATAAAGAATTTCGATGAAACCGAAACATCGAAGCATGATAATGTTTTTAGGCATTTGAAATGTATAATGTGGATTACGTTTGGTGGATTACGTAAATCATTTCCAAACCACAGACAATCATAAACAGAGCATGTAAAACCAAATTTATTCTCACTAAAATGTTTGCTAAACTCAATGTCAGAAGCAATTATTTCTGTCTTGATGCGTTTACATATCAAATTTCTAGACTGTGGGGAATCGAAAGTGTGGAAGCGTTACATTTTTCGATGACGTTACATTTTTGTGGAATGACCCCCAGCCTAATAACATTATCATGTTAAAACATTCCACAGAGCATCATTTTTAGAGAACCATAAAAAACTGATTTGTGGCTAAATGAGTGACTGTATAGAAAACCTTCTAATTATAAAGTTATTCAATAAAACTATAATTAAAGGTCCCAAGTTACAATATTAGCATAATTTAAACAAGTAAACTGTTATACGATAGTAAAGGTTGTAGAATCTTTTCCTTTTTGATCTCAGTTCCAACCGATAATAACATTTTTATAAAATCATAATTAAATATTTTATTTACTTTTTACTGTTGCTCATGCAATTGTTTAGTTTCAAAGTAATCTTTTCATGTTTTGCATATTAGAAAATAACAATGAAATATATACAAAAACTAAAAATAACCAGTGTCTTCCTGTTCTCAGTTAACACTTTTAATCACTTAAAATAGCATTATAAAAATAAACAAAAACAAAAATATAAAGAGTAAAAGTAACCAATGTTTTCCTTTTCCAATATTAATAGCACTTTAACTGCTTAGTAGTTCACCATTATTTTCTTGTGTGTTTGATGTAGGCTACAACAACATTTCTGTAAAATTCCTTATGTTCAACTGGTATATAGTAGAGAATTTTAGCTACATCTTGTAGCTTCTTGTCATTTATAGGAAGTTTCCTATCATAAACATTGCTAACAGGAAGTAAAATATCATCCTCCCCCTTGTAAAGCTTAAACACTTCATTGTGAATACTATCAATAAACTCTTGAGCTAGCACAAGTCCCTTTTGTTCTTTCTTGTAGATGAAATGTCGATATTTGCTTACGTTGAATATTTCTTTACCCTGAAAGCTTTTAGTACTCTTTAAAATTTAATATTTGTTGACTTTTCACTGATCTTACTTTGAATAATGACTCTGTTGATTAATAAGTTCGTATCATTTCATCATACTGAAGTAGTGTGTAAATCCGGTCATGCTGACAAATAACAACAACTGCAAAGTTTAGGTTACAAGGAAGAAAGCTATGACCACGGTGCATTATTTGAAACCACATTTTATAGTTAGATCACCCATAAGTACATTTGTTGTTCATTTTTTGATCTACCACTGTACCCTGCATTAATAATATTTTCTCTGTCATTAGAAGTAAACCCCCCAGTACACATCTTTTTCCACTCACATTTAGGTCCAGTAATCTTTTAATCGTTTGCTCCACTAACCTCCCTTCAATAGTAACAAACTTGTCTCCTTTAAGCCTATCTGATTTCATCAGTTCTTTTATATTACCACATCCTGTTCTTTTCTTTACAGGCCTTTCATACTCAGATTCAGTCATTTTCACAAATGGTGTTAAAATGTAAACTAATTTTAAAGTAAATTAACACATTAAAATCTATTTCAAAGAAACAAACCATAAAACTGACCAGTCACAAAGACCATAATATAAACAACAGCAGCACGCTCTGAAAGAATATACAGTACACTAACTACACATTGAGAGTAAGCAGAAACACATTCCAGAATGTTTTCCTTCTTGCTATCACACAAATTTTCATCCTTTTGATAACTTTAATATTCATGTTTATCTGTTGATAACTACAGTACATTAAAAATTAAAAACAAAAATTACAGGCATTGCACAAATGCAATGCACAGAGAAGGGCATTGAAAATGCTTCAATAAATCTAAAAAGTATATATATATATATATATATATATATATATATATTTATGTTCATTCACCAATCAATTAATTCATTCTTCATTTACCAATGTACAGATTATAAGTTAAATGTAGTCGCATTCATAAGCAAAGTTTTACATGTGTACTACGTTATTGACAACAAAGAAGTAGTTTCTATAGAAACTCACCGGTTCCCATTTTTAATAACGCACCAGCGATCGTTTTCAAATGTGTGACATGTCCTTATAAACATTTTCAATGTTAAAATTGTGCCGGTGTTTGCATAACCCGGCAAGCGAAGGTATAAAATTTCGTTTTTCAATAATAATATCGGGTATTAATGTCGATTAGAATGCCGATATCTGGACGGCACTGAGACAGCCCGCGCCATCTCACAGCGTGGTTAGCTGTTCGTTATGTTGCTGATGTAACGTGCAATTCGACGCTGACCGTGAAAGAATCAACAGGCTCCCGACCTTGGACAGTCAATAATTGGGTAATTGTCTTCTAGTCCTGATGGCAGGCTAATTTTCGAGACTTCCCGGTGAGTGATTTACAAATATTCAGCCGAATGCGAGAGTAGAATCCACGTGATGCGATCGGATGAGTGTGTGTATTGTAAGAGAATTATTTGATGTTTCAGTATATACAGCCAGTATTTCTTTTAATTATTGTACAATAGTCACTGTAATCATTCGTTAAATTGCTGTATAAAATTATAACTAAAGCCAGTACGTATAGACAGAGTTGAATCGTGTGGATTATGTATGTACACGCACTGGACAGGAAGAGTGTTTTTTTTTTAATTAATTATGGCTGTTGAAAATGAATTGTGAGACCACCCTTAGATGAAACACTATAAATCTTTTAATTGTGTGTAACTGTAAGTGCGTTTAGAGTAGTCATTTTCTAACAAATTACGATAATTGTGTTGCCACTTGGTGAGGCCAACCTGTTTGATTATGTCGGCACTTGTTAAATCTAGTGCGAGTGACTCTTTACTACACACATTTTAATATATTTTTTTTTTTCATTTAGTGAGTTCATTATCACCTTGTAGACTTAATTACTCCTCAGGCAATTTTCAAAAAAAAAAAAAAAAAAAAACAAGAACTTTTATGCATTTATCTTGATTTGGTCGGGGGCCCCGTTCTGAGGTTATTACCTTTGACTGGGTGCATATTTTAGTGAACAGTATTTCTAATCCTTTGTGAATTCTCAGGGTTCTCGCTCCCAGATGGAGATTTGGTCTCAGCTGGTGTACTGACGCCTTCACCAGTCATGAACCATCCTAGACTCACCTGTTCTGAGGAGGGAGCTTGCTGACCAACTGCAAGATGCAACTATACTCATGCAATTGAGGTGATATAAACTTTTATTATTTTTCGTTGGCCTGGCCCGCCGTTCATCTGTGTTACAAATCGTTTTCCTTTTTCAACCATGTGCTTACGCCGCTAGACAGTCCGATCAAGTGTGTGTCAACAGGACATTCATTATGAACATTATTTGAACTATTATGAAATTATTCCATAACTCTAACGTACGATTCTTGTAATTGTGTGCTGCACTGGGGGAGCATGCCAGAGCTCATTTTGGCTTTCTTCATAATTTTTTTGCAAAGGCCTTAGAGTTAGTATACTTACAATCTAAATTTAAGTCATGTGTTTATTGGTTCTGTTCCGGCTGGTTCAGAACGGGGTTCACATATTATTCTTATTTTGGTTTAACATTTAAGGGCTGGGGGTTTCTTTTCTCAGGCTGTTTTCAGGGGTAAAATTCACATGGGGTTTTTTTTTGGCACAAGTTAGGCACACGTTGATACAGTTTTATGCAGGCCGGATACCTGTCTGACCTGGTCTGGCACATGCTGGCACACTTCCACAGCTGCCAGAATACAACATGCTTTTATTTTAAAATTATTTATACACAGATGTCTGACATTAAAAATTTATTTTTTTTGTGGGCATATACCAATAATTTTGAGATTGTAAAATCATACTGATGCTACTGATTATTGTAACTTGGGTTCTGACTTGCTTGCTGGACCTGTCTGTTGAATTAAATCATTATCATTAAAGAACGAATTCCTGATACAGGGATACATCTATATTTGTAACACAACAATTAACGTTTTGGAAAATTATGCCAGTTGTTTAAACTTAGGTGATAAGGGTTTTTACCATTTGTATACAGTTCAAGGAAACTTAAAGATTTTCACATACTTATAATGTGCAATTTATTAGATGTTATAAATTCATATGGGCTGCCAGGCCACTATCATCTTGCAGTTATTAGTCATTATTATCCTTTCGGTTTTTAAAATATTTTTTTTTTTGGATTTCATTTTAATGGAGTAAATGGGTTGTGGTTTTAAATGATTAAATTCCAACTGTGGCTGGAAGTTTAAATTTTATGATTGCAGTTTTTGGGGCTTTATAGAATATACAGGCTGTCTGCCAGGTCAAACATGATTTAGTGTGATGATATTTTATGTATATGTGTCTCTATGTTTCCACATGTGATGTTAATGTTAAGTGTTATTTAGGGGGGGATTTATATAATTTATAGGATGTTGTTTATTTATATAATTTAAGGAACCAAATTGATATATGTATATAGGGGATGAATTAATATGGGCTTATGGAAACTGATTTGTTAACATGTTGACACTACTTATTTATCAAACTTATTGTTATACTTGTCACACAGGGGAATTGTAATTTACACATGCATGTAATGATTTATGGGGCAAGAATAAAAATTGTTATTGTTGATTAACAACCGAGTTTAATTGCAAGTCCCGTCATACTGGACCCAGCGCATTTTTGGCTTCTCTAGGCTCTTGCCTAGTTTTAAATAAATAGTGGCCTCTCTTTCAAAAAAAATATACAAAAAAAAAGATTATTTTTTTTATAAAGCATAAAAAGGAAAGAGGGTTACAAATGGTAGCAGAGCGTGGTTGATTCTGGGGTTGAACCCTTGGGTCCTTGGGTGTGACGGGGCTTGCAAACTCGGAAATACTATACTATTATCATGCTATTGTTCTTTAGGTGTATGCCCATGTAGGCTGTGTTAGGTTGCTCAACTTGTGAGTCTGATCACACCACGGGGCGGGTATTCGTGGTTGGAAAATTTGAGATGTTGAACTGCCGGGGGGGTCTCGAGAGTTGCCTGGGTGATAGAATATTGGTGATTCAGGGTCGGAGTATAGCGTGTGGCATTAGCGGGATGCGGTATGGCCCGATCGGAAGTTGGTACCGTCACCGACTAAATTCCTGTGTTGTGAGGTTTCGGAATTTTGATTACTAGTTTGTGTTTGCTAGTTATGTGTTGGTGAGACGTGTGTGTCGGATTGGTGTTTGGTGTTATGTATGTTAGGTTTGTGTTGGTTGTTGCTTGTTTCCTTCTGTGGTGTGAATAGGTGGTTCAGAAGTAGGCCAGGTCTCCGCAGCGCTAGAGAACCCGGGGGTCGCTCAAAGGAAGGACAGTACTTGAGTTTTTCCTAAATCTTTGTGATTATGTTTGGTTGTTATGTTTGGTGTATTGTGTGATTCTGGCGGGGGTAGGTTACCAGAGACTACCCAACCCTATTTCCGGCATTCTCCAGAGACTTCCGGTGGTGGATGGAGAAGATGAGGGCAAATTGTTGGTTTTTCTGGACATTGTCCTGCAGTTGGCGGATTTTCCGGGGCTGTCCGCTGAGGTCCTCTTGTCCGTTATATATCCATACTGCCGGGGTTCATTGGCTGAGCTGGTCACCGACACTCTGCGTCGTGGTGGCAGTATCGACTCTCTCCATGGGGAGGTGTTGGACTCTTTCATACCCCGTCGGCAACGTGAGCATTTGAAATATAATCGGTTCTATCGTGCACAGGCCAACGGAGAGGTGTTGGGGGACTTTGTGCAGGATATCCGTAAAATTGCCCGGATTTTAAGGTTGGGGGTTGCCCGAGAAAAAAAAAGGATTATTTTTTTTTATAAAGCATAAAAAGGAAAGAGGGGTTACAAAATGTTTCCTTTATATACACAAATCGGGAGGATGAAAAGGGTAAGGATCCTTAAAGGTCAAGGGTGAGGACTAAGGGTGAGGACAGGGTTCCCTCCGAAAATAAGGAGGAGTGGAGAAAACCAAGGCTCGCGTAGGCAGGGGCGCAGCCCTGAAGTAGACGTACACCACCCGGATTGTGGGGAACATCTACCCGCTACCATACCAGGTTCTTACCTTTTCCCCGAAGCACACACCACCGAAGGATCACCATCCCTACACACATGGAAACCACCAAATCATACCCCCCACTTCCATTAGTCTGCTTACTCCCTCCGACAGAGCTTCAATTTTGAAACATGTGTAACAATTTCTTTAGAATCGCCCCCCGGTACGCCCAGCCGGGCCGTCACCGGTGACGTGAACCCCAGGACGCATGATATGGCCCCGACCAGCGGTAACATAACTTTGCGGCACGTTTGTCCGCGGCTGAGCTGAGTGGGTGGCTCTGGCAATAGACCCAGTCCCCAATCCGGAAGGGGTTAGGAATTCGCCCCTGATTATATCGTCGACGGACCCGCTCGTGCGCTCGCAGCAAATTCTTCCGAGCCTCCTTCCATCTCTCTGCAGTTCTATTATCTGGCTCCCGTGGCAGAAGATCTTCGATGTTCCACAAATTGGTCAACGGGAGTGCGGGCGAGAATCCAAACAGGATTTCAAAAGGCACGGCCTGATGACTGTCATGTCGGGCCGTATTAAAAGCTAACTGTAACCACTTCAGATTCTGATCCCAGGTGGTCTGTTGCTCAGCGTGATAAGCAATCAGGGCGGACCGGAGATTCCGATTGAATCTCTCCGCATGGGACGCCTGTGGGTAATAAGGGGAAGTGGTTACGTGTTTGATCCCACTGGCGAAACACATCCGCCGGAATTCACCCGAAATGAACTGCGGGCCATTGTCCGAGACAATGATGGTCGGAAGACCGAAATGCTGAAATATATTGTTTTGGAGCGCGTTTATGGTTAAACGAGCCGTTGCCTGCCGTAAGGGCAATAGCCAGGCAAACTTTGAAAAAGCACCCACACAAACAAGCAGGTAAGCATTACCTGACTTGCTACGGGGGAATGGCCCCACGTAGTCGATGAACAACTTCTCCATCGGTCTGCTCGCCACATCAGATGACAACAACCCTAACTTGGTGTTCTGGGCAGGCTTGCTCAAGCCACATAGATGACAGCTCTTAACCCTGGTCGCGATGTCCCTATCCATGCCCTTCCAGATAAAATGTCTCCTAATGCTGGAAATGGTCTTAGAAATTCCCTTGTGGCCTCCTACTGGGGAATTGTGGTAATAACTGAAGACCATGGGCACTAACTTGCTAGGCAGCACGATCTTAGGGGCACGTCCTTTTCTCTCTCTACAACATAGGACTCCCTTGGACAAGAAGTAAGGGGCCTGTATTACCCTCCTTTATATTTTGGATGACTGGACCCAGCTCTTCGTCGTTCAACTGATGGGGTAACACATCAGTGAAGGCTAATGGAAAGTCTAGCAGAACGGAACAGGGTTGCTCAGATTGGGCATCACTGGGCTGGGAAAACATGCGGAACAAGGTGTCTGCAACTACATTTTGAGATCCCCTAATGTGTTGCACTTTGAACTTAAAGGATGAGATCTTCACCACCCATCTACCAATTTTACCCAGTTGCCGGGGATGAGCCAGAAGCCAAGAGAGAGCCTGATTGTCAGTCTCGAGCAGGAACTCAGCATGTTCCAGGAAACGCCTGAACTTGTCTAGAGCGTACACAACAGCTAAACACTCTAGCTCATAGACGGACGATTTTCGTTCTTGCTGGGTCAATGTCCGGGAAATAAAAGCCACAGGCTGCCTAGCGTCATCAACAACTTGGGACAGAACTGCCCCGAGCGCAACCGAACTCGCGTCCGTCTGTAGGATAAAGGGTTTCAAAAAGTCGGGGATCCGTAACACCGGTGGGGAGATGATGGCCTCCTTCAAGGTGTGGAAAGCCTTCTGTTGACTCTCACCCCATGTAAATTTAGCGCCCTTCTTCCTCAGCTCGTTCAAGGGTGCGGCAATCTCAGCGATATTAGGTGTGAATCGTCGATAAAAATTGACCATACCTACGAATCTCGCTATTCCCTTCGCATCCCTAGGAGGGGGGAAGTCACGGATGCCCTGTGTCCTCTCGGGGTCGACCGTAACGCCCCGGTGTGAAACCAAATGGCCCAAGAAAGAAATACTCTCCTGGGCGAAACGAACCTTCTCGGGATTGACAGTGAGGCCAGATCTTCTCAACCGACACATCACTTCTCGGAGATGACCCAGATGATCTTCGAATGTCTCACTGTACACCAACAAATCATCTAAGTAATTAAAGACGAACCTGAATTTCACGTCGTGAAAAACGGTATCGAGAAGACGAGTGAGTGTCTGGGCCCCCACAGCCAAACCCATGGGAACCCTTGTGTATTGGTACAAATTCCATCGTACACAAAAGGCCGTGTACGGTCTACTCTCTTTGGACAAGGAATCTGGTGATAAGCCGCATTGAGATCGATTATGGTGAAATACCTGGCCCCACTGAACCAATCAAAGGCCGAATGTAAGTCTGGGAGGGGAACAGAATCCACCTCGATATTTGCGTTTAACTTCCGATAGTCGATGACCATACGGTGTTTACCCCCAGGCTTAGGTACCAAAAACGCTGGACTGGCATAGCTAGAATGAGAAGGTTCAATCACCCCTTGTTCTAACAACTCTTGAACCCTCTCTCGCAGAATGGTCATCTTCGGAGGTGCGAATTTGTAAGGGTGCGACCTTACTATCTTTGAGTCTGTAAGACGGATCTTATACTCCAGCAGGTGTGTGAGTCCCAGTGTAGGAGTTAACACCTTGGGAAATTCCTCACACAATCGGTCTAAGGCCCTCTGCTGGGATGGAGTGAGATGATCTCGTGCAGAATCGGGACAAGCCACCTCTTGGATACCTGGCTTAGCTCCCTGGTACCCAAGGAATGGAATAAGAGCTCCCCGATTAAACTTGAAATAGCATTGGTGCGCTTGGATGTCCAGCACGAGACCACTTTTCGGGATGAAATCGGCACCAATGATACAATCCACTCGCAGAGCAGGAGAAACCAGAAAAGGCCACACCCAAGAAAACCCATCGATTTTAAATTTAAAGGTAATCACCTGGGAGATGGGCAAGATTTCTCGAGATGCAGTCCAGCATACCACAGACGACAGGTTCGACCCCTTGATCAAGCCCTGGTTCTCAAGGTCCGCGCATACCCGAGATGAGATGATGGATCGGGCTGAACCGGAGTCAACTAATGCTCTGAGCTGACCCCCTTTTACCTCGAGCGACAGAAAGGGGCATACTGAAAAGTGTTGAGAGGTAGTGGACCGGACCTTGATGTCGAAAGAGTTGGATCCTAGCAATTGCCTGGAGGTAGTTGGAACTTGTAAAGATTTAGTACGAGGGGAAGACATCCTCCGACATATCTTCCCCGTCTACTTAGTTTTTTGGGATGGGTCTTGACGATGGAGGTGCTGGACGCGCGCGCCCTTGGGTGCACGATCGAGCCACGTGCCCCGGGCGATTACAATTATAACAGATGATGTCCCCCCATCGCTCGCGATTTCGAACTGACTGGGCCTGTCGGGGGGGGAAGGTTCACTGCGTCCTTCCGCTCTCTGAGGTCTGGGTAGTTCCCCTCTTCTGTCTGCCCTCACCTCGTCGCTCATCTGAATGGCCTTGGACATCACACACAGCCGGTCCAAGTCCGCAAACCACCGCGGCCGCTCAGCAAATACGAATCGCAATCGGTCTTCCGAGGAGACGCCGTCAAGAATATTCTGGACAACCTCTTCCTCCGACATGCCCAGTCCCAGTATGCGCGCTACCTCTCGAATACTTTGCACGAATTGGGCAAGACTCTCGCCCCTCGCCTGCACGCGATAAAAGAGTCGCTGACGTAATTGCTGCATTATTCTCCCGGGCACGAACGCCTCCAACACCTCCTGGTGGAACTCCGCCACTCCACCTCTACGCCTCATTACATCCGCCACCCTCTCAGCCATGGGGCCGCGACAATAAGGATAAACGAGCTCGAGGACGGTACGATCTGACATACCCGGGAAATCGACCAATTGAAAAATTATTTTAAAAAATGGCAATAATTTGTCCACATCCAGCCCATCCACGACCGGTAATTGCTGGATGATTTGAGACAGTGGGTTGAGCAGCTTGTGATATGACGCCGCCCCCAAACCGGAGAAAACTGGGGTACTTGCGGCAGGCTCGATTGCTCTATAAGATGACTCTACAGCCGAGACCTCGGACTCAGCAACTGGAACCGGCATAGGTGGTCTACCCGGTTGAGACCCCTGCAGGGTCGAGGTGATCTGTTGGATCAGACCTTTTACATCATGGGCCGGCTCAAGATCGCCCCATTGTTCGTCAAGATTCTGCAGCCTGTGTTTTACATGCTGCAGGCGTTGCCGGATTCGCCGGACGCCGATGGAGCACCCCGGTCCCTCCTCCAAACTGTCTACACAGCGAGCTAATTCCTGCAGCTCCTCCCACTTCTCGTTGCATTTTTCTAATTTGCTCTCTTTGTCAGCGATGGCGACCATCGAGAGCGCTTCGCCCGCGGACAGCGCTTCTCTGAGCTGCCGTCGTAATACTATTACCGTCCCTTTCGGGTCTCTCCCCCGGGCTCGTAACTCGAACTCGATTTCGTCACGCAGAAACAACTCGGGATTTAGGACGCTCATCCTCGAGCTTCGCGGTCGGCACACAAAAACACAACACCGTACAAAAATTGACAATAAAGAACACAGGAATACTTGAGTACTGTCCTTCCTTCAAGCAGACTGCGGGTCCCCCTACCGTTGCGAGGACCCAGCCCACTTACCTGAACTAGCTCTCAACAACACTACACACGAAGGAACGCAACACACACACTAATACACGACATGACAAAATTACCGACCAACGAACAACAACAAATTCTCATAAATATTTGCAATAACTACGGCTCCCGTATCTCGGAGGAGACCGACTGCCGATCGGGCCATACCGCATAACTAAAAACGCCTTCCCTATTATTGGCAAGGTAATACGCGAAAACCATTTCTCCACCTCGGCCCAGATCTGCGATATTTCGAGTTTTCAAGGAATTTCCCCCCTAAAATTTCACACCCCGTGGCGACCTACAGTTCAACAATACCAACAGGCGGGCAATGATACACACATATAATTAACAAAACCTTAGACATAACAAGACATAGGTACTTATAATATAGGGACTTCTAGTAATTATTCCAAGTCCGATTCGAACCCCAAAATATTTCCTGAGTTTGCAAGCCCCGTCACACCCAAAGTGTTACCAAATGAGACCCCTCTTTAAGTATTTTGTTGACTTATAAAATTTTTTTTTTTTTAAGAGGGGCCACAAGATAATTAAAACTAGGCCAAAAGCCTAGAGAAGCCAAAAATGCGCTGGATCTAGTGAGACGGGACTTGCAATTAAAACTCACAAAATTAACAACCAATAAATTTTTATTACATCCTTCTCCTTTTTTTTTATATAACAAAACGTTAAATATTTATCTCCCAACAAAATCAGAAAATTCTCCTTAAAATATTTTTGGTTAACTTTTTGCTTTAAAAATAATTATAAAATTTAAATGAAATTAAAAATGATTTTCTTTTACAATTGGGGTTACTTTTCCCCACTTAGCCCTATACCTAACCCCCAGAAAAAACACATGAATATATATACAATACATATAAATGGACATATAAATATACATATATGTCTACATCTACAACACATACACACGTTCCACATCACAGGACAATTACAACTTTCAACATTAATATCTTGCCACACCTCTTTCACCCCAGAAGGTACATAATTCACAATTCATAAATATTCTTGAACGCAACACCTATTGAAAGATCTTAATACATAATAATCCATGTATATATATATATATATATGTGTGTGTGTGTGTGTGTGTGTGTGTGTGTGTGTAACGCCAGAGCCCCCAGGGCATACTAAAATTCAGGGGTTGGCATAATGCCTGATACTACTATAAAGTGCTCCCACACTGAGCACTTACACTTGGAGGAAATATAATCATAATTCAGTCAAAATACAAGTGACCATAATAAATTAAAAAGAATTTAAGCGTGATAAATTTTGTGAATTATTAATAACAGTAATGTGCCATGATGCTTTATAACCTTTAAGAATTAATTTGGCCCAAATGCCGACATGTTCCTAAGCAAGATCGTGCCTAACTAAACCTGTCCCAGGAGCATGTTCAAGTCTGCATGAAAAATCCGCCTATACAGGATTAAACTGGGGACCCGACTGAAACTAACAAAAGAAACTCCTATCCATTATAGGACCCAAACTGAATATAAATATGTGAAATTAATGAATCAATTGAAAACTAAATTTAATCTGTGAAATTACATGATGAATGATAGAATTACTAGCACTAAGGCAACCCTTTTACTGAAAACTAGAAAGAAATTTACATGCCTGAATGGTAATCAGCCACGGATACATGCCAACCTCTGGGCTCACACTTACTATAAATAGTATTACAAAATGTACAAAAGATTCCCCCCCCCCAAGTCCGCGCACTATTCTGTCCCGTTAACAGGGGACCCAATTGAAATGTGTAAAGCTTAAAGTCATTTTAGGGTGTGTCGCTATGTGCCCACGAGTTCTAGTAGGTTACTTTCACTTGTGTTAAAAAGTAATATTGGGTTGGTGTCACCTGATTTATTCCCTGGTGTGGAGTTTGAGGTCCTGGTCTAAAGCATTTTTGTGTTGGTGTGGGCTGTCCTCGCTGTTCTCCTCCGGCAGATGAAGCTGAGAGCCTTGGATGTTCGGTTGTTCAGGTCATGATTTGGGGCTGGTCCTCGACGTGAAGCGAGGGACCCTAAGCATACAAATATTATCAGCGAGATGCTCCAACACTTATTCCCCCAGGTTACTCTCACACGCACCAAAATCCATTTATAAATTTTAAACACTGCTTTAGGCCTACTTGAAATGAAAGTTTGACACACTCTACAACAGGTTATACGGGCATGTGGCCCTATCTTTGAAAACATTAAGTTTGGCTAAAGTACATATTATTTTGCGTTAACATTGGTCAATTACGGGGCCTTAGTTAAGACTTCAATTACTGTTATACAATTAACTCATTTTGCACCTCTAATTCGCCACGTGGCGTGCGGGTAACAGGTTAACAATTTTCATTCATACTTGAGCGTATATTAAACAAAATCCCTTTCACGTTACTTTAAATTAAATATATATAAGTATACTGCTACCGCAGATCTGTTTTAATTTAGCCTGCCATAGGTGGAAGATGGAACAATTAAAAAAACTTCTCTGTCGGAGAACGAGGCGAGGTGGTTAGTTGAAGCAGCGAAATCAGACAAGAACGGAAACGTTTATTCCACACATTTTTCAACTCGCGCTCCGAGGCGTCCGCCAGGGAGCAGCACCAATCAAGCGCCGTTTCGTTACCTCATGTAGATTTTGCGCTAACCGTTAAACACAGTACGGCGGAACGCCCACCGCTAAATACAGAAACCTATTTTTCTTTAGCGTATTAGTGCCGATTTTGTTCAATCGGCACATCTTCTTTTTCAATCAATCACTTCTTATTACTAAGACGTATATTTTACTAAATACAACTATTATATTAATGACTCGGAACACAAAGTTTTTTATAAGTAAAAACAAAGTTTTACCTTAAACCTGAACCAGTTTTCACCTTTAAAAGGCTTCTTCAGAGGCTGCCGCTGGTAGCGCTGTCCGTCCAATTGTGGGCGACGGAATTGAATTTCGAAAGATCGATGCTGTGTGTGTATATTTTACATTATAGTATACTTGATGTAGATAATAAATTAACAGTTTTAGTTACGAATCTTTCGCTTTTGGCTTTTGCGTTTACATGTAGAATACGTGAATAATATTAAATATTGCATCTTTTGCTTTTCTGAACTGTGGCAGTTTTTAACTAGGAATCTATCGATCTCGGGGCCCCTTGGAGATTCGGGGCCCCGAGATCGATTAATCCGCTTAATCCGCCCCTGCTGAAGCCATCGTCCTCTACAATAAATATAGGTTGATTGTCGTGACATATCATGTAGAGGATGGCTTCAGTTACTTTGCTAAACTTTTCACCCCCCTCTTTAAATGAATTGATAAATTTTATAGATTCACTTAGTGTGTTTTGAACACTAGTTGACCCTTGGGTTATTATTTAGGTTCTGGTGTTGCCATACCTGAAGTTGAAGTGCTGGGAAGAGTGAGAAGTGAAAGGTCACTCGAACTTGATCTTGAGGACTGGATCGAGAGCGATTATTTAACCTGCGGAAAACATTTAGAGAAAACCTCTTTATGCCTAGATTTTATATGCCCCAACAGGTTGGAAGTATTCCCCGAAGTCTTCAATATTTTAGGGCATAGAGTACATTGGGCCGATTTTTCGTCTCTTTTTTTTTAATTTCCATACCTCACTTTTCGGAGCAATAATTCAGAAAATGTTTCCTTGGAAAGTCTCACACACACACACACACACACACACACACACACACACACACACACACACAATATCACTTAACTTACTGGAAAAAACTGATTGTTGTCACTAAACAAATATACCGTAACTAAAAAACGAAACTAACAGTAAGCAAATCCTTACACTAAAAAGTCACTACTCCTAAAGAAAATTCACTAAATAAAAACTATATCTATAACTATAATTTAAAACACTATATTTAACTGTAAATGAAGTCAAACAATTGAACAAAAGAGGTGGAGACAAATGAGAAATTGATGGTTAAGAATAAGATAAGATAATAATTGACTGTCGATACTAGATAGTGATCAATATATTTTATAAAAAACGAATTATTTAAAAATTTGTGTTTTAAATAAAAAACTAGTTTTTTTTCAAACTCTATGGAATTAAATTATTAAAAATTCACCAATTCCTAATGCAAAAACTATCGATTTGAAACATCGCCTCAAAAACATCGATGTCGATAAAACATCGATGGTAAAAGTAATCGATGTTTGGTAAAAACATCGATGTTTTTAAAACATCGACATCGATGTCACAACCCTAATGTCAATTGAGCAACTCCGTGCATTATGAACAGAACAGACTTGCCAACTGTACTGTCAATAATTCTTAAAACTGTTCTGCCAAACTTTAAAATAAAATTCTTATTTTATTAAGAATTATAAAATGTTTATCGTCTGGTGTAAAATTTGAAAAAGTTGGATATACGTTCTTTCAACAATCAGCGATGCATTTACTGTCAGCTAATTAGATCATGCACACATAAATTATCGTATAAACAATACTCACGGATTCTCACGCCAGTTGACAAATTTGAGTCTCAGTCAGCGGCAGCGGCTGCAATCAGAACAGTGAGCACACACAGGAACACGAGAGAGAGCTTCATGTTGAGACGTCACAATCGCTGCTCACTCAGTACATAGTTAATGTAAGAAGTATAGCAGCCTATAACTGCCCACACTATCAGAATCCTGTAATGAACTGATTACAACATATCAGTGTAGTCTGTTTGAATTCGTTTATCATGCGACGATACGCGATTATTTTCCGTTTACCAAAGCAACATGATTTTATGCAACTACATTTTGTTTCAAATTCGAAAGTGAAATCATAAAGGGGGGGATGGAATGAAATAGGAAATCAAATTGTCTCTACGCTAGATACTTTTTAGAGAGATAGAATCACAAATTTGGTGTTCCGGTCGATGGTTATAAAATTATCAATGTGGCGCTAAATTCTCTAAAAATAAATCTGAAATACGAAATGGAAATACAGTGGAACTTGCTTATAACGAGATTCAAGGGACCGGAGAAATGTGCTCGTTAAAACCGGGTGCTCGCTACATCCGATTTGTCGACTCGGAAGCCTAAATTTTTATACTGTGATTATCGAACAAACAAAAAAATCTACTGTAAAAGAGGATTTGCGCAATACAATTTTGACATGTTTTACGTTCTACGCTTTAAAGTGAAATTTAGACTTCAAACATTTTTTAGACGCTAAGATCCTTTGCTGAATATTGGCGTATAATGCATTCGCGAAATATAGTAAAATTAACTGTGTAGTAAAAACTTACCAAAAGTCAGCCGGCTGTCTGGAAAAAAACGCAAAACTTTCCATGCAACATGTACAATATTTATTTTTAAATTACAAAAAAATTCACTCTAATTTATTTGTCTTTTTGTTCTTCGTTCTAAATGGAATCGTCAAAATTATATTTCGCACACAGAACTTAATTAACCTTAAAATGTCATTTATTTTCGTTTGTTTAGTAATTTTGTATCTGTAGATATAAAAACAGTTTTGTAATTTATTTAAATATTACACGAATTCATCACTTACATTATTAGTTTCACTAAATTGCGTTAATGATTTTAAACGAATGTTTAAAATGCTGTATTGTAACGAACTTTTGTTAGACCTTAACCCATGAACCCATAACCCTGCGATAAAATGCTCATTATAACCAAGTCTCTAATGCGTTCTTACTCGTTAAAAGGGAGTTTAATTTTCAGTACTAAGATACAAAAGCAAACAAATCTCATAGTTTTGTTCGTTACATCCGAGTTCTCGTTATAAGCGAGCTCGTTATTTGCGAGTTCCACTGTATTAAAAGAACGGACAAAGGGTTTGATTAACTTAAGAATTTTTTACCTTGTATAATCCACTAGGCGATCTTAGTTTTTTACATACAACATGTTTCGCATATTATATTATACCGCGTTGATGATAAGCAATGAAGCACGAACACAGGCTAGTTGACGATCGGAGGTCGACCGGTGCACCGGTCGCTTTTAACGTGTTCATGTGTTTGTGTTAATTTATTCAGTGATTTTTGTGCGTGTGTTTTTATGTATAAACATTTTAATCATTTCGACGACCCCTATGTATTAGGGGAATAATAATTTTTTACTGTACCTGAAGATGGGGATTTAGTCCCCGAAACATGTTGTATGTAAAAAAACTAAGATCGCCTAGTGGATTATACAAGGTAAAAAATTCTTAAGTTAATCATAATAGCGATCTGGAGACTACAAAAAATGTATCTTGTAAAGGGTTTGAATAATGAAAATTTTGATTAAGAATACATTTTTGGTATGAAGTCATATTTTATCAGATACTAAAGAAGGTAGTAACAATAACACAGCACTGGACGGAGCACAGAGAGGTGTCTGTTGTATTGTAGTAGAGAAGTAACAGAGGTTCCGGTTTAGGGTTCGGATATGTAAAGGGAAACACTAGTAACCCGTACTGCGGGCGATGACGAAAGCGTCTCCGTTAGCTAACAGTAGGTTCAGTCGAGTTGCCGTGGTCGAGTAGCGTCAAGAACCACGGGCTTCACGTTGTCAACCGACCCGGAGACTCACCTGGAGCACCCACGGGCAGGAGCAACTCCATAGATAATGGGCCGTACTTTGGAATCGGGAGGTGACTCTCCGACACTTGGTAAGCTTCACCTATGTGTTGACTGTGATTGCCTACGTCCGGGGATACATCATCTCCCGTCACGCAAGATTCTCCGAAGTGTCCTCGATCGAGGACTGACGTCAACTATGAAGTTCCCCGTCTGTTCTCTTGACGAGCTCTTCGAAGATGACTAGGTGCGTATATACACCTAGGAGCGTAGATTCTATGCTCGGGCAACTGGTGTTACCACGAATTCCCTGATCTCCGGACTCTGCAAACGTCGTCTAAGGCCAGGTGAGACTTGGAAGCTACGCTCAAGTTTAGTCACGGTGGAGTGATATATCAATCGACGATAGCTTCACCTCCCACCCAACAATTACCGACCCAGTGGTAAGAGTCGTAATGACTGAGACTCGGAACATCGTACGATACGCGCAACCCAGTGGCGTGGCGTGGCGTGGTTACATAACACCTGTTGCCGGTTGTGATAGGCCTAAAACTTAATCTAAAAATTAATTCGAATATTTTCTTGTAGCAAGTGTTCTTTTTAGAACATTTTCTGTCTTTCGCTGGGAGAAGAAGAGTGTCCCGGTTCAACGGGATCTGACTCTCATTATACTTGCATAGGATAAATCAAAGCACAAATAATCGAATTAGAAATAATAAAGACAAACAGAGAAACACATGACTAAACGATCAAAACACAAATAGGTACGTAGTAACTGCTGCAGGTCATTTCCGAAAACGAACATAGCTGCTAACTGAGCGATTTCCCGGTTTATACAGCAGCAACATATTGGGTGGACGAATGTGTCCCCCACTCCGCTGTTTGTACAGTGACAACTACTACAAGGTCAATGACCGTACGCAGTAAAACACCGCCGACGTCTGAGCTGGTAACACAAGACGATGCAAGTGCACAGCAGTTCGAAAGCAATGCTGTGCTTTTCTTCAAGTTTCCCTACTAATATTGTTCGGATTTCAAATTATTCAGTAACTAAAGTATTTATTCTGTGATATAATTAATATTATTTTCTCTTATTTTCAGTACTGTTGCCGCCGGCAACAGCGGTTACATGGACGCCACCCCATAGTCGGTGTGGTGGAATTCTGTCCGTTGATTCCTAATATTCTCGCTGTTTGACAACTTTCTCAATTTCTACATTGTCGAATTGGTTCATCATTTTTTCTTCATCTGTGATATGTAAAGGAGCTGCTTCACTGCATGTAACTTTTCTTTTTTTTTTCATTGACACTACTGATTACTGATTACTCACAAATTGTGCCAATTGAACTAAATAAAAAATGTATAATTATTATATATTTTTATGATAAAAAATTGTGTGTAGTACAGTATAGCAATTACATAATAATAGAATTTACTAAAAAAAAGGAACTCATTTTATAAGAATTTTGTTCCATAGAACAAAATCCATCACGTTCTGTTTAGAACAATAAACAAATTTAGATAACAAATTAGCCTACATACTGTTTACAACAGACAATCAACAAAGTACTGACCTTCACCCAGTCTTGGGTAACAATAAGTTTAATCTTTGCCTGTTTGCTCATCACTAACTAATAATACAGAAAAACTTTACATACTGGATAAGAATTGGATTTATCAAATGGATTGTGCAGAACGTGGTACCCGCTGTCCTAGGTCTGGGTACAGCGAGAAGTTTTTTAAATTTCTGTACATAAGATATGCACTGGAAGTACATATGTGTTTCTGTAAAATGGAAGAGAATGAAGAAAGGGCTTCTAGGAGAGAGTGAGAGAAATGCAAAGAGTAAGATACTTGAGAGAGGAGAGACTACTGACCGAACACTACCTCTAACGGCCTTATCCGCCGACATATGTTATAGTCATCAATAAAATATGCAAATTATGTACTCCCTTCTGAACAGGCTAACGGGCTGAAATAATTGTCAGGGTTTATTCAATAAAAACTATGTGAGACTACCGCGTGTGTTTGAGTGTCTTATTAAGCTCAGAGTTATGGTCTTTAGTATCCACCTGTTTTCAACAGTGATTTTATTCAATTTGCAAAGTTGTTTCCCTTTATACTAGTATTCTCCCTGAGCTGCAGACTCGCTCACTATTTTGTATGAAGTACATTTATTATTACATAAATTTTAATATTAATAAATTTCTAAATATTGGTAAATTTACAAAACCACGAATACTCCACTATTTTTTTTTTTTTTTTTTTAGTAATGTAACAATTTTAAAACACATAACCACACAAAAACTCTACAAATTCGAAACATTCACATTTGGGTTACAATTCCTTTGAGTCTGACACACTGCTGGATTTTCAACACTTGTTTTCAAATTTTTGATCTCTTTTTAAGGACCTGAAGCCCAAAAGTTTTGAAATTTCCAAAACTTGACACTACGTTCATGATGTTAGTCAATATTCTCTTTAATTTAATACCCCACATGAATTTTTGGGCTTTTGTTAAAATTGCTACCTACTTTTTGGGCCCTGATGTCCAAAAATCTCAAAATTTCAAAAACAAACATGAAATTGTGGTTAAAATTAATTTGTTGTCACATTGGGTTAATTTGTTACCCCACATGGGGTTTTCACAGTTTAGACCCCCTCATATGTTGGGGGCCTCCCATTTGGGGGGGGGTATAAAAAACAATAGGGTTCTGTAGGGTAAAAGTATGGACATGCTTGCCTAGATTTATGAAAATCGGTTGATGCGTCCAAAAAAGTTATTTTGATACATACCCCAAATAGATACACAGAGAAATACCAAACGGTCAAGTTAAAACTGAGAACCCACCTTGCTCATTCAATTACAATATTCAGTCTGACTGTTGCATATAAATAGTGTTGCTTTGGTAAGCACAAAATAATTGCACATCTATGTGTGATAAAAAAATTCAAAAAGACTGCATTGATATGTAATCACTACTGCAAGGTCGAATCTATCACTACTGTAGGTCACATCCATCGGAATACAAATTGCATTAGCGTCTGTACATAATATATTTGCTGCATTGGTTGTGACAACATGAAGCTTTCTCTCGTGGTGCTGTCTCTGTGTCTGCTGACTGTGCTGATTGCAGCCGATGATGACAGGTGTCAGCCCAACGGCAAATCCGTAAGTATTGTCTACACACCAACATCTACTTTACTGACAATATCCACACGGATAAAAGAATTGTTTACTATCAAGAGAATGCACGTCCAATCTCTGAAAAATTTGGCAAAATGTCAAGGTCGAATAATTATCAAAATCGTAATTTTTTAAATATAATTATTTCACTACCGACTCGGAACACAAAGTTTTTTTATGGGTAAAAACTTGAAAGTTTTACTTTATAGCCTGAACCGGTTTTTGCTTTTAATAAGCTTCTTCAGAGGCTGCCGCTGGGAGTACTGTCTGTCTTGTTGTTGGTGACAGTATCAACATTTGAAATATCGATATTGTGTGTGTGGGGTGTGATATGATCGAATAATGCGTGTGATTTGAATTGTGTCTGTTCGTTTAGGATATCATTTGTATGTGTTTCCGTGTGTTTGTATATTTCCAGTTGTTCTAGAGTGTCTAGTTTTTGGCCTTTTGTGTGTACATGTAGAATGCCCATGTCATTGTCAATGTTTTTGTATGTAGGTTTGCTTCAATGAGGTGGTTTGCAAAGGTGGATTCTGTAGTGGATTGTAATGCCTTTGTGTGTTCAATGTATCTTTGTGTGAAGCTACGTCCTGTCTGGCCTATGTAGAATTTGTTGCAATCTGAGCAATTTAGTTTGTAAACACCAGGTAGATTGAATTTGTTGTGTGCTTTGTGTGTGTGTTCTCTTTTGTTAGTTGTTTTGTATGCGATTCTGTATCCTGTTTTTTGAATTTGTGGGTTATTTTTGCAGTATGGTTGTTGATGTATGTTAGTGTTATGAATTTGTTGTTTTCTGTCTTTGTCTATTGTTTGTTTTCTGTAGGAGTTTATTGACTATTGTTCTGTCGTATCCGTTGGATTCTGCTAGATATTTTAACATGTTTAGTTAGTCTTTGTAGTTTTTTTCATCAAGAGGGATATTGTTGAGTCTATGTACCTATCACAGTTCTGAAGGCAGCTAGTTTATGTTGTATTGGGTGATTGGAGGAGTTGTGTATTAGTGTGTCAGGTGTAGTCGGTTTTCTGTATATACTGCATTTGTGCCTGTGTTCAAGTTTTGTGAAAGAGAGATCTAAGAAGTTTATGCTATTCATGTGTTCGTATTCAGCAGTAAAGGTTATGTTTTTGTGTATTTTGTTTATGTGCGTAACATTGCGTGTCTTTTGTTTCCCCTGTATAGTATTAGAATTTTTTGTCTTCTAGGCAGCAATCGGAATAAACATACTGGGTATCAGTGTCGACACCCTGTTTATTTATCATTATCACAAATAATTTTTCACAATTAAAAGTCCATATTTCGATTCAGAACTATGATATCAATTATTGGCACAATCATAATTTATACAAACAAAAACACAAATATAACATTGATCCACAAATGTGGTATTAAAGGCACCACTGGCTATATGTCTCGCTTAACCGAACTTTCAAAAAATACTGACTATCCACTGCATCTACCACTGCTTATATAGGACGTTAATGATGTCATTCACCAGCATTTGTCACTTACTAGATTAGATAAGCTGAGAAAATTCCAGGCGCCTATTCTGGAATCATGTAGAACACACTGTGGTTATTCATCAGTGCAAAGTACATTTATACAAAACATTTATACAATAATAGTGTCTATCAGCTACATGACATGTGACAAGTTATACATCACTCATGTAAATGTACATGAGTAACATAAAATATGTATTATTCTAACCTATGTATTGCTCTAATGACAAAATAGTTTTAATGATATCAATCGATATTCATAATACCACTTTGAATGTGGATTTGGTGTTCCCTAGTATACAACAAATGCAAGTAGATATTATCATGTGGCTGGAATAAGAAGTGAATATTATAGGCCTATTAAGAATGTACAAACAATTTAAGTGAAATTACTATAAAATAAAATGTTGTGGACACTAAATATTGAACAACGCTTGTGGTTGTTTGGAATGTTTCAGTGTGTTAATAAGCTCTGCTGCCCTGGACTGGTATGCTGGATCGATACCTGCTTAACATATGCAGCAGCAGTGGCGTACACAGAAATCAATTTTGGGGGGTAGTCCATGTATAGCACTCTTCTACAACTTATAGTATAAGATAGAGTACATACGCCAGTCAATGGTTACAATTTATTAGTAGGCGCATTATTTTCAGTAGGTTTCACATTTTCTTTATTAAAAATGTATTATTCATGATTGGGGGACTTGACCAAAAATTAAAAAAAAATTGTCCAATAATTTCGTATAAATGTAAAGTGTTTTTAAAGTAATTTTTTTCATTATTATACCAGCATTATTCAAGATATGAAATTAGGAACATTATTAAAATTATCATTTTATTTATCGACTGATATCTGCAAAAAAGTGTTGAATTTAACTTAAGTATTAAATAATATTTTTATGAAAAATGTTTATGTACGTAGTTAAGTTTGATAAAAATATTATTTAATACTTAAGTAAAAATTCTTAGAGTTCACTGGTAGTAGTGCCTGGGCCAGTGTGGCGCTATCAAAGGAGAGCGAGATAGAAAGAAAACAGGTAGCTTACTGAACATTACACTCAGCATAATACACCGCTCAATGAACTATAAATTATAACTGAAGTAATAATTGTTATTATAAACTACTTATTTTGTTAGTATTTATATCCCCGTCCAAATTGGCCGAAATATGCACTTTTGTAATTTTAAACGAAGACCAAGTAAATTAAGGAAGTTCATATTACATTTATAAAGTGGGGGGGGCCTTGAGCCCCCTGAGCCCTCCCCTGCGTACACCACTGTCGAGCAGTACCAGGTAGGGGAGGAAGACGTGTACCAGAGGAGAGGAAATTCTAACAGCGTCTGGAAACTGATGACGGAAGACGGCACTTTGTAAACTACAGTTTGGAGGAGCTTGCTCTGTATTTACATAAAACAACATCTGAAAACTACACAGACCTTTTTGTGGTTGAACATGTTCACTGTTTAGATATTGCAATGTCAAAGTATGATATTTCATTGCTGTAGTGCTGTTTTTTTGTTCAAGTCATACTAACAATCTAACTGAAACTGAAAACATAAATAAAAATACAATTTGAACAAATTGTTTTGATAAATTCTTTCATGGGTCAATTTAAAAGCAACGTGTTAACTATAAACAAGTTAAATATATTTCTTAAATTTGTACAAATACCAGTAGAACTGTGTTACACTTGTTAGAATAGTGGTTAACAACATTTACCTGTCTTGACTAGTTTACTTCGTATAATGATGAATAATTAACAAATCTTTGTTAGTGGATTCATAAATCTGACAAATGTGGAAAACACTACTTGTTCCATGCTACTATCATGCATACTTGCAACAAGTGTTTTTGACCCTTTCAGCTTATATTCATTTTAACTGAATGAATGTGATTTTGGTTGGGTCTGAAGATCAGCTGAAGAGCTCCATTTACTGGAGGTAATGGAGCATTACTGGAAGCATTGCAAATAGTGGAGCACAACAAGGACTTTCTATAATTTGCCATTTACTTCTGTTTGAAATTTTTGTTTGCGTGTAGGGTTGACACGCAGAAGAAGATTTCATATTCATATAGTTAAGTTGATTAGTTTAAAAGTAATTTGGTTTATGCTTTCAGCGTTATTGGTGCATTAACATGCCATTGATAGTATTGTGTTTATAAAAAAGTAGGACTGAAGGGTTAAAGTGAAGATTTGATTGAGAACATTATTTTAAATTTCACTTCTTGACGTCTAACACAGTAATCGGGGAAACATATTACAATAGTTAAAACACAAAAACATTCAGTAACATTATACAGTGTGTGTTTGGATTGCCCATGTTGGTACACAGGTTACTAAGGATAATTATAAAATAGAAGTAAATATTTTTAAAAGGTTCCACAAATTATAGTTCTAACTTCAGAAATAAATCAGTTTCAAAAAATACAAGTAAATTACTAATTAAAAAATGTTATATGTTGATAGTACCTCAGACAAAATGCCTGCGTTTGCCAACCAAATACGCAAAGTTACTAATGAAATAAAATTAACAATTTACCTTGATGAGACTGGTCATTCTCTAAAACTTTGTCTCTTTAATCTATTATTAATAATAAGCTTAACAGAGATTTTGTAGGATATTATACTAAAAATAATTATCCATTAGATACTAATGATTCCTAGGAGTTGATTCAGCAAGCAATTTGGGGGGGGGGGAGTTAACGTTGGGGGTATTATGGAAAGGACAGATATTCGTTAAAAGGCCTAACTATAAATTATAGGAATGAGTGAAGAAACAAACACAGTTTGTTATAATCAACACAATAGATTTATTGATATACAAATATAAAGTCATATTTATGTTTGTCAGTTCATTGTTCGCTAAATGATATTCACTTACAGTTTAAAATACACAATACTCATTTATGTGTAAGTACAAGAGAACAATTACAATGCTGGTAAGTTGCAGCACAGATACAATTTAGAGTAAAACCATGAACCTGTATAACATGATATGAATTGTTAATCATATTTGCAGTCACATAACAATTCTTCAATCACAAAATGGCAAAAACTTTGTCTCAAGCAATCATTTGCGGGGAGGCGATTACCTCCTTTAACCTCTGACACACCTGATGTTGTCCAGCTGCTCCAAGGGTAGTATTATCGTTCGATAGACATTGATAATGTCCAGATGTTTTACACATATGCACACAATGCAACCATAAAACTCCAGACATACTAAATTAATGCATTACAAGTTTAAAAGGGTTGTAAAAAGCAATATGAATATTACGAATCATCAAAACCACAGTTTGTTGTGCCTCCATTTATGGAAACAGCTTTGTTACAGATTTCACACAACCTTGAAAACTCATACCGATATGCACAATGTTATTATTATTATTTTTAAATTCTTTAAAAACTACATATCTAAGTCAAGTAGAAGCCTCGTCCCACTGACCACACACACAAATCTAGTATATTACAATACAATATCCAGAATATTATGTACTATCTTCAGTAACATAATCATAATCTTTTATGTAATCTTCAGTATATTCAGAATATAATACAAACTACAGTAACTATTATGTATTGTTTAAGAATAGTCTGATACATTGACACAAACAGATTTGCCAGAAACAGAGAGTACACTGTTGCCCAATACTATAGAAACAAAATTCCCTATTAGCGCTTTCAAGTTTCACAGCTCATCATCAAATTGGAAATATTTGTAACTACAACCACTAACACAACTTCATTAATTAAACAATTGTCTGAGTCTTACGAGCATCAACAACAAATTGTGTAAGTTAATCATAAGTGTAAGTAAAACTTTTTATATGGTAATGGCTATGCCAGTGTTACTGTATGGTTCTGAAAATTGGATTCCACAAAAAAACATCTGAGTAGGATACCTGCAGGCATTGGAGATGAGATTCTTGGAATCAGTTAAAGGCTGCACACAAACAGATCGTGCACCCCAAACAGATAGACTCTACAATAAAGACATTCGAGAAGAGTTGAACATTTTTAAAATCCAAGACTGTATTGCAGAGAACAAAGAGATATGGATTGCTCATCTGAATAGGATGCCAAATGGCAGGTTGCCTAAGGAAATTTGGCAATACAAGGCTATTGGACAACAAAGACCTAGAAAGTGATGGTGAAGTGGATATATTCCTTTGGGACCAGAACAGGTGATTTTCCTAGTCCCAGATAGAAGAAGAAGAGAAGAAGTAAATAAAAGTGAAAATAAGTATACAGTATCATACGATTTCAACCAGCTAATGAATAGGCCTTCTTATTAATGTTGTACTTCATAAAACCAAACCGTAAGGACATTGCTAAGGCATTATTTGGTTTTGGCCCTACTGTTTAGCATTTGCTTGTTATAGTATACACAAGAAAAGCAATTTGAATGTTAAATGTTTTCAGTAAACTGTAGAGGATAGTTGGTAAACAGAATTGTAGTCTTTAAATGAGAAGAAATATGAGAAAAATATATTAAAGAAATTTAAATCTATTGCAACAATACAAGCATATGCTGAAATGTGCATGTATTAAATAAAATAAATATTTAGATTAATTTTAATAATACGTAATAGACAAAAGCAGGTGTGAAGTTGAAAGCTGAGTTAGACGCAGCAATGACATGCATGATCACGCGATTATTGCTGAGAGAGTGTACAGCAGTAAATACTGTGTATGTGTGAAGCCTGTTCAAGCCTGCAAGTTTGCAATCTCACCCCAAATAGATACTAAATTATAGTTTTTATTTAATTATAAGTAAACCGTAAATGTTAGAAAGATTGCAAAGACTTCTAAATATGCATGAAAATCAGACACATATGCAGTGCAAAAATGGTGTGATTATGACGTTCAGTGTGAATTCTGTGCGATTTTAAGAGCATAGTAATTACACTAATGATGCGATCACTATGATAATTAAGTATAATATGTGTAATTAAATCAGACAATGTTAGATCACTTTTAAATCTGCATTAAACATTGTAATTGGCAAAAATGTGCGAATATGTGAAATTGGATGATAGTGGGGGAACTGACGCCGTGGAGAATTTTTGACCTGCAGAATCATGAGCCGACAGGTGTGATTTTTTTGGTGAATATAAATACGAGCCCAGGAGAGCCAAATTTACTCTTCAATCAGTTTTCAGTTGCGGTGGTAAGCTCTGTCCGTCAGCAACGCGAATTTCAATCAGTCTTCAGACATAGCTGGACGCTATGTCCAGTATTGACGAGATTTTTGTTTATAAACTGTAAAGTCTAATGGACAATACATTAATTCAAGTAATCAAAAACAGTAACTATTAGTTTGGTTATTTTTAACTACAATTATCGGACGTCTACAACCAGTCTACAACCACAAACGTCAACACCCTAGACAAATGGCGAGAGCACATCGAGCAGAGGAACGATATGCAGAGCAATATAGACGGTTACTAGAACAACAGCAGCCGATGCAGAGCAACATATGTACGGCAAGAAAGAAACATTGAAACAATTGATAATCAATATTTTATGGCGAAGTAAATATTATTATTTTTTTACTTCTAATTTCGTTTGAATAAAGTAATGAAAACATGTTACGATTTATAAAAGGACTACTTTTATTATGATTACACCCAAACTCCAATTATAAATACACGCAACTATAGAAATGTTGTATGAATTTTATGTACACTCAAATTAAATTTGCAACTCAAATTAAGCAATGTATTTGTTACATTTTGGCGCCCAACAAATAGATTTGTATTTGCAACCTGTATACAGAAAATATATCGTGTAACCCCTCTTTAAAACCTTTTATGCTTTATAAAATTTTTGAAATAAATTATTATTTTTTTTTTTAAGAGGGGCCACCAGATTTAAAACTAGGAAGAAGGCCTAGAGAAGCCAAAAATGCGCTGGGTCCAGTGGGACGGGACTTGCAATCAAACTCGCTGTTAACCAAGAATAACAATTTTTATTATGTCTTAAAAAATATTTCCTTTACATAATTTGAGAAAATTCTTGAGATCATATTTTGTACGCATACGTATATATCAATTCCCCTTCAAATATTCCCCATCACAATTCACATTAATTATATATATGCCCCGAAGTCATAACATCATCTTTTATCCAACTCGCCCCTCAAATTTCAATAGCCTTTTCATTACATGCTTCAACATAAATACCCATAAACGTATATACATATCACAGACAAATATTCAATATCACAAATATACATAACAAACAACATTATACATGAAAGCCTTGCCACCCGCCTATATATCTTTCTCTATATATATATTGCCCCATCATATGGAAATTTCAAACTACAATACCCATACATACGTCCGTATACATACATCTAGTGCCCCCCACAAGAATCTGGGTGGGCCAGAATACAAGTTACAACTCTAAATGCCCTTGAACCGTCCGTATAGATTTTAGTGAAATTATAATTACAAGTTATTTGCGAAAATCTGAATTGACAAGAATAATTTAAAAAAATACAAGTTACAGCTTTTTATGTGACATGAACATCCTGTGTGACTTTATCATTTCTTAGAAAATTTGGTTTGACAAAAATGATTTAAAAATACAAGTTACAACTTTGATGTGACATGAACAGCCTGTGTGAATTCATAATATTATAATTTATAAATCTTTAAGAAAATCTGGTTTGACAAAAATAATTTAAATATACAAGTTACAACTCTGATGTGACATGAACAGCCTGTGTGAATTTATAATTTCTTAGAAAATCTGGTTTGACCCGGAAGCCGGCATGTTCCTAAGCATGACCGAACATAATTTAACATGTGCATGGGGCCTGCATAAAACTGCATGCAAAACCTGCCTACCCAAGGTCTTATTAGGGGACCGGACTGAAACTTGAATAAAAAAAACTTACAACCCTTATATGACCCAAAACCTAATTTAAATATGTATTAACTGTAATTACCGTAGATAATCGAACAGGAATTATAACTGAACCGGACCAGCCAACACTCACCAACAGCACCCACCTACATGTCTGAAATACCGGTCCCCAAATACTTAAACAACCCCCTTTACAGTATCCGAGTAAGGAAAAGAGTGCATGAAATCTAAGGAGCCTCGGAAACATGCCAACCCCCGGGCTTACACTTAAGGTCGAATGTAAGTAATTTTATACATATAGTGCCCAAAATCCGCGCACAAATATTGTCCAATTAAAACGTCCTTAAGATAAAAATGTCATGGTGTGTCACAAAATACCAACGAGTTTTATTGATTGTTAACGGCACAAATAGATGGCTTCTATGTGGACCAAATAAGAATTAAACTGATTAAATATCACCTTGTCTATGAAGTGGATTCCCAGGTGTTCAGTGATCAGTGAGTCTAACGGCTAGGTTATGAAGTATTGCCGGGGCATGGTGATCTTGCCGTCCTTCCGACAGGTGAAGCCGGGAGCCTTTTGCTAAGTTCAGGAGCAGATGGACATGCCTGGGCTGGATCCTCGTCTTGGGGCAGGGGCCCGCAGATCCGGACGAGATTATCTAGTCATAGGATAGTGATACGAAACAATTACAAAAAACTTCATCTCTGTCGGACGGGGCAGATGTACACGGAGCGGCAGGCAAAGGTAGACTGGAAATTCTGTACTTGTCAGCGCAGAGACCAAATTACGAATATTTACCCCACTAGAATGCGCGGTGAGTACTACAACCCAATGGAGCAACAAATTTACACACCTGAATTAAGGACACAGCTAGCAATTTCGCGTCTGACACAAATATAATTATTTTATATATATATATATATATATTTAATTTTTATTATACAAGCGCCGGTTCGCTGACAAACCGGCACAATCGTTATACAATTTGTCTCCCAAAAGCGTGGGGCTATACAATTTAAATTACATTTAAAGTTGTACACAAAATTATTGTTGTATAATTTTGTCGCCTGTTAACGTGTGGCACAACACGCCTACATTTAATGAAAAAATATATGCTCTATTGTTAAATGTGTGCATAGGATTTTATGTATAATAATTGATGTTTATGTATGAATATTTTGTATGCTGTTTATATTGTTGTGTATAATAACACAACTGGGGGCGCCCACAATACATTGATGTATAAGATAACAGGTGTAATCGTAATAAGAGTATAAAAATAGTTACTAATAAAAAAAATAAAATAAAATAAACAAATAAATCAATAAAAAATATAGCGAACGGTTGTATAATAATACTAATTTTAAAAATAAATTTAAGTACATCGTATTCATTATGGCAACACCAGAAAGCTTAAACATGGAAGCACTTCAAACCATGATGCGTGCTTGTGTAGATGAGATAAGCACAAAACAGACAGAAAATCTAAATGCTAAATTTGAGGAACAAACTGAAAAGTTAAATAATAAATTAGAACAACAGTCTGAAAATTTTAATACTAAACTAGAACAACAGACTGAAAATTTTAAACAGCACACCATTAAAATTACGGAAAGTTAGAAGAGTTAAAAATTGATAAACTACAGTTGAAACAAGACAACGTAGAGTTGAAGCAAAGCATAGTTGACAGTAATGCACAATTAAAAAAAAAGATTGTTGATACCAATGCACGTATTGAAACTATTAAAGAAAATATATGTGCAATAATTGATAAACAAGCGGAACAAATATGTGAAACAATGCTATGGGAAGAAACCATGAAAATTTAAGATACGAAAGAAAATACGTTCATAATTAATAATGATAATCTAGAGAAATAATTAACATTAAGGAAGAAAGCAAAGTGAAAATTAAGCAAGCATACCTTATTGATAGGAATATCCAAGTAACAGGTTACACACACAGTATTAAATCACATAAGAGGAAAATACATGTAAAACAATTAACACACAATAATTATCACTGTAATGAGAAACGTAATAATAAACCATCTATATGAAACACTACGCAAAATTGTGATAATTATAATATTAACTATACACACGGTAAGTACCGGAAGAGCGATAACTATGATAACGATAATTATAACTGTAATTATAAAAACTACAGAGGTTATCATAAACGACAAATAAAAAAACAGTCAACAGCTGTTTATATAGGCCTCAAGCGGACTGACCATATGCAACGCATTCATGATGAGAGAATTATGGAACGTGCAGAGAGAAGAGATAGGGGTTATTCATTGCATCTAAGACACAAATTCTTGCTGTACGAACAGGTGAGTTACACAGTCAAAACGAACGTTCACGTGGTAAATACACACAATAACGGAATGCGAGATGGAAATAACTGTACACGTCGGCTAATATACGAAATGGCTACTACACGTCGAGGAACAATAGATTTCCTGTTGACGGACACAATGCATTGTGTAGCTTAAACTAGGGAGGGTGTAAATTAAACCACACTCAATGCCCGAATGTGAATAAATAATTATTTAAAAAAATAAAATATTACTGTGAATTATTAATAAGAAAAGGAGTTAAATAATAAGGAATAATAATAATATGCTAAAAAAAGATAGAAGTTATATTTAAGGAAATGTTATGATTGAAAAGAAAAAAATGTTAAGGAATTAAATAAAAAGGAATGTTAATGTGTTAAAAATATGTTAAGAAATGTAAGGAAAGAGGAATAATATTATTAATTTAAGAAAGGATTAGAAATGAGAAAGAAATGTTATAACTGTCAGACGGCTGATTAAGCAAAATCTTCATACCTTAGTGGAAATGCAAGGAGACAGAAGAAAGCGATAGTGGAAGTCAAGGGCAGAGATTACTTAGGGCTCAAATGCTACGATTAACACATCAAGTGAGTTAAGGGGTGTAACGTAGCAGGCCTCCAAGAAGTGCACCCTGGGTAACGCTAAATCTGCTACAGCGACCGCCGTTTTCTCCACTCACATACCCGACCGACAACATAACCAATCGCTACTGGGAGGCTCGACGTCGAATGGTTGAAGAACCACGTACGGGCGTTGGCTAAAGTAAAGTAAAGTAAGTTAAGCACATAAAAGTCTGGATATAGACGTGTTTCTAAGGCAGTCATCTGTAACCAATCATGCGACACACTACGAAGCTAAAAAATATTCTGTTACGGAAGTGTATTACAACACAGGGTAAGAATGAAGAAAATTATGAGCGATCAGAAAGGTAATGTTAAAGAAATGTAATAAAGGGTAATTAAAGCTAATGTATTATATAAGTAATGTAAGAAATGTAAAGAATGTTCATGTAAGAAAAGAGTAAAGTATGGTAGGAATGTATGATTAAGGTAATGTAAAATTCTAGACTGAAGGATGGCAGAAATATGTTAAGATGCAGAATGTTTACCAGTGCAAGAAAGCAAACTCATTTAGGAAGTTCTACACGTAAAAATAAATAGGTCAATGGGACCAGATTAAAGAAGAACAATTATTAAAGTTGAGCTACGCTCACATGTGTGTGGGGAGAGGGAACATTACTTGCTCTACCCTCGAACTAAGGGAAATTGAACAATTAATATTCATTATTATTGGTTGTGTTGTATAAATAAAAATAAAAATAAATAATATGGAATATAAAAATATAATATGTCTAATGATAAAAAAAAATTTAATAAATAAATTTATTAAAAATTTTATTTACCAAGCAGAGGAATAATGCAACAATACAAGCATATGCTGAAATGTGCATTTATTAAATAAAATAAATATTTAGATTAATTTTAATAATTTATAATAGATAAGCAGGTGTGAAGTTGAAAGCTGAGTTAGACGCAGGAATGAACATGCAAGATCACGCTATTATTGCTGAGAGAGTGTACAGCAGTAAATAGTGTGTATGTGTGAAGCCTGTTCAAGCCTGCAAGTTTGCAATCTCACCCCAAATAGATACTAAATTATAGTTTTTATTTAATTATAAGTAAACCGTAAATGTTAGAAAGATTGCACAAAGACTTCTAAATATGCATGAAAATCAGACACATGTGCAGTGCAAAAATGGTGTGATTATGACGTTCAGTGCGAATTCTGTGCGATTTTAAGAGCATAGTAATTACACTAATGATGCGATCACTATGATAATTAAGTATAATATGTGTAATTAAATAAGACAATGTTAGATCACTTTTAAATCTGCATTAGACATTGTAATTGGCAAAAATGTGCGAATATGTAAAATTGGATGATAGTGGGGGAACTGACGCCGTGGACAATTTATGACCTGCAGAATCATGAGCCGACAGGTGTGGTTTTTTAGGTGAATATAAATACGAGCCCAGGAGAGCCAAATTTACTCTTCAATCATTTTCAGTTGCGGTGGTAAGCTCTGTCCGTCAGCAACGCGAATTTCAATCAGTCTTCAGACATAGCTGGACGCTATGTCCAGTATCGACGAGATTTTTGTTTATAATCTGTAAAGTCTAATGGACAATACATTAATTCAAGTAATCAAAAACAGTAACTATTAGTTTGGTTATTTTTAACTACAATTATCGGACGTCTACAACCAGTCTACAACCACAAACGTCAACACCCTAGACAAATGGCGAGAGCACATCGAGCAGAGGAACGATATGCAGAGCAATAGAGATGGTTACTAGAACAACAGCAGCTGATGCAGAGCAACACATCATTTCATTCTACAGCCAGCAGATGGAACCATGAAGGACGAGTGACTGGAGGACGACCAGTGGAACCGGAAAACGCAAGAGGAAATCCAGTAGGAGAGGACCGACAGATCACCGGAGGACATGGGTACAATCTGCAGAATTGACGTGACAAATAACCAATTTATAATTATGAAAAAATAAAGACATTGAAAAGACATTTTTAAAACTTGAAAAATAAAGAAAATTTATGTCATGTAGATAGAGATAAGAGAGTGTAATTTAACTTTAGTAAGAATTTTCTTTAATGATGACCAATTAATTTAAAGATAACTTCAACCATTGCTTGGATGATTAACAATTGACTTAATAATTTTAAATGTTCATTTAAAGTGTGTAAAGTAATCAGTGTGTAATATCACACGAAATGTATAAAGTAAAGTAATTGGAAATATAGAAGAAGACTAACGATTCGATTAGTACATTTAAACTTTTATAAAGCATTAAAATGTATGCCAAGCATAGAATAATAATGTAAATAAGAACAAACTTATAAAGCACACAGTCAGACTGAGCAGTCGAGAATTTATAGTGTAACAAAGATATGTTTAACATAGAGTTTTGCTAATATAAGATATAAGATTTATTTTATGATGAATGTACGGCAAGAAAGAAACATTGAAACAATTGTTAATGAATATTTTATGGCAAAGTAAATATTATTATTATTTTTTTTACTTATAATTTCATTTGAATAAAGTAATGAAAACATGTTATGATTTATAAAAGGACTACTTTTATTATGATTACACCCAAACTCCAATTATAAATACACGCAACTACAGAAATGTTATATGAATAAATGCAATTATTACATTAACAACTCTGAACACAAAGTTTTTTATAAGTAAAAACATTAAGTTTTACCTTACAACCTGAACCAGTTTTCACCTTTAAAAGGCTTCTTCAGAGGTTGCCGCTGGTAGCGCTGTCCGTCCTGTTGTGGGCGACGGAATCAAATTTCGAAAGATCGATGTTGTGTGTGTGGGGTGAGATATGTTTGAATTATGTGTGCGATTTGAATTGTGTCTGTTCGTTTAGGATGTCGTTTTTATTTGTTTTCGTGTGTTTGTATATTTCCAATTGTTCTAGAGTGTCTACTTTTTGGCTTTTTGTGTGTACGTGTAGAATGTTCATGTTATTGTCGATGTTTTTGTATGTGTGGTTTGCTTCAATGAGGTGGTTTGGAAAGGTGGATTCTGTAGTGGAGTGGATTAGTATTTCTGTACTTATATAATTAGTACCATACAACTTATATATATTATAATTAACTCTCATTACAATTATATTACTTTATATTTTACATTGTAAGCATGAATATAAGGCAAAATAAATCTCGAAACGTTACATAAAACCTGCATTTTTATTAGATCGAAACTCGATATCAACTTGAAACCAAAAATATTTATTTTCACCATTTTACATCTCTCACATCCCAGCTTTTATCTTGTTCTGTCTTGCCAATAATTTTCTTGCACATGTCTGCTTTGGAACTGTTTGCCTCATTCCATCATACTAAAGAATTGTGATCCTTGGACTCCTTCTCTGTTGAGTCCACATCGGTGCCATATTTTAGGTGGCCACCTTGATACCAATTTAGAGTTCTACCATCAAATGTGTCCAGATTATTTATCGCCACCTTCAATTGGTCTCTAATCATATCATTTCTAACCCCTGCCTGTTCTTTGTAAACAACATCTCTTCCTCCAGAAACCCGTCTATTTATTGGTTTTCTTTTAGAGATCTCACATCTCTGCTCCAGATAGTGCAACCTTTTCCTGTTAGGTTTTTATGTATTTTTCTTTTTAATACATTTGCAGTATGTTTATTTTGTATAAGTAAGTTGAGTTGTTATATTGCCATTGTAGCTTTTCCTATAAGCCATAAATGAAATTAATCTTTAATCTGTCACCTGTGTCTACTCTTAAGAGCATAGAGTTCAACTGCCACTGTGCTGTCAGACTTAAAAACACACATGCACATGCACATGCACACACAGTCTGTCTAAAAAGTAATGAAACACAATTTTTCTCACAAACAGCAGTACTCTAAGACCAAGAACAACTGACAACAGCTGATGACTATAATATAATAAATACTGTAACATCTCTGTTTTCTAAGTGATTTTTGCTTCACACCACAAAAATTGAACTCAGTAACATTGAACAACGTTATACAATCAAATTTTATGACATGCTCTGTAACAAACTTAAAACACTTATGGAGATGAACACAGTAGTAATTCCTGACATAATGGGTAGAGCAAGTTTCGACTCTGAGCACGTATACATAAAATTCCAATGCTACAAAATGATTTTAAAATATTCAGGTTCTCATTTGTTTGTGTCACTGTGAGAAAAATATTTATCAAGTGTAGTTAGTATGAAGATTAAAAAAGTGGCATTTAACAAGCTGTGATTCTACTATTTACTAGTTTAAGTAATTTATGACTTCAAGAACCAGTGCTCAGGACACAGCGTGGGTAGCTAACCTCAAACAGCAACAACAAAACAATAGACAAGAGAAAAAATTCCTGCATATTCACTGAGTCAGGACACTGCTAGTGCTCCTAGAGGCTTAAAGCACTACTAAAGAGTGCCTGCTTTTTGTGTCTCTGAAAGTCAAGTGCTGTGTTGTTTAGCATTCTACGTAGGTACCAGCAAATCATCATATACTGTTATAAGTTTGAGTATTTCTAACTGTAGCCTAACGTGTAAAAGAAGGCAAGATAATGAAACTGTAGTTATGAAATCCTAAATAAATGCTAAGTTTTCTGAATTTATGGCCAACTCATAGTTAGAGCACCAAAGCATTTTTTGAAGTGATTGGTTTGGGGCTGGAACAGTCCAGTGGCGTGAAATGTGCCGCCGATTTTCAAAAGATGGGAGATAAGAAGGCGTGTGAAACAGTTTTTGGTGGCAACATTAATGTTGGTTACATAACAATTTATTTACTTTTCCCTGATTTCTTTGGGCAAGCTCTGCTTGTGTTGCTTGCTCTGCTTGTGTTGCTTGCTCTGCTGATTTACCTTTGGAAATGAAGATATTTCTCAAGCTGTTTCAGTCTCGGGCTCAGATTTTAAGTGGCACAAAACATTTTCGGATGGTCACAAAGTTGTGGAGAGCAAACAGAGGTGTATGCTATGCATGAGGTGCATTTGTATAAATTATAATTTCAGGGAAAGAACAATTGCAGTTTGTGTTTTTTTTTAACTAAGAAGGCTCTTCAGGTACATTGGGAACACATCTAGTTTCCCTAACATAGAAAATTTTAACTTCTATTCACGTGCATTTCATTGAACTTGTAAGTGTGTATTTTTTTTTTTTACTTTAGCTAATTTTTTAAAGTTGTTAACACCCAACACGGTTTATACAGTATCATTTTTTTTGCAATCAGACATATGTAGCAAAAAAGTGTTTTTAGTTTCACACCTGCATAACCAGTCAGCAGCATCACACATTGCCTGAACTGAAATTTAATTAAGAAAGTTGTGTTAGTGGTTTATAATCACAAACAGAATTATCACTGTTGCACACCACTATAGAAATATTATTCCGATCACCGCTTTCAAGCGTCTCAGCTCATCGTCAGATCGGAAATAGGTTATTTGATCTCAGCCGATCTGACGATAATTCTGTTTGTGGACTGAAATTTATAGTAAACCTATTTTTGTTTTTACTTTGTTTCTGATTGTTTAGTTATCTGAGCTCTAGTCTTGGTGGTCCTAGCTTTTTTTGTTTTCAATTTCATTTGAAACCAAGAGAAGTTTTCAAATGTTTTGAGTGGAACTCATTTTTCTCTAAAGTGAATATTTTATAGAAATATGGTAATAATAATCTACAACCCCACATAACACATTATACTACACCTAACCTATACAACAGATTACCAATACAACACACGAGTTGTTTCAAAACACGCTATGGTAAATCCTGGGAGGGAGACTAAAGGCAACAATTGCACTACCTACCAGTCAAGTCAGTGCATGTAAATCTCCTCCCTTTCTCCCTATCCTCTTGACACAGACATATATATACTGTGGCTGGACAGAAACTCTAAGGATAATGGACATGTCCCAAGCCTCTACTTATGTCATCTCCAGCTCTCCGTCAAGCTGGAGGACTTTTGTTCTGAATGCTGACCAGGTGTCTGATAATATTATGGTCAGTACCCTTGGGTTTGAGACGTACAGCTCTAACCCTCCACATGTTACAATATATCTACTATCTAGGATTCAGCAGCAGATAGTAGCATCCAACTCCACCACACAAGGTGGACACAGAGTCGACGCCCCACAGCCAAAACCACAGACCAACCTCGACTCGAACCCAATACATTGAGAATGCACCTAGGTTACCCCAGACCCACCCCCGATCTGCCCCAGACCTAGGTTTGGGGCACAGACAAGATGTACCCTGTCTACGAGGCCCCCCGATCCACTGTGGCTGGACATGCTGCTGAAGGATTAGCAGACCTTTTGGCAACGCATGCATAAGCACATGATGCCAGACAACAGCTTGTTGGACTTGGTGCCAAGACCCAGTGAGGGTGAAGTGGGGCAGCCAGCTGTGTGTGTCTTTGTTTGTTTTGTGTCTGTGAGCCTACAATAATAGTTCAGCTGCCTTTATTAACCAGCCAAACTGTAGTTCTAGCCTTGTCTAAACTACTATACATTCTAAAAACATTATTACATTCCTTATATGGCAATTCCAGAGATTTTGGCCCCACCAGGTACAACTAAACCACTTCCATATTAAAATGTTAGAACGGTAACATTTGCACAGACACTTATGAATCAGAGCCTTTGTTGACAAGCCATGGTTGGGGAAGAATTATTTCTGTCTACAATAATTTTTATTGTATCTTGAATAAATTTTTAGTAAAATCTTAATATAATTTTATACACAGCTACACATAATATGGTCTTCTGTTTTAGATTAAAGAAATATAAAACAGTACACCAATAGTGTCTGCTCCTTTGGGCTTTCATCACCAACCAAGACCACTGTGTGAGTTGAGAATCAGTCAAATGGATGCCATTCAAAGATGAAGAATTAAATGAGGGAAGCATTGTGTGTTTGATTAAGTGTATTAACTATCTTCTGTTATGAAATATGAGAATGTAGGAGATGGGGTTGGCATTCATTGCCGATGTTTAAGGCATCCTTCCCATAGTAAAAGACAAATGTTGGTTTGTATTACCAAAGAAATAAGCATTTCTTTCAATGTGTGTGTGCAATGCATTCCAGTTTGGAGTCAAACACATATGTTTTGTAGCATAGTGTGGAAACATTGTACTCCCATTTCACTTTAGGCTGTCAGTTCAGAAGTTACAAACAGTAGCAGCCTATAACCAGTCATAAATAATTCCTCCATGATGACCTGTTCTGAAAATTAATATCTGAATTGTAAGCTACTAGATAGATTTAAAATATGTTGTTTTATATTACAAAAATATAATTATTATGTATGAGTTAGCGGAGAGAAGATATCCATTTGCATCTGTATTTATAATTACGATAATTTATTGGTTTGTATAGTCATTACTATATATGAAATAAATTCTCAGGTGATAATTACCAAGCAACTGAGTAACAAAAAAATAAAATAATTAAATAAACAATAAAAATCAAATGCCATTTTTTGGAACTTATATTCTCCAAAGCATTACTCATGCTTCATTTCATAGCATACCCAAAATGCAACTAGGAACAGGGTTCTTCCCCAGCCTGAAATCCTTTGCAGTGTTTATCTTTTGCTTTATTGTTTGCCATTTCTGTTTTGTAGCTTGATTTTTAATTAAATATAGTGTACTTTAAGTAATGGCTAATTTAGTGATGGTTAATTAATAGCTTTAAAAGAAGTTTTTAAAGGATTTTGGTATTAGTTTTAACATAATAATAGTTTTCAACTGTTTTTTATAAATACAGTAATTAGCTACACAGAAGTGATAAAATATAGTTTCTTGATACAAAAGGACAGACATATCTAATGAAAATATGGAAATAAGTAGTCAAAATGTCTCTTCATAACTATTCGTTTTGGTAGTAGAGTTTACAAATTTCTTTTAAATTGTGTGCATATATATTTAAGTGACTGTATGTTCTCACAGGCTGAAATAAATCCAAGAGATGACTTTAAGAGCTCGGCTCTCTACCTGGCTGAGAAGTATGAATATGATATAACTGATGCACACATACTTCTCCACTCCTCCTTGTTCCTTTTCACAAGGCACAAACTTCATGTCAACTGCATGCGGTACAGTTACAAGTGTTTTTTGAGTTTGCAGTTCTTTTTGTTACACTAACAGTGATTTCTGTACTTGGATTTTTTACTCTTTTAATGTAGCTTAATTTTTGTGTCTGAGTCGCATCTATTCAGGACATAAAGTGTGCTGTCACCATCTATTTCAAGTCATGAAAAATCTGTAGGCTATATCAGAGTAAGTTAAAGCTTTCTACATTTGGGCAAACAAGAATAGGTTATAAATCAAATCAACAAATGAAAATACAGTGGATTCCTCTTTATCAGGACACATTGGGATCATATCAATTTGGGCCAATTAAATGGCTGGCCCTTTTATCCGAAATTTCTAAAAAGTAAGCAAATAAACCTTATAAACCAAAAGTTCTTAATAAAGTAAAATCAAACATAACTTTTAAGTACAGTAAACACGGTAATGATAAGATTTGTTACTACCAAAGTACATCTAAGGAAATATAGTAGTAAAAATATAATAATACTACAATTAAAGCATAATGAAATAGTCTGAGTGTGCCTGTTTTTATGCATCCTGGAGGACCTATTTGTAGTGACGGCTGTATGTAGTTGGTTTATGGTATGTCGCCAAGGACACACACAGTAAATCCAAAACTGAACAAATGTCATTGGGTTGTTGTTAACAATGTACTGTATTGTTATGGTTTGCTGCCCTCACTAGTCTACTCATGTAAATTATGACCTCAAAAAAATGGCTTATTACATCTTATTTAAAAAGAGAAAAAGTGAGCCATTACTGGACTGAATAACCGGTGGTCCGGACCTATTAAGCGAAACAACGTTTTATGTGCAAGCCTGTTTTTATTTTGTATTTTGAATATTGGCCCAATAAACCGGTTGGCCCTAGTAACCGGTGTCCCCATTAACCAGGACACACTGTAACTGTAAAAGTGCACAATGGTACTGTAACAAATAACAGGAAAATTCTCAGAAGTTAATAAATTGTGTAGGTTTATTGGCAAAACAAGAATTGTCCTTTACACGCTATTACAAGTCTGCTGATTCCATAAACAAGAGAAATTATATAGACTCACTAAATATTCTTATTGACTAAATATAATTAAATCACTACCGACTCGGAACACAAAGTTTTTTATTGGTAAAAATGTAAAAGTTTTACCTTACAGCCTGAACCAGTTTTCGGTTTTAAAAAGCTTCTTCAGAGGCTGCTGCTGGGAGCACTGTCCGTCTTGTTCTTGGTGACGGTATCAAGTTTTGAAGGATTGATGTTGTGTGTGTGGGGTGTGATATGTTCAAATAATGTGTATGATTTGAATTGTGTCTGTTTGTCGAGGAATTGTGTCTGTTATGTGTTTTCATGTGTTTGTATATTTCCAATTATTGTTCAAGAGTGTCTAGTTTTTGGCCTTTTGTGTGTACATGTAGAATATCCATGTTATTGTCATGTTTTTGTATGTGTGATTTGCTTCAATGAAGTGGTTTGCAAAGGTGGATTCGGTAATGGACTGTAGCGCCTTTATGTGTTCAATGTATATTTGTGAACATTGAAATCCACAAACGAAATCCAAGTATTCTTATTGATTATGCTTATCATAATCTTCTTATTAATTATTATGATGTTACGTTTTCTACCTACTTAAAGTACAGTTTTGCATGGACATCACAACTACTTGGAACAACCTAAAGCAGGTAATATAATAACGACCCAGGTACTATTTGGAATGACCCAATAATTTCATATATTAATAATAGTAAACCCTTTATGATATCCAGAATATGCCCCCCCCCCGAAAATAAACACTGTTCTTGATAATCAACCACATCACAAACTGATGAAAATGAGAAATGTTATGAAGTGTCCTTATGGTTTGATGGTAACAATGATTTGTCATAAACTACATTTAAATCACTAGACTGTTCATGAGATTTTGGTGCAGTGTTGGAGTCTGGTCAGAGATATTCATCATGGTACCCTTAAATGATAAACTTTACAAGCAGTTGTCCTCCTAGAAGGACCTCCAAAGGCTCATAGTCTTGTGTCCGTCCAGCACAATGTAACTCTATTATAACAAATGCAAGAACTGTCGTTCTGGAAGGACACATTATTCTGGCAGTACTTGACGAGTTGGAGTATAATATTTTCAATGGTAGATATGACAGAATGTCTCACATTATTTTCAGAACAAAACAATACATTACTTGTATCCCTGATCTCTGCCATAATGCACATAAGTCTATGCATTGCACCAGTGTTAGGAGCATCAAAATATATTGGAAAAACAAAGACATGACTACGCTTTTTTATAACAGTTACTATTAGAAACCTGAATGTAGAAATTGGCTTCGAAATGCACAGTGGACAAACACCTCGTTTTGAGGCTAACAAAATTTTCAGTCATTTCGCACATGCACACAACTACAGTCTTGTACAGTGTTGTATAATGTGAACACCAGCTGCAACAAGGCTGGCGAGAACATTAGAAGCATGTGTGTGACAGAGAGAGAATTAGTGAGTAACGTGAGACAGTAAACTGTTATCGCGTTATCTCCCCCCACTTCTCTCTAGATAACATAAGTGGGGGTAATTCATTCGCTGGGTCTACACAGCTCAGCAACCAAGAAAGGCTACCACATTTCTACTGAATGGACAGTTGTACCAACTTCAAACTTGTATATGCTAACTAATGTCATCCTCAGATGTGGACATTATGTCCTGCCAGCAATGCCTTGTGCGTTCAATCATTAATAAATCACACTTCCTTTGATAAAGTATTTGTCCAACAAGAGTATAATTGTGGCACCACCACCCTTCTAAGTTTCAATTAATTAATTTTATGCAGTAATAAGGCTTTATTACTTCTTAGAAAGACTGTGTGTGTGTACAGTTTCTTACAAACATTACACTTTCATCTCTGCTGTTGAGAAAAATTAACATTAATTTAAATTCTTGGATTTCGTTGTCCATGATGTGTCTGTTACTTAACTAAATATCACTATTGTTTGACGACTCGGAACACTAAGTTTTTTTTTTTTTTTGGTAAAGCTAAGGTAAATCTTTACAATTTTACTTATAAAAAACTTAGTTTTCCGAGTCGTCAAACAATAGTGATAGTTAATTAATTTAAAAAAAATTAAAAAGACATTAAATTAATTTAATTATAAATTTTATAATGAGCAAGGGAACATGAAATGTCTATGTAGAAAACAAACAAAAGTTATTCCTTTCTTGTTGGTAATGTCAATTGATACCTTCAGTTTTTGAGCCACAGCCAAATTAAGAGTATTCACATATTATTTCCTAATTTTAAGGTACACAGACTTGGATGGAAGTAAACGTCTTTTCATATATATCGCTTCTTTTACTGAGCAATTCTCAAAATAACTTCCCCGTGGCAGAACTACCATCAGATAATATCAGACTGCCTAAATACCTGAATTCCCTGATTTAAGTTAACTTTCCTCCATCCAATTCACCTAGAATTGTTTGTGCCCTTTTCTGAGTACACTTCATTACTTTTGTTTTTAATTTATTTATGTTCATGTATTATTTGTCTTGATATGATTCACTCATCTGGTTCAACGAAAATCTAAATCTTCTGCAGTCTCTGCCAAAGCCTAGTTATCGTAACATTAAAACTTTCACGAGTTAAGTCAACTTCAGTAAGATTATTTCCCAGGTTGTTGGACGACAGTACTCTTCTGATAAACCCTGATGTTTTGACTGTAGCTGCAACAGTCTCTTGTTTACCGTCCTGCTCCTCTGGTGACTGATGACCCAAAGAGCAAGAAATTTCCAGAGAAATAGGGTAGTAAACAGAAGGCCACTGAAGATGGTTGGCAGTGATGCAGCCAAAACATCTGGCTTTATAAAAACAGGACCATGGCCCAACAGCCCAGGAGATAATTTTACTGAACTCTAATTATATAAAACAATTTCCTATTTATTTATTTTTTTTTTTTTATGAAGTGGATTAGAATTGTTCTCTACCATTTGAACAAGTTGCGCAGTTTTTAGATTTGTGTTTATCCAAAATAATCTAAAGCAGCCCACACACTCTCAGTTTTACTATGCAGTTAACTGCCCTAAATAACTGGGTAAAAAACTGTACAATGAACTGAACTGAATGTGTAGAGGCACATCAGTTTTTCCCCAGTTTTTTCCTCAGTTTTGTCAGTTCCGTCGGTTTCGGGACATACACATCATCAGTTAAAGCTCCCGATTTTTTCAAATCATAAAATTTCTTTAGGTATTTTTGAAAGTTTATTAATCTTAATTAACTTTGGGTTGGAGGTTATTAATTTTTTTCACAACACTGTCATGCATCGCGTCAGGCTCAATAACTTTCAATTTGTTGATCAACCAATCATTGTATGCAGCATTATTTTTTTGACATGGTTAGAATATGAGGGGATTTCGATACCCCATAGGTTGGGAAGCGACCAATAGGCTTCAGTAAATGCAAGGAGGGCTTCTTTTTTCAATGAGGTGGTAGCTGAGTGTCAACCACATGTCAACTGAGCAAACTGTATATTTAACTGAGTGAACTGTGCCGTTATCATTACAAAAGAGGGTCCAGTAGCACAGGCCTGTAAACTGTGTAAACACAGTTTATCGCTCAGACATGGCGTCACACGTGAAAAACTGCGCAGTAAGAGTCCCCTTTTAAGTCTGATATGTGTAGTAGCAAAATTTTCTTGTGTATATTATTTTTAAAAAAGAAACTTTATTTTATTGCTAAATTATTTTCCCCCATTAAGATATATATATTTTTAATCTTGTAGTACTCTCTAATGGCTTTGTTACTTTATCTCTTATTTTGTCTTCTTTGAAGCCCGTTTGACCTCGTTATTACTAATAAATCCTTTAATATATAGTTCTGGTTCCTTGAGGATTCTGTTTCACAGCTTCTTTTGTTATACCATGTAAGATTGTCTAACAGTGTGGTCAATCCACAATTTCCTCCACTTTACCTGATGCCAGATAGGGCACTGCCATATCATTCTTCATGATATATATAACTCTTGGCCACCAAATTCTTATGCTGGTACACAAGCAATTATTTAGAAAACTGAAGCTTACAGTGATGGTGTGGGTCACCTTCCATGTCTTACATCCATACAGTAGCAGACTACTGCCATACAGGATGTAGCTGGCCAGTTGCCTTAGCTTACAGGTACCTGTAACCCTTTATTGTCTATTTCTTGTTAATTAACTGTCTGGTTTTTTTGTTCTTCCTTTACAATTTTGATTAATTAAATTTTACTATTTTATGTTGCAGACCTTTTAATTAATTTGTTCGAATATTTTCACTATTTTCTCAGTCTTTATTATTATTTTTTTAATGAAAATACTTCTATGTACAAATGCATTCAACATAATATCACACTGCATTATATATTATAACAACACAAACATTGATATATAATTTAATTTGTGTAGCCCCAAGTTCAGGGCCAATTTATATAACAACAAATTATATAATGTATTGAATTCATGGGTGTAATCGTAATAAGAAGATGATACGTTATTTAAGTTTGAAATTGTCCCATTATTTATTTTTTTATTAAACAAAATTTTTTATTTTGCATATAGAAATACTACTCATTATTATATCGTTTGTACAACTCCTTCATACACAACTTATAGCTAACAATTTACATACACAGGTTATACATAAATCTTATTATCTAATTTTAATTAATTGAATATTCATTTTGCTCTCTGTTTACTCATTGTGTGATCATCTTTTTGCAATTTCTGATTAATTTACTTTAATAATGAAGTTACTTGTATTCCAATTTCTTTAATATTAATTAGTTTTAAAACTTTCTACTGCATATGCATTCTCCTTTATCAACCAAGACTTTATTAATTACGTTAACTCAAAAAATCAAATATTTCTCTTATCATTTATGTTACTCTCAATTACTAAATTTTATACAAGAGATATTATTCTAAATTTTACTCTGATTTTACATTTATGTACAATTAGTTATTTTAATACAGGTTGAATGTTTTGCAATTCTAACTTTAATTAGTGTCTTTCAAATGTCTGTAATTACATTGGTTTTTCATCACCTCGTTTGATGTGGTTAATCATCCGTACGTCCTCCTTTGGTCCTCAGTCTGCGTACTCCGTGTCTTCTTGGTCCTCTGGTCAGATTCTACTGGATGTATGGTTTACTAGTCGTCACGCCTCACATCATATGCTGCGGTGTGTGTCCATAGACCTCCTTGTATGTGCTCTGCTGCTCTGGTTGGACTTCAGTTTGTACTGTGCCTCTTACTATAAATTTAAATTAGCGTCGTCGACTGACAGCCTCCTGTGGCAACGGTTGAATCGAGAAGAAGAAACTTTATTAGCGCGACCTGGTATGTATAGCCAGGTCTTGCAAAAGCTCAAGTCTGAACAATTTTTAACTTGTCAGATTTTGTCGAAGCGTCATTACCCCCACTCTGGTTCAATTCACAATTTTCGCCTATCTTCGCGAATTACGAAGTTTGTTTCACATCACTCGATGCTCAATCGATCACTAATTTTTATATGTTTACTATACGTAAATTACACTTCTTTATTGTAATTACAAAAAAAGCTATTCACTTTTTACGTATAGTAATTGCACTTTTCATCATTTTGGCATGGTGTTTTAACCCTTTATTCACCTTTAATTTCTATACACTTTGGTGTCTTTTGTTTTACCCTATCGTACATATTTTCCTTATAAGTAAAATAAAATATAAAACTATTCTACTTGAAAAGGGTTGGTTACATTTCAGGAACGGACAGGCCACAAGGGGGGGGGGTCCAGATTATTTGCCACAGCAAATGAGGACCCTAAAGTTTGGTTTTAGGAAATTCGTTAACCCTGGAATTAAAGAAACAGAATAAAAGAAACATTTACAGTTGCTTTCTTTTTTTTTCAGACTTGAATAACAAATGTGAGTATTAACATTTGAATTTGACTTACTCAGTCCCTATATTCTACGATACGAGGTGCTATCAGAAAGTTCCCGGACTGTACTTGGCACGGCTGTTGGATGTGACTGTACAACCTGGCGTCCCAGTGTCTGATTCCGTAATAAGTAATGAGTCAGTCTGCCGAGTTTTGTTGCATTATGAGGTTGTGTTCGGTCTACACGTTGCGTTTTGTAATCGTGTGTTAACGTTCATTTGCTAATTTTATGATGGCTGATAAATTCGAGCAACACGCGTGCATTAAGTTTTGTTTTAAACTTGGTAAATCGCCTACTGAAACTTTTCCAATGCTTCGAGAAGCTTTTGAAGAACATTCCCTACACAGAACACAGGTTTTTGAGTGGTACGCTCGTTTCAAGGCCGGCAGAATGTCACTTGAAGATGATCACCGTTCAGGACGACCTTCCACGAGCAAAACGGATGAAAATGTTGAAAAAATTCGACAACTCATTCACGAAGACCGTCGTCAAACAATCCATGAGTTGTGTACAAGTGCAGGAATAAGCTATGGAAGCTGTCAAGAAATTCTAACTGAAAATTTAGGCATGCGTCATGTTGCTGCGAAATTCGTCCCTTGGCTTTTGTCTGTGGATCAGAAACAGCGCCGTGTTGATGTGTGCAGTGAACTCAGAGAAACGTCTGAAAATGACCCTACCTTCATCTCCAGGGTCATAACCGGTGATGAAAGCTGGTTTTATGGTTATGATCCAGAAACAAAACAGCAGTCGTCACAGTGGAAAAGTCCACAATCACCGAGACCAAAAAAAGCACGGCAGGTAAGAAGTGCAACAAAAACCATGCTCATTGTGTTTTTCGACATCAAAGGCATTGTCCATCGCGAGTTCATGCCAGCTGGTGTTACAGTGAACTCAGATTTTTATTGTGACGTTTTGAGGCGGCTGAGACAAAATGTGCGACGAAAAAGGCCCAAATTGTGGGAAGACCAAAACTGGCTGTTGCATCACGACAATGCACCTGCTCACGCTTCACTGAAAACAACAGAGTTTTTGACCAAAAACAATATGGCCACCGTCCCACACACTCCATATTCACCAGATTTAGCCCCCTGTGATTTTTCTTTGTTCCCGAAAATAAAAATTCACATGAAAGGTCACCATTTTGACACTGTAGAAGACATTAAGACAAAAACGCAGGAGGTGCTTGACAGCCTTCAGCAAAAGACTTTTTTTGACACTTTCCAGGCATGGAAACAACATTGGATTCGTTGTATCAATTCGCAGGGAGACTACTTTGAAGGAGATGGGAGCCATTAATGGCCTAGGCAAGCAAAAAGAATTCATTAGACCTAGTCCGGGAACTTTCTGATAGCTGTGGTATAATTCCTACAAAGAAGTCTGATAAAGCATGTCACAACGTTAATCATTTTTTCTTATTTAAAATAAAACAAAAAAGTTAAAGCAACTTTATGTTTCTAAAAATGATACTTCTTGAAAACAAAAGTTTGCTTAATAAAATTAAAAATATACATAATGTAAGTATGTTTATCCTGAATCCCATCTTTCTATAAACAATACTGACTGTTCAGTCCTAAGTGTTATAATTGCTTTTGACATTTTTCATTTTATCAGGGAGGGGGGTCTGCAACCCTCGGACCTCTCCCCTGGTTACGCCCCTGTTCACTTGTAGCCACAACCCTGTCAACCAATCTTTGTAGATTGCTTATAACGCTTTCTACTTCCAGGGTCAATTTTAATCATAGTCTACCTTTTCATCTTCTGCTGCATGGTTTATATCTAAGCAGATGTCCTTATCTAAGAAGGTTTATATCTAATCAGATATCTCTTAAGTGTTCTTGCAGCCCCCGATTTCTGGTAGATACCTGAATCGCAGAAGTTGCTTTCTTTGAGTATTGTAATTAACTGTATTTTTCCTGTATGTTTAACTGAGTATTAATTCCTGTATGTTTTTTCTCATATCCTCTCATTTTGTATGTGTTCCAAGTGTGAAATTCTGTTAACTCACCTGAAAAGTGTCCACTTCTACTGCTTCAGTTACGTATGTTATGGTTCATGATGGTGGTTGTCCATCTGATCGTAGTGGACCAGAGAAGGGAGACTTTCCTAGGGGTGCCTTTACCAAGATTCATCTGATGTCTAATGTCTTTGTTCCTCACATGTCTCATCCTGACTGATAACACTTTCCAAATAAACTGGAACAACATGTGAGGAAACCAGGTCCGGATCCACAAGGAAGGAGGAAATGGAAGAAATTCTCCCCCCCCCCAATGATCAAATTAGATGAAATTTTTTTCGTTATTTTGTGATTGTAGAATGGTTTTGTGATTGTAAATATGATACAACATACATTTCATGTTATGTAAGTTCATAGTTTTTCTTTAAAATTACTTTGAATTGTAACCGTGCCTTACCACCATATTGATTTTTGTTTGACACATAACTTACACGAGTAGTAGGTACATATTTTAAACTATAAGTGAATGTTATTAAAAGAACAATGAACGGACAACACATACTTGTATATACATTGATTTTATATTTGTATATTAATAAATTTACTGTGTTGATAATAACGCCTGTATTTGTATGTGCACTCATTCATTCATATCATTTATACTGTAGAATATTAAAGAGTGGTCCAACTTTCTATCCCCCCACCAAAATTGATTGCTGGATCTGCCCCTGGATTCCAAAAATGTGAGTGAAAATTTTGATGAAATTGCAAAAATTTATGTAGAGTGTGAAAGTAAAGAGAATTTTTAACTAATATCTGAATGCAGTGTTCAGTTTTGGAAATTCAAATTTTCGGGGTCCCAAAACCTAAAAAATAGATCAAAAATATGAAAAAAATGTGAAAATCCAGCAGGCAGTCAGACTAAAAGGAATTATAACCCAAATCTAAATTTTAACCCAAAATACAAATTTTTAGTGTTTATTGTATGAGAGTGTGCTCTACAATTGTTATATTAAATTCTTGAATTTCGTTGTCCATGACGTGTCCGTTACTTAACTAAATATAATTAATTCACTACTGACTCAGAACACAAAGTTTTTTTATGGGTAAAAACGTAAAAGTTTTACCTTATAGCCTGAACTGGTTTTCGCTTTTAAAAAGCTTCAGCCTCTGAAGAAGCTTTTTAGAAACAAAAACCGGTTCAGGCTATAAATTAAAAATTGTACGTTTTTACTCATAAAAAACTTTGTGTTCTGAGCCAGTAGTGAATTAATTATATTTTGTTATATTAGTCAAGAAATACTAGAGAAATCAGGATTTTAATAGTTTTTCCATTATTTGGAAATATCAAAATTGATGTAAAAATAAATAAACTTCATTCAAAATAGTGAGTGATTTCTGCAGCTTGGGGAGGATACAGCATACTACTGTATTGTGAACAAAGAGTTAAAAGACAAAAACTGCGTAAGTATCAAACAGTTTGTGACACTGTTGACAGAAATGTTTTGAAAATGGAGAGGCACAGAAATGAAATTTTATAAAGCACTGACAGCAATATGGCAGGGCAGGGAAAGTTGGGTACAAGCTCTCAAGATTCCAGGCAACTGAAATGGAATTTCCAAAATTCCATATGTCAAGTTCATGTGTTTCTAAAAATGCACAAGAGAAGACTGAATAAGAAATGAAGTGGGGTATATAGTAAGTGTCAGAGTACAGTGATATACATTTAATTGGAAACAACAAATAGAACACATAGAAAGAACAAGATTATCCAAAATTGTGTAAAATTACGAACAAAGGAGAAAGACAAATTTAGGTTGATGAAGAAGGCGGTGGATGGAAATAGCAATAATGCCTGGAGACTCTGAATTAAAGCAGCATAATTACATATTTAATGGAAAGAATGAAACACAGCTGAATAGCCCTAGCTGGTTTTGAATTTTGTTGAGAATTTTAATGATGGAAGGATCAGTCAACAAGTATAACACAAATTTTACATTATTTGTGTTGATGTTTCAACAATACTTATTGTTGTTGAATTGTTATGATGCCAAAGACACACAGTTGTATAACAATAAGTATTGTCAAAACAACGACACAAATAATGTAAAATGTGTGTTATACTTACTGACCGATCCTTAGTAAACCTTCCATCATTAGAAAATTCATTGATTGATGGTCACTACTAAATTAAGGAGTCATTTACTGAAAATATTAATTCTTATATGTGTTTACTATTCTAATGAGTAGTAATTTATAAATTATTTTTAGAACATTTTTTAGCACCAGGCTGTTTTATACTTGCCAATAGAGAATAATTTGATAACTGAATACAGTGAATTTGAATTTGATAGTGAATACACAGTGGTCGATATAACACTCTTATCTTGACAGGCCAAAAAGTTCTTTATATAAATGTCCCAAGTTTAACTATTTAATTTGCCAGGACCATGAAAAATGAGCTTTACATCAAGGGTTCTGTTATATCATAGGGGCGTTATATCGAGGTTCCACTGTACACTACTGGATGTTGGAATGGAATGACATTAAACACCTTTTAGAAATATTGCAACAATAAACCTTACAGCAGCAATATTCTGTTTCAAATATTTTTTTAATATCAAAAATTATACAGTATAAAGATTAACTCAGAACTATGTAAATATATGAATATTTACCCCAGAAATAAAATACTTGGGATGGACCAAAACTAGCAGCTGCTGACTTGTATTTGAATATTGGTTTATCAAAGGGTAAAGGAAGTAAACCTTGATTCAAAATTGCCTGGTCCTCCAGTTTGGGGGTTAATGCAATGGGCCAATTCTCTATTCATTGAAAAAAAGTAAACGTTAAAAAAACAAATAGTTTGCAGCCGGATGGATTCAATAAAGGTAAATGAGAATTCAATAATTTCTGTAATCTTTGGTTCCAGAAAATGTGTAAACATTGTACAGCCAGGATAATAATAATAAATAGGTAAAGCATATTCATATATTTCATTGATTTCCAATTGGCAGCCTGCAACCTTATCTTGGAAAACCAATTAATAATTAACTCTATTTACTTTGATAAGTAAATGAATAATAACATTTCAACTGAGAGAGACTAGCAGAAGAAACCTATGGAAAATACTTTCACTGATAAACACTGATCCAGTTTACTTCCTACCACCTTTCTTTTAGATAAAACAGACAAGCTTATCCTATGTTTTATTCTTGATTCATCTGTTATTCAAAGTTATGTTTCAGTGTTTTTGGCGCAGTGCGGACTTTCCTGCAGCAAATCAATCTCAGTTTTCAGACTGAAGAATTTACATAGATATACAATTGTTATAAGGCTTTCATTGCCAGCGTCACCATTGTTAAAACGATTGTAAGCTGAGCTGTTAGACCATGGTCTTATGGTATTCAAACCACATGTTTTGGCCTGACGAATGGAGGCCATTTCATGTTCTCTTCGAGGATCTTCTCTTCGGTAAGTGGTTACTACCCTCGGCTGCATCGTGAGTCCATTGATATCTATAACCATGGTTCCACTGTAATAAAATCAAAGAGGAGAAAGCCTCCTGTTAAATAGGATTTGGCATGCTGTGCTCTCCTGAGCCAATCAGGTGACAGTTGATTATGACTGATGAATACTGTTTGCCAGCTTACATCGTGCCGGCAATGGGAATTTATATAATGGGCCCTTCTCGTACCTGAATCATTGTTTGCCGCACCCACATTATTTTACATTGAAGATAGCCTCTATTGGTGAGGCCGAAAAGTCTGTTTTAAATACCATAAGACCATGGCCTAACAGCCTGGGTAACAATCGTTTTAACAATAATACATATACAATATTTAATATTTTTTGTATCTTTATTGTTATTCTAAAATAATAAATATTTTATTGTTAAAGATGTGCAGTAAGATAAATGTGTTAATGTGTATTATCTTTTTTTTTTACTTACTTACAATTAACTACTGGCATTTTTACTTTTATGTTACTTGTAAAAAATTGATCGCTTATGGTATAGTGTGCAGGTGGGTTCCTGAGTATAAATGTGATCCTCAGACGCTTTTATGGTGGAAATCACTGATCTAGTTTATCTTATGAAGTGAAAAATGTGTAAAGAAATTGACTGGATGCAAGTGACAACAAAAAACTTGCTTTGAGTAGCACAAAAATTAACACAAAAATTCAGTAACTGGTCCTGTTAATTTCTCTATTAACACTCTGCTGTTTGCTGATGATCAAGTTATCCTACAAGAAAATGAAAATGGATAACAAAAAGCAGTGAATCAACTCACTAAAATTTGCCTTGAATATAATTTAAAAATTTTCACAACAATGAGTAAAATAATGGCATTTAAAGAAAATTCCCAGTGCGCTCCAAAATAGTAATAGACAATAAACTTATTGGACAAATGTCCCACTACAGCTACATAGGGTGCAACGTAAGCTATGAATATGAAGATATAATAAATATAATATAAGAAATATAATTATATAAATAATTATTATAAGAAATATAATAAAATAAACAGATACCAGAGGATGTGTGGTACAATTCATAAGTCTCCGGGAAAAGTACAGAAAGATACAGAATTTAAATTTTATAAAGTAATGATGTACGGGAGTGAATTTTGGATACTCACCCAAAATCAGAGAAAACGAATTGAAGCTCCTGAAATGAAATTCTTAAGGCGAGTCAAAGGGTGCACCCTAAGAGATCACAAGAAATTAGACATAAGGGAAGAGCTGAATATATACTTGATAAACAGATAAGTGGGGATTTAAGGAGATGACTAAAGGAGAACGACTGAGGTGTATTGCAAAATTTCTTGTATGTATTTAATGTATAATAAGTACAATATGTTTAGTGTGTTGCAGTGGCGGCTGGTGTTATGGTTGCAGAATTGCATGACCACCAATACGGTGTAATTGAACTGTAAAATAATAAACAAAAACATTAAGCAGTTAAAAGTGTCATCAATTTCAACTGCAAAAAGTATTAGTTCCTATACAACAAAGTTCATGTGCAAATCAAATGTGGCGCACAGGCTGGTGGTTGTATGTCGTTTGCAACTTGAAGAGTAAATGGCAGAGCTTACTACACAAACATATGGGAGGGCGTGCGTTACTCTTCACAGTTCCTCTATGTTCCCAATGTAAGCTAGGCGGTTGCAAAGTTTTCACAATGCTCCAGTAGTAGCATTGTAGTGCATCCTTAGTGCTACATGAAATTGGCACAGCCTTCTTGATTTCTTAGCTGTGTCCAGTTTTGTGTTTTCATTAGTTCAAGGTAAACGTTAACCATTGTCTGAGATTATAGAATATTAATAATTTTGCATAACTGTGATTGTGATAATAAAGCTTCGACCAGCTGTGTGTATTAGGCCTAATTAACTGTGTGTTGAGTATTATTTTTTCTTTGTTTACTGCTGCTGTGTGCTTTTGTGTTTGTGCTTTTTGGAGTTGATGATTCTGTGTGCTTTCAAACAGTATGTAATTTGTAAAAAGCACGATACTGTTTAACTTTTGCCTTTTGCTGCATATTTAGTATCTGATTACTGAAAAGGTTACTAAAAATGTTGCTTTTAACAACCATTCATGAGTATGTAGGAAATGGAATGTGGCATAGGTAGACATAACTATAGAAGTGAGGTCTTTGCATTATCAATAGCAGCTCTCTTTTGGGGGATAACAGTAACTTACTATTTTTTCCATATGACAGCACTATGTATGATGCAGATATGTAGGGCTGCCTACTGTTTAAATGTCTTTTTTTTTAAACTCCTTCAACAACCAACCACTGCAACTACCAAAATTTAGAACAATCAGCCACCACGGGTGTGTTGAATATGTAATGTAGCCTATGTAATTTGTCTTGTATTGTATTGGTAGGAGAAACCCTCGGCACTTAGGAAACTCTCTAATAATATATAAAAAAAATATTATTATTATTTTCATTATCGTTGTTGTAGTGCAATGAGTGTTTAGAACAACATTTTAACTTGTTATGAACATATCTGTAGGCTATAGCAAACAAAAAACTGTAAACATATGGCAAGAATGTGTAACATAGCAGCAGTAGAAGTGATAAAACTACATGTCACAAGCAAAGCGAAATTGTGCCAGCAGTTCTGTTGGAATGAGTTAGTGCACATGAATTGAAAGAAGAACAGCTTCCAACAGTGTTAATGAAATTAATTCTGGCCGGCATCATTTGTTTCAGACTAATTATAACAGGCACAATAAATATCCAACACATCTGGGTTTTATAGCACAGGACTAAGTGCTGCCAACTTCAGTGAATACACTTCTCAAGGAACTTAACAGCGTTACAAACATTTAAACATTGTATTTGCCTCCAAAAGCGTTTTAAGACTATAAAACAGGTTAATTACCTTCCGTCACGCTTTTTGAAATCCGAAAACAGGATTACTCGAGTTTCGACACATTAAGTGTCATCTTCAGATCCTCGATGAATATAGGTTAAAAATACATTTGTTGATGTATGCACATCCCGTCAGATAATAAAAACAACAAAAATACTTAAATAATTTAACACATATTAAAACCGAGACAAAACAGAACGAAAACACAATTGTATTTTTAACCTATATTCATCGAAGATCTGAAGATGACACTTAATGTGTCGAAACTCGTGTAATCCTGTTTTCGGATTTCAAAAAGCGTGACGGAAGGTAATTAACCTGTTTTATAGTTACAAACATGACGTCATATAACTCCTTAATTTATTTCTGTTTATTAATACACATAAGCACTGTGTATTATCGATTATCTATTAATCTGACATGGCCTTTTCATCACCTATAAATATTTGATAATGTTTCCTTCTTACCATGAAAGTGAATATTCATATGTAATATGTAGCCTATACAGTAGAACCTCTGTTAACCAAAACAAAGAGGGGAAGACGGTTTCGGATAACCAAAATTTCAGATAATAATTAAGATATTGTTTTTTATAGTGTGTGGTAAAATAACTGGAGGTAATATACAATACTTTCAAAAGGTTCTAATAAAAATCAAACTATTTAAAGAAAGTAATTTTTTAACACTAGTTTTATGATTTTTTTTTAAAATCTTATATTTTTCTTTGCTTTTTATTTTCATATTGATTTCTTGCAGCAATATCTCACTATAACTTTATTAGCAGAATGTCAGAGGGCTTTGATTCTTCAGATTGTCTGATGAACCGTAACCAATCTGAAAATATGAAGAAAACTCCGTGAGAAAAACACGTATTTCATATAGCCTAATTTAATGCCTTAACCCAAAATAAAAAGTCTTACCTCTAAGACATTGAAGATCTCGTCATGGCTGCTTGCTCTTTGCTGTGTCATCATCTTCGTTGTCCCTTTGTTTCATGAACCATAAAAGCATAGCCTCGTGTACTTTCTTGTTTTGTGACACGTCTTCATTGTTTCTTGTTTGGCATCTTTGAAGCATGCTCTTCAAACTTATTTTTCATCTTGATCCAATCAGAAACAGTAGGAACATCAACACCAAAAACGGCTGCCACAGTTCGCAGAATCTCGTAATTTTTAATTCTTTTAAATATCACTATAGTATTGACGACTCGGAACACTAAGTTTTTTATAAGTAAAAACGTAAAGTTTTACCTTACAGCCTAAACTGGCTTTCACCTATAGAAGGCTTCATCAGAGGCTGTAAGGTAAAACTTTACGTTTTTACTTATAAAAAACTTAGTGTTCCGAGTCGTCAATACTATAGTAATATTTAGTTAAGTAACGGACACGTCATGGACAACGAAATCCAAGAATTTAATTCTTTTAATTAATTGCTTCTGATTTTTCTTCAATTGTTATCATGACCCGTTTCCTCTTTGTTGCAATGACGCACAATTTATTACATGCTTATTACATTAGTTTTCTTGCTTTATCTGGAAAACAAATTTTCATTGTAGTAAAAATCGGAAATATATAATTTATTTGTTGTTGTTGGTCATTTCGGTTAAAAGTGTTTTGGTTAATGGAGGTTCTACTATAGTAATATTAAAAGCTTAAGGTATGAAAATTTGACCTCTACATCCAAAGGGTAAATGCCAATTTAGAGGAGGTCACTCTAAAATGTGACAAGGGAGCTGTCTACAATTTCAGTGTAGCCAATGTGTAATGCAAAATAACAAACAAAATGTATGTGGTATTAACTGTTTGAACAAATAAGCCAGTATAAATCTCTATCTCACTCTTTCTCTCTCCCTCTCTTCCCCTTGTTCCTCCCTCACTTTCTCTTTTTTCACTTCACTCCAGTTCTAACTCTCTCTCTCTCTCTCTCTCTCTCTCTCTCTCTCTCTCTCTCTCTCTCTCTCTCTCTCTCTCTCTCATCTCTCTCTCTCTCTCTCTCTCTCTCACTCACTCACTCACTCACTCACTCACTCACTCTATCTTCAATACACTCTCTTCTCTTCCTTTTTTCCATGCTTTGTCCAAGCTTTTAGGTAGATGAGGTAAACTTGCTGTCCATTTCATTTACTTATCTTTATTAGTTTCTGAAATAATGTCAAAAGTTTAAAGAAAGTCAACATTTTTGGAAAATCGTATGCAAAGTTGTTATATTATAATTACTGTATTTTTATAACATTCCAGCACCATAACTTGGATCTCTTTCGTCCTCCTCTTCATCTGTAGCAATTTTCCATTTTCTGCTATCGTTTCTTGATTTTTATTTCAAAATATTTTCAGTATTATCACTCTGTGATGATATTTCTTTATCTATCGGTCAGAGCATATTTACAGCACATGGTTTCTTCCATGTAATAAATCTAATTCTTTCAGCACCTCCAGTTTACCTATAGTACCTCCACTGAACTGAATAATGACATCATATATACCAAACTGAAATGTCTTAGTCCCTATGAATTCAGATTTTGCTGTTTTTTGCCTAATGACACTATTAACTGGCTCATTTGGGTTTTGTGTTGTATGTGCAGGCATTTTTCCAATTGGTCTGGATTACTAAAATCTCTAAAAATCAGTTTAATTTCTGTTGCTATTAAAACAGTTTCTTCTCCTCCCTTTTTCTCACTTGCTCCATCTCTATCACTCTCTCTTGGGTGATAATGTAACTAGTTATGATGACTTCATAACTGTAATATTAAAATGTCAGTTGAAATGAATTAATTATTATCTTCTTCTTCACTTCAAGGATTAGGCTTCCAGCCTGTTCCGTCTTCACAGCCACCGTTTCCTGTGAAGATTATGAATAGGTGTAGTTTCCCTATCAAAGGTAACCAGCCTCCAGTTAGGTAGTTAGGTGATGGAGCTGCCACCTTAAGGCTTCCCAACATGCCTGATTTTCTATTGGAGTTTTCTCCCTTAGTTTTTGAGTCACACACCACAAGGCAGTGACTTTGTTGTAATTTTTAATCAAGGTTTTCTTCCTCTAGAACCAATCCCTGACTGCAAGGCAGCAGCTTCACCATAACCCTGGCAGTGGCCCTTACAGGGTGCTATCATCCAGGCCAGATGAACCCTAGTTTTTTAGCTCCTCCCCCACACCCTTTTGCAACCTGGCTGGAGACAGCCTTTGGTGTGTGAATTAATTGTAAAATTAAATAATGTTTAAATTCAATTATTATGAAGTATCAATATATTGCCATAACATTTTGCTAAATTACAAAATTGAAATAATAAGTAACACTTTAAATCTATAAATAAAACTAAAATACAGCGCACATGTGAGCCGCTCATCATTGTCATCCTACCACATTAACCCTACTTCAGAATTTAACTTTCAAAAAAAATGTAAGTAAAATATACAGCTTACTGGATGACCGGCTCACTTGTTCAAAACCAGGAGGAGGCCTCCTAGTGGAAGAAGCCTCGTACTGGGGAACCATTAGGCAATCGAATTAATGAGGTGACCTCAATTTCCAAACTCAACAACAACAACAAATTTATTCGTGCTCCAATTCCTTTTCAAAAGCATTACAATTGTATATACAAAGCGTGTACTTCATAGTACCCAGAATATAGAAGTATTCACTTGAAATAACAATAATCAAGCAACAAAAACTCTCCGGTAAATTTTAAAACTTTTACAAAAATATAATTTCGATACATTTTGGCAATAAATTATTATTAACATTAATAAATAAAAAGAAATAAAACCAGAGGTTCTCAAAATTTAATACGTCTAATAACCATAATTTATTAATACTTTAATACTGTTTTATTTATTATTAACATTAATAAATAAAAAAAAATCGAGAGGGTTTTTAAAATTTACTACATCTAATAACAATAAGCTTTCTTTTTTTTTTCTTTTTTACAGGACACCTCTGGTTGTACTATTTTAATTAATTATCACAAACAACATGCACCGTCTAACATCTCAATAAACAAAATTAAGAACAACAACAATATAATTAGTAAAGGTATAATGTTAAAATATAATTTAGTAATCATGTTCTTGAGTAAGAAATTCACCATGTGTGCTCAATTTTTTTTTTTTTTTTTTTTTTAAACTTGTATCGCTCAATGGTTTATTGATTTCCTAGTGTACACCATTATAAAAAAAAAATATTAAATAACCAGGTCTCTCAAAATGTAAAATGTTTTATACATACACATGTGTGTATACTAATGAATGGATCCATGACACTATTTATATATACTCATCACTCAACAATTAATTAATATTTAATTAATTCAACATGTTTTAAACTGAGCCAAAATTATTAAGTTCCATTAGATTTATGAAGGCATAAATATACAAAAAATTTTTAACATTAATTTGAAACTCACAGAGAATTAAAATAAATTCTAAATCCCAACATGTGTAGGGATACAACATAGTTTGACCCAAAGTGATGAACCATTCACCAAAGAGTGCACACAATACATATGATTTGATCATTTTCTTTTGACTTACATTCACTAAACAATTTTCACACAAATAGTTACGTAGTTACATGGAGAACACAGATAAATATTGAGAGACTATCTCCGAGAAAATAAAGGAACCAGGTATTCATCACTGGAGTAGTGCCGGGAAGTGCCTTCCCACAGCAAGGTTTAAATAGATCCCAAGTCACCAGTAGTATCTTAACACATTTCGTTTAAAAAAATTTTTTTTGTGTTTTTGTGTTTTGTTTTGTTTTGTCTTTTTATATCTTAAAAAAACTTTGCATAGAAGGTATTACTATCACTTCACTAATAGCACAAGAAGCTGTCCTCACTATTAAAAGAAATATAAGATGCCAGTCCAGTTCAACCGAATTTTAGAAGAAAACTTGAGTTCAGAAATGAATTTGCAATCATTAAAATAGCCAGGGTATTCCAGATATAGTAAAGTAAAAAAAAAACATCAAGAATTAAAGCAAAGTTTTCATCTTTTTTTTTGTTGTGTTAAGATAACTCACTTGACGAGAAATTCAATTAGTGCCACATGCACACATAGGAATAAGTTAATAATTTTCTTTGCAAAAATTTCACTTCCACAGCACACGAGAAACATTGTTCTGCAGACATACCTGTAGAGATTGGCATAGGACATTAGCCCCGTATACGTTCCTTGATTTTCCTACATTTTATCCTGGTCTGACGCTCGGGAAACGGATGAACGGGCTGCAGACACCCCGGAGCACACCTCTTAACTCAGCCGGCCATAATAAAAATCAATCGCCCGGTATTAGAGAAAACAATCAATACTTTTTTCAGAAGCCGGGCAAGAAGACGTCCCACCCGGTTGAAGGAACAAGTTAGAGAGACAGCAACACGTGTATCAGGCAACTACCAGCCCGGCCCCTCACAGCGGAACCGTGAAACACAAGTTGTGACGCATCGCTACTAGATGGCGGGCGCGTATCCATATAGCACGCAACTAGACCGATACGGCAAAATAAATAAATAATTCTCATTGTCGTAATTTGGCTTAATCAAATCTTGTAAGCTGCCGTAACGAAATTCCATAGTTACGGCACACCCCCACAACAAAAGGAGTCCAACGGGTTGGACGACACTGGGTCGGACACAACTGGAGGAAAGGCGGGGACGAACTAAAACCGATTAAAAGGTAAAACCAGTCGGAAGTTGAAAACGAAAGGACACCGGAAAGAAGGACAAGGTGTGTGTGTGTGTGTGTGTGTAGCTGGGTGTGTGTAAGTGTGGAAGATACCTGGAGTGTGAGCGGTCGCGACCTAAAGAGATAGAAAGAGGAAAGGAAAGGAGAGGAGCTAAAATTCCGATAAAACACTAAAACCCCATTTAACCCCCCTTAAAAACAGATAAAACTCTAAAACGTAAAACATTAAAACCCAAATCCTCCAGAGCAGCCCCCCGAAAACCAACCCAAGGACCCAAGTTAATCCTAACAGGGGTGAGAAAAAAAATAACTATATCCTACACTCAATGAACCTCCACCTGAGCACACGCCTTCATATGCGACACATGGGCCACTCTCACCTGCATACCATCCTCTAGACCCACCAGGCTGGCAGTAACCGGAGAGACAAACTCGGAAATGCGGAAAGGTCCCAACCATCGATAACAAAGCTTGGCGGCGCGACCTTCCCCCTTAGAGCTGAGCGGGTGGCTCCTACAATATACCAACTGGCCCACCTCGAAAGGGTTGGGGACTCTCCCCGCATTATAACGACGCCGCACGCGCTCGTGCGATCGGAGCAGAGCTCTCCTCACCTTTTTCCACCTGTGAGAGACCCCCCCGTTCGGGAAATCCGGGAGAAGATCCTCCAATCTCCACAAATTGCTAAGGGGATGAGCAGGGGAGAAACCAAACATGACCTCAAAAGGCACGGCTCTATGACTCTCATGAAGAGAGGAGTTAAAAGCCATTTGTAACCACTGAAGATTCTGGTCCCACGTGTTCTGCTGTTCCGCGTGGTAAGCGATGAGGGCGGATCTAAGATTGCGATTGAATCGCTCAGCGTGGGAAGGTTGCGGGTGATAAGGGGAAGTGGTTACATGACGAATGCCGTGCCTGAAACACATGTTTCGGAACTGCCTCGAGATGAATTGGGGGCCATTGTCTGAGACAATGATGGAGGGAAGCCCGAAATGCTGAGAGATGCTGGTCTTAAGGGCTATGGTGGTAGTAGCAGCACTTGCCTGACGCAAGGGAAGTAGCCAGACATACTTAGAGAAGGCGTCCACACAAACAAGGAGGAACGAATTCCCGGCCTTGCTACGTGGGAAAGGACCCACGTAGTCGATGAAAACCTTCTCCATAGGTCTGCCAGCCACCTCAGAAGACAGCAACCCCAACTTGGTGTTCTGAGCGGGCTTGCTCAGACTACAGAGATGACAGCACTTCACCCGGGTGGCGATGTCCCGGTCCATGTCTTTCCAGATGAAGTTCTTTCGAATCGCGGCGATGGTCTTCGAAACACCCAAATGGCCTCCTACCAGGGAATCGTGATAATACTGGAAGACCATGGGTACAAGCTTGCTCGGCAGCACTATCTTAGGAACCCGTCCTCTACGTTCCTTGCAGCAGAGGACGCCCTTGGACAGATGATAAGGAGCCTTCATCTCGCCTGATTTAATTTTTTCGATAATTGGACCCAACGTCTCATCATCAAGCTGATGAGGGATAACATCGGTAAAAGCGAGGGGAAACTCCAAGAGTAAGGCGCAGGGTTCATTTATTGGCTCCTCACTGGGCAGATGGTACATCCGTGACAAAGCATCGGCAACAACATTTTGGGTCCCCCGTATATGCTGTGCCCTGAACTTAAAAGATGAAATTTTGACCACCCAGCGGCCAAGTTTACCCAGTTGACGGGGGTGCGCCAGAAGCCAAGAGAGAGCCTGGTTGTCGGTCTCTAAAAGGAACTCAGAATGTTCCAAATATCTCCTAAATTTGACCAGGGCGAAGACTACCGCTAAACACTCCAACTCATACACAGAGGATTTCTTTTCAGTGTCGGTGAGGGTCCTGGATACAAAAGCAACTGGCTGCCGAGCACCATCCACCTCCTGCGAGAGCACGGCGCCGATCGCCACAGAGCTGGCGTCCGACTGCAAAATAAAGGGCTTCGTGAAGTCAGGCATCCGAAGCACGGGCGGTGACAGAATGGACTCCTTCAGGGTCTCAAAGGCACGCTGCTGCTCGTCGCCCCACACTAATTTGGCACCCTTTTTTCTTAAGGAGTTTAGGGGAGCAGCAATCTCGGCGGCCCCCGGGATGAACCGCCGATAAAAATTAACCATCCCCACAAAGCGGGCCACCCCTTTTGCGTCCCGAGGAGGAGGAAAATCCCGAATTGCCTGAGTCCTCTCTGGGCCTACCGTGACCCCTTTATGAGACACAAGGTGACCGAGGAAAGAAATTTCCTCCTGGGCAAATTTCACCTTGTCGGGGTTTACCGTGAGCCCCGCGCGCCTCAGGCGACCCAACACCTCTCGGAGATGATCCATGTGTTCCTCTAAGGTTGTACTATAAATAAGGAGATCATCAAGATAATTAAATACGTACTGAAATTTAACATCGTGGAACACTGTATCTAGTAGACGTGTTAACGTCTGAGCACCAACGGCCAGTCCCATGGGGACTCTCTTATATTGGTGCAGGTTCCACGGTACGCAAAAGGCCGTGTACGGCCGAGAATCCTTGTGTAAGGGAATCTGGTGGAAGGCAGAATTAAGGTCAAAAATTGCGAAATAGCGGGCCTGCGAAAACCAGTCAAAGGCCGAATGCAGGTCCGGGAGGGGCACCGACTCAACCTCTATATTTTGATTCAATTTACGGTAATCAATAACCAGCCGATGCTTCCCTCCTGGTTTAGGCACCAAGAATGCTGGATTGGCATAGGCCGACGTGGAAGTTTCAGTGACACCCTGGTCTAACAGTTCCTGAACCTTCTTACGCAAAATGGTCATTTTGGGAGGGGAAAATTTATAAGGGTGCGAACGGACAACCGAGGAGTCACACAGGCGGATACGATACTCCAGGTTGTGTGTGAGGCTGAGATCGGCCGTCAGCACCTCGGAGAACTCCTCACACAATTGACGGAAAGTGGTCTGTTGGGACTGGCTTAAATTATTAATAGCCGCCGGGGGTTGAAGTTCTTCAAGTCCCTCCCCCGACTCATCCCGATATCCAAAAAAGGGAATGCGCACGGCACGGTTAAACTTGAAAAAACAAACGTGCCCCTGGATATCGAGAACCAGACCACTTTTCATAATAAAGTCCGCACCCAAAATACAATCGACGCTCAGATTCGGAGCGACGAGAAACTCCCACACCCACGAAAAATAATTAATTTTAATTTTAAAGGACACCACTTTTGAGGTAGGCAAAACCTCCCTCGAGGCCGTCCAACACACCACCGACGAAAGAGCGCTCGCCTTAATTAAAGACTCCCTAACCAACTGCTGGTAGACCCGGGAGGAGATCAGACACCGCGCCGATCCCGAGTCCACCAAGGCCGTAATACGGCCCTTTCCAACCTCCAACTCGAGACAGGGACACACGGAGAGGCCGGGACGAATCGGCTTAGGATAGGACTTCCCGGATGAGTGCCCAGTTTCAACCGCACATAAAGGAACATGAGATGCGCTAACGCCACCACGCGTGGGGAGGGACCGGCGCCCCCTCAATCCCCCCCACGCGGGCCGTTTCTTGAAGGGCGGTTCTCACGCGGGACCTCCGACCGTTTGAATTGGCAATTCCGGGCCAAGTGCCCCATCTTACCACAAGTATAACAACTATAGTTTCTTCTTTCAAAGTTGTTGCCTCGTTGCTCCCGGGTAGGTGGCCGCTGTTGACCAAATGTGGAACAGAGGACAGAGAATTCGGAAGTGCCGGAGCGAGTCTCATCATTCATCTGGATGGTGCGGGCAAAGACACAAGCTCTGCTGAGATCCGCGAAGCTTCGCGGTCTCTCCAAGAACACCAACCGTGACCTCTCCTGGGGATTGAGGCCCTCCAAGATGACACGCACCACCTCAGCCTCCGACACGTCCACACGCAGCACACGGGCAGCACTCTTGATAGAATTTATGAATACGTTTAGCTTTTCCCCGTGCCCCTGAACTCTATAAAACAATCTTTGCCGCATCTGGTCACGCAGCCTCCCGGGCATAAACAGCTCCAGAACATCCCTGTGGAAGGCATCAAAATCCCCGCCCGCGCCGAGATGCCAGACCACACGATCCAGTAGAGGCGCCCGACAATAAGGATATATCATATTTAAAAGAGAGGAACCAGTCACCCCAGGGAAGTCATAAATGCCGAAAATCCCTTCAAAAAATTTTACTAGCTGGTCCAGATCCAGACCGTCGACCACGGGAAGCCGACGGAGGAGGTCATAGATAGGGTTCGGCAATGACTCATATTTGACGCTGGCAAGGGTGGTACCAAACCCGCGAGGGACTTCAACCTGATCGCCCTGAAATCCCTGGGGGCGACTGCCCAACGAAATAAGAGGACGTTCCTCGACCAGAGCACTACATGCTTCTCCCAGGATATCCACCCGCTCAGTGGCCACGGTCTGGCGCGTGAGCATCTCTTTCGGCTTACCAGGACTCTCTGGAGCCTCCCCAGGTAGGCAAATTTTTGACTGCAGGTCCGTCGCAGCCAGCCTAACCTCCTCCTCCAGATCGTCCTGCAACAACAAATTACGGAGACGAGCGGACAAGTGGAGAATTCTTTGGGTCACCCGCTGCCAAACTCGGGTGGAACTCTCTATATATTCAGAGTCCTCCATCAGGGCGGAGAACTCCGTCCACTTGTCCGAACACAAGGCTAACTCCTCCCCCAGATCCTCAATTTCGACTCTCTGGAGGGGGACATCCCCCACCAGCAGCTCCCGCAGTTGTCTTCGCAAGGACGCTACATCCCTCTGGGGAATCCCACCCCGCAAGCGTATCTCAAACTGGAGCTCATCTTTATTAAAATACTCGGGCACCAGACCGCGACCCTCACGCCGACCACTACTCTGCCCCACCTCTGACATCGTTTCACAATACAAGGACTTTATTACAAGCAATAACAATCAATGCACCCCAGGGTTCCCGACCCAAGACCAAGACCAAGACCAAATACTGTAGGACCCACAAAGACAAAGACAAGAACACGAACACAAACAAACAAATAGACACTTAACGGCGAACACCCGAAAGGTACAATCCGGAATCCCTAACCTGTGCTCACCTCCTAGGTGTCCCGGCCCGGCAACCGCTCCCAAAGACCAAATTTTAAAACAATGGTGAACACCTAATTACAGTAAAAATTATCTCAATTATTACAATAAATATCTCATTACATTCTTTGAGATATGAGAACACCACAAACTGACAGTGCATGTCCACTTAACGTATTGAGGCCACCGCATCAATTTCCAATTTTTGGTTCAGAGGTGGCCAGGCCTATGTCTAACCACGCTCTGCTACCATTTGTGAGCCGCTCATCATTGTCATCCCAACACATTAACCCTACTTCAGAATTTAACTTTCAAAAAAAATGTAAGTAAATTATACAGCTTACTGGATGACCGGCTCACTTGTTCAAAACCAGGAGGAGGCCTCCTAGTGGAAGAAGCCTCGTGCTGGGGAACCATTAGGCAATCGAATTAATGAGGTGACCTCAATTTCCAAACTCAACAACAACAACAAATTGGTGCTCCAATTCCTTTTCAAAAGCATTACAATTTTATATAAAAAGGGTATACTTCATAGTACACAGAATATAGAAGTATTCACTTGACATAACAATAATCAAACAACAAAACCTCTCCGGTAAATTTTAAAACTTTTACAAAAATATAATTTCGATATATTTTGGCAATAAATTATTATTAACATTAATAAATAAAAAGAAATAAATCCAGAGGTTCTCAAAATTTAATACGTCTAATAACCATAATTTATTAATACTTTAATACTGTTTTATTTATTATTAACATTAATAAATAAAAAAAATCGAGAGGTTTTTTAAAATTTACTACATCTAATAACAGTAAGCTTTCTTTTTCTTTTTTACAGGACACCTCTGGTTGTACTATTTTAATTAATTATCACAAACAACATGCACCATCTAACATCTCAATAAACAAAATTAAGAACAACAACAATATAATTAGTAAAGGTATAATGTTAAAATATAATTTAGTAATCATGTTCTTGAGTAAGAAATTCACCATGTGTGCTCAATTTTTTTTTTTTTTTTTCTAAACTTGTATTGCTCAATGGTTTATTGATTTACTAGTGTACACCATTATAAAAAAATATTAAATAACCAGGTCTCTCAAAATGTAAAATGTTTTATACATACACATGTGTGTATACTAATGAATGGATCCATGACACTATTTATATATACTCATCACTCAACAATTAATTAATATTTAATTAATTCAACATGTTTTAAACTGAGCCAACATTATTAAGTTCCATTAGATTTATGAAGGTATAAATATACAAAAAATTTTTAACATTAATTTGAAACTCACAGAGAATTAAAATAAATTCTAAATCCCAACATGTGTAGGGATACAACATAGTTTGACCCAAAGTGATGAACCATTCACAACCTGTTACGCCAAAGAGTGCACACAATACATATGATTTGATCATTTTCTTTTGACTTACATTCACTAAACAATTTTCACACAAATAGTTACATGGAGAACACAGATAAATATTGAGAGACTATCTCCGAGAAAATAAAGGAACCAAGTATTCATCACTGGAGTAGTGCCGGGAAGTGCCTTCCCACAGCAAGGTTTAAATAGATCCCAAGTCACCAGTAGTATCTTAACACATTTCGTTTAAAAATTTTTTTTTGTGTTTTTGTGTTTTGTTTTGTTTTGTCTTTTTATATCTTAAAAAACTTTGCATAGAAGGTATTACTATCACTTCACTAATAGCACAAGAAGCTGTCCTCACTATTAAAAGAAATATAAGATGCCAGTCCAGTTCAACCGAATTTTAGAAGAAAACTTGAGTTCAGAAATGAATTTGCAATCATTAAAATAGCCAGGGTATTCCAGATATAGTAAAGTAAAAAAAAACATCAAGAATTAAAGCAAAGTTTTCATCTTTTTTTTGTTGTGTTAAGATAACTCACTTGACGAGAAATTCACTTAGTGCCACATGCACACATAGGAATAAGTTAATAATTTTCTTTGCAAAAATTTCACTTCCACAGCACACGAGAAACATTGTTCTGCAGACATACCTGTAGAGATTGGCATAGGACATTAGCCCTGTATACGTTCCTTGATTTTCCTACATTTTATCCTGGTCTGACGCTCAGGAAACGGATGAACGGGCTGCAGACACCCCGGAGCACACCTCTTAACTCAGCCGGCCATAATAAAAATCAATTGCCCGGTATTAGAGAAAACAATTGATACTTTTTTCAGAAGCCGGGCAAGAAGACGTCCCACCCGGTTGAAGGAACAAGTTAGAGAGACAGCAACACGTGTATCAGGCAACTACCAGCCCGGCCCCTCACAGCGGAACCGTGAAACACAAGTCGCGACGCATCGCTACTAGATGGCGGGCGCGTATCCATATAGCACGCAACTAGACCGATACGGCAAAATAAATAAATAATTCTCATTTTCATAATTTGGCTTAATCAAATCTTGTAAGTCGCCGTAACGAAATTCCATAGTTACGGCACACATGTTGGCAGCACTTTCACTTGATACTCTCAACTTAATTTTAATCATCATCATTCTTGGTGTTAAAACTCGTTGGTGTGTCTTGACCTTCTCCAGAGTGGTTCTCCAACAGACCTGATGGGCCTCAATTGCGATGGGTGACTCTCCAGTCCCTCAGTCCAAATATTTTAGCATCATTGCTCACATTATCAATTCATCACAGCCTCTATTTCCACTTCCTTCAAGCTGCATCATCAAGACTTTTCTCCGTATGTCATTCTCCATCATCCTCATCAAATTGCTCATCCCACCTCATCCTTGATAGTTTAGTATATTTTATAATGTCTACATTTCTAAAAAGTGTGCATAATTCTTTATTATAATGTGTCTGCCATACACCCCTTTCATAAACTGAACCATAAAGCACCATACTTTTCTGTAATACCTTTCTTACAAAACTTAAAAGATGTCTTTCATTTACTTTGGCGATGGTCCATGTTTCTGCTCCGTATGTCAAGATTGGTCTTACTAAAGTTTTGTAGACGATGTATTTTGTTGATCTTGATATTAATGTACTTTTTGTCTGCTTTAACAGTCCACAGTAGTATTTACTTGCTGCTGGGATTTGCTGTTGCATCTCATTTGTAGTATCACTACATATTTGTTGCCACTATTAAACCCAGATGTCTAAAATGATCGACTCTTCCAAAGGTGTAGACATAGCCATTAAAAAAAATGTCAGGTCTATTATTATAATTTTTATCAGTTTTCATACACTTGATCTTATTTGCATTTATAACATTTTCTTTGCATTACATTCCAAGATAAGGAATGCCTCAATCATCAAGCCATAAGATTAAGCAATGATTTTTACATCATCTGTGAATGCCAACTTAATTTTACATTTTTAATTTATTTATAAGCTTGTTGCAACAGCATCAGTCATTAGTGACCACAAAAATTATAAAAATGAATTTGTAAATCATACAGAAATTCTCATACAAATTTTCATAAATTGAACATTTGAGTGCTTAAACTGACACTGTTTGTGTGTTTATTTGCATGTAATAACTATGCTTTGGATATGTGTTTTATATTTTTTTGTCAAACAGACGTACAGACGTAAATACAATTCTACTCTGTCCCAACAATTTGTATGTTTTGCCATAATGTCAGCCTCAAGTGGTTCCCATCATTTCAGACTTCAATATCACCATGACTGAAGAAAAACTTCTTAAAATAGAGTTAAAACAATATGATATAAGAGGAAGAAGAAGAGAAGGAAGAAGAAGAAGAAGAAGAAGAAGAAGAAGAAGAAGAAGAAGAAGAAGAAGAAGAAGAAGAAGAAGAAGAAGAAGAAGAAGAAGAAGAAGAAGAAGAAGAAGAATTGACTTTACACAAAAAACAAAAGCTACTTTTTGCACAGAAATGTTCTTGTATTTCTCCATCACAGACCAAAAGACACAAGTTATTGTAACACCACTAATTTATTATTATTAATTATAAATATATCACTACTGACTCGAAACACTAATTTTTTATTGGCAAAAATGTAAAACTTTTACCTTTAAATTTTTAATGTAATTTTGGTCTATAATTAGTTAATAGTTAATCTATAATTAGTTAATCAATGAACACATCATGGATAACAAAATCTAAGAATTTATTATTGTTAATATGGTGATGTTACACACACACACACACACACACACACACACAAATGTATTGTGGTGCACTCACCTCCATACACAACCTACATTAACAAGTAACAAATACGACTTTCATTCAACAACTTCAATTTTATATTAATTTAATTTTAATTTTAATTAATTAAATTTTACATTAATTTAACTTCAGTCGATTCAATAATTTTACATCACTTAAATGTAACAAGTATACATTAGAAAGTATAAGTAATTTATATTAATTTAAAAGAATAACATTTTATTTATCTAAAAATGTTCATAATTGAAATGATTATACTAGTTCATATATTTTTCTGGATACCCAGTCTTCTTCAGGTAGTGATGTAGAACTCTTCACAAGTTTCTTTTAAGTTAAATTTTACTTAATGGACTTCAGACACAATCAATTGTCTTTTGCCGACTGTCTGTTAGTAAGTGAGAATATGAGAATATTATTTTTGATACTTGTCAGTACAGTACAGTAGAATCTCTGTTAACCATATCAAGGGGGGGGAGGTGGTTTTGGATAACCAAATTTCGGATAATAATTATGATGTCATTTTTTAAAGTTTGAGGTAAAGTAACTGGAGACAATATACAATAATATGAAAAGATTTTAATAAAAATCAAACTATTTATATAAATCCATTTTTTAACATTAGTTTTATGAAGTTTTTAAATGAATTTCTTTGCTTTTTCTTTTCACATCACTTTCTTGTAGCAATATCTCACCATCGCTTCATTAGCAGAGGGCTTTGATTCTTCAGATCGTTTGACAAGCCGTAATGCTATCTGAAAATATGAATAAAACTCCATGAGAGAAAACATGTATTTCACATAGCCTAATTTAATGCCCTAACCAAAAATAAAAACTTAACTCTAAGGCATAGAAGATCTCATCAGCAGTGTCATGGCTGCTGCTCTCTGCTATGTCATCTGCTGCATTGTTGTTGTCCTGTGGTTCTTTAATTGTCTCAGTTTTTTCTTCAGTCTTTATAACGACCAGTTTCCTCTTTTCTGACATGATGCACAATTTATAAGACTCAGTTCATAGAAAATATCACTCAAGCCACAACACATGATCACCACTGCACAGACAGTTGCTGAGCGGACGATGTGAACTACTGAAAGTGCCAAAACAACCTGACTTGACAGATTGGACATATTGACCTGACTGACAGGTGATGCTCTATGCTTGTTTTCTATCTCAAACTGAGGAAACCTGGGATGGGTGTGTATCAGTTTACTTTTTTGACATGGGCCCAGGTTATTTTGGACACTTCTTGAAAGGTTCCAAGTGTTTAAACTGATGATGTAGTTTGATACTGCAAAATAATAGGCACAGAAGATAATTATTTTTATTGTATTGAGGAACAATATGAACAAATATCAAAAGAAATGTAATGCAAATGTTGATAGTCACCAATGTTGAGAGACAAAACTATTTTAATTTTAGTACTGTCTTATTGAACGGGCAAAGCAAGTTGTCAGTTTTAACTTGAACGTATGGCATTTGTCTGCCTGTCTGTCTGTTTAGGATATGTCTCATGATAACTTTTGAATAAAGCAAATGATTTTCATTAAATTTGGCCTGTGTCTCCATACTGACCTCTATTGTTTTTAAGATTGATCCCTCCAAAACAGGGGGCAGGAGGTAAAAATAAGAGGAGGTCAAAATTGTAAAAAATTTAAAAATTTTCACAGAATATAAATGTAGTGTAGGCAACATTCTCTAATACAGGAGCAACATCCAGGATCACACTGGAAGCAAGGCAACTCACCAGGCAGCTTACAGCACTTAACAAGGAGATAGTTATCTAGCAGATCCCATCTCACACAGGCATCTCGGGAAATGAGACAGTGGACATCTTGGCAAAGCATGGGACAAAGATCTACCACCGGAAAAGTACCCATGACTTCAGCACCCTAAGAAGACTGATGACGAGGATAACAAACTATCGCTTCCTGGAAGAAGCAAGAAACATATTAAAGGGAAAAACATGGTCAGGGATTGAACAGTTATGGGATAAAAACTGTAGAAAACCCAGGAAGGAAGCAGTTGCCAACTTTAGATTGGAAACTGGCTTTGACTGTCTCTCAGCGCATCTCTACAAATTAAAAATTTCCATCACAGAAGAATGTGTATTGTGCAGGAGAGAAGACTCAAAAATGAACAAAAATCATCTATTGGAGTGTGTGAAGCTGAATCGGGAAATGCAAGAACTCAGAATTTGCAGTGGTCTTTATTGAGAAGCTCGCTACCAAATGGGTTAAATGTACCAAAGGGGAGCCATTGGAAAACAACAAACAACAACAAAAAGTTGAAGCTTTTAAGACACCAGGGCAAAAAAAGTAGGTCAAAATTTGATAACATTGCAAATATCCATGTGGGGCATCACAGTAAAGGAAATATCACCCCAATTCTGAATACAATGTACAGTTTTGGGAATTTCATAAATATTTAGGACACCAGAACCCAAAAAAATGGATCAAAAATTAAAAAAAAATAAAAATCTAGCCAATTGTCAGACTAAAGCGAATTTTAATCCAAATCCGAATACAGTGTTTGCTATGTACATTTGTTGACTTTAGGGGAACAAAAGGCCAAAAATTGGACTCAAAAATTTAAGATAATGTTAAAATCTATATGGAGGATCAAGTTACAAGGAATTTTATTCAAATACAAACTTTATATCTTAAATAATTTAATAAAATTAATATCTTTCAACACTCCTTGTCAATTTCTCGGTTCACCTTCAAAAAGTTTGTAAGCTGTGTCTGCACATTGTTATCACAATTTTATCAGTTATGTACATTCTTGAAATTATTACATATAAGCCTATAGATAACTACGGAATCATACCATAAACTTAAAAGCTATGACTAAATATTTGTCATAATGCATTATGGTTATAAAGTCAACTAAAAACTGATACGGTAGTTTCAAATTTTGAGTGTTTATTATTTCTCTGCATTACAATTTTTATTTTACTAAAAAGATAAAAATCTATTTGTCATGTGGACAATGATGAGAAATAATGAACGGAGAATACAAACAAGTGAAATGAAGTTCTTGAAAAACCCAAAGGTTGCCCCCTTAGAGATCAAATACGAAATGAAGATATAAGAACCGAATTAAATGTATATTCTATGGCCAGCAGAATAAGGGAAGGACAAATAAAATGGACGCACTATACTGAGGGAATGGAAGATATGAGACTATCTAAACTAATAATAAGATACAGGCCTCAAGGAAGACGAGATATAGGTAGACCAAGGAAGAGATGGCTTCAGTGAAGGCAGAACAGGCTGCAAGCCTATACCTTGATGTGGAGAAGAAGAAGAAGATTAAAAAATAATGGAGTAATTAGGGTCTTCATAATTTTTCTGACAATATAAATATTATCTGCTTACTGAAGTTTATTGAATGACAAATGCATTTAATTCAAAATAATGAGTTCTGCGGCTCAAGGTGCTTGCTAGCTAATTTTATTCTACACACCGTTTCAGGAATATATGTGTAGTTTGTTAGTTTCTTTAATGAAATTGTCCCTGGCTGTTAACGCCCAGCATATATTATGGCACATGCTATTCCACGTTCTTTCAAACATAACTCCTTGTCGCAGACTGTTTGACAGATGATCTTCTTCCTCTTCTTGTCTTCAAGGATTAGGTTATATAAACCTGTTCCAGCACCCATCTCATCCTCAGAAGACCCACGTCTACCAATCCTTACTCCAAGCCTGCTTTGGATGCTACAAGTGTTTTAAAGATTTACATGAACAGGTTACTGGCATGTTGCACAACCCCCTACCAGGAGGACCAGAGACTCTTCTGTCAGGGTTACCATGCCTTAGCCGAAAAGCCCCTGTTTTGGGGCGCAGGAGATTCTCCCTAACCCTTCTCTTTCTGAGATAGGATTTGGTGGCTTATTATTCAGATACTGAAAGTTTCTTAGTATTTCCAGTGCTCACCTATTGCCATCAGTGAGCACTCTAAGATCCTAGGCCACCCTAAATTAAGAAATTAGAATTGAAAAAGGAAGACACCATAGCCTTTGATTGCTCTAACAGCATCGGGGTCAGAAAAGAACAAGAGGCAGTCAATATAGACTAGACAGAAAAGACTAAAGGAAGGGATCTTACCCAAGACAAGTTGCAGCAAAGTGATTATCCAGCTAGGGGACATCAAAATTGCCAAACCCATATCCACAAGATGTGGACCCCTGAAAACGACAGACAAACTGCATGAATATTTTATTAACCCCCCCCCCTTCTAGAGCCATCCTTTGTGGTTTCCATCAGTGAGAGCTGTTTAGTATAGTCTATCTGAACCAGCTTTCATTAAACACTCCACCTCTAATCATCATTTTATAATAACATCAATCTCACAGGCAAACTGGGTTACTTCAATGTTTTCATTAGTGAGAACAAACATCATATGATAACAAACAACGTTTTGAATGTCTGCCGTACCCTTGTTAACTTTCAGAACTATAAGCAGGATGAAGTTTCCAATGGAAGTAGAGATTTGGAGACCGTCAAAATTTTATATGTGGCAATTTTCTTCTTTGCATGATTCAACCTGCAAGGAACGAACAAAACCCTTCACACCTCCACCCCCCCACTGACCACACACAACAAGCTATAATTCAACTGTCCCTTCCCACCCTCCGAGCCCTGTCACCCCCGTCTGGACAGTTACATATTTTTCTCGCACATTCCTTGTGTGTGTGTGTGTGTGTGTGTGCGTGCATTCCTTTTAAACCTAATGCTGTACTGCCATTCTCATTCACACTTATGGGCGCGGTCACTCACCCTTATCTTAAAAACATCCAATTAGTCCTATGCAATTTAATTCTTAATCTTATCTATCCATCCTCTATCTTTTACTTTTTAATTATATTATAAAATATTTCTTCATTATCAAATTTAGTTTTTGTATTCATTAAATTGTCTAACCCTTTTTCTCTTTCTTTCAATATTTCTAACTCCTCCCTAAGCTTCCTTTCAACTGTGTTATTTACTACTTTTACAATTTCATACTCTTCCAAAGGATTAACAAACTTATGGTTTTCTTCTATGAAATGTCTTGTATATAACGAATTCGTTGTTCTATTATCTTCTCCACGTTTGTGGTCAGACAACCTGCATACGAATTTCCTGTCTCACCTAGGTACACTTTGTTGCAGTCTTTACATTTCAATTTATAAATTCCGCTTTTCTGTAATACTGGGATTTTTTCTATATTTTTATTCCTTATCTTATCAAATACCGTTTCACATTGTTTAATAGCTATATCTACTCCGTATTTATTAAAACATTTTATAATTTTTCTAGTATGTGAACCTATGTATGTCAATGACCATGCATCTTTTGTTCTGCTTCTATTTTAGCTTTTTGTATGCTAACCCTTTTCATAACTTTATCCACTATGTTGGTGTTATAGTTATTATTCTTTACAATTCCCTTTATCGTTTTTAACTCCCTCTCTTTTGATTCAGTTTCTTTTAAACACTTCTGAGCTCTATAACAAAATGAATTGATTGCCGCCATTTTATATCTATAAGGGTGGTAAGACTCTCTTGGTATAATTATATCAGAATACGATTCTTTCCTAAATATCCCAAACTGTAGTTTTTCATTATTTTTAATTTCTATGTTTAAATCTAAGTAATTTATTTTCTTACCTCCTACCTCTTCTTTAAACTGTAAGTTTTTATCATTATTTACCTCATTTATAAACGCATGCACTTCTTCTATGCTTCCTTCCCAAATTATTAATACATCATCAACGTATCTAGTCAATAATTTTATATTGTCTTTATACTTACTGGAATTGATTAATTGCTTTTCAAAATCATTCATGTATATTTCTGCAAGAATATGGGATAATGAAGATCCCATTGGTAATCCTTTTTTCTGTATATAAAATTTGTTATTAAACCTAAAATAGTTTTGATTTACACATTCTTTAACTACTTTAATCAATAGTTTTTTATACCTGTATTCTCCCATATTTTCCAATTTCTTTTCTCCGTACCCCAAACCAAAATTATATAATATCTCTTCTAACTCTACATAAGAGTATATGCTTAACAATTCTAAATGTCTGTCATTTAGACTTTCTAAATCACTAAATGTAAGTCATTTGGATACTAAATTCATTTATCCACTAAATGTAATAACATAGTGGATAAAGTTATGAAAAGTATTAATATACAAAAAGCTAAAATAGAACCAGAACATAAGAATTATGCAGGGTCATTGACATACATAGGATCACATACTAGAAAAATTATAAAATGTTTTAATAAATACGGAGTAGATATAGCTATTAAAAAGTGTGAGACGGTATTTGATAAGATAAGGAATAAAAATATAGAAAAAATCCCAATATTACAGAGAAGCGGAATTTATAAATTAAAATGTAAAGACTGCAACAAAGTGTACCTAGGTGAGACAGGACGGAAATTCGTATGCAGGTTGTCTGACCACAAACATGGAGAAGGTAATAGAACAACAAATTCGTTATATGCAAGACATTTCATAGAAGACAACCATAAGTTTGTTAATCCTTTGGAAGAGTATGAAATTGTAAAAGTAGTAAATAACACAGTTGAAAGGAAGCTTAGGGAGGAGTTAGAAATATTGAAAGAAAGAGAAAAAGGGTTAGACAATTTAATGAATATGAAAACTAAATTTGATAATGAAGAAATATTTTATAATATAATTAAAAAGTAAAAGATAGAGGATGGATAGATAAGATTAAGAATTAAATTGCATAGGATTACTTGGATGTTTTTAAGATAAGGGTGAGTGACCGCGCCCATAAGTGTGAATGAGAAAGGCAGTACAGCGTTAGGTTTAAAAGGAATGCACGCGCGCACACACACACACACACATACACACACACACACACACACACACAAGGAATGTGCGAGAAAAATATGTAACTGTCCAGACGGGGGTGACAGGGCTCGGAGGGTGGGAAGGGCAGGGGTGACAGGGCTCGGAGGGTGGGAAGGGACAGTTGAATTATAGCTTGTTGTGTGTGGTCAGTGGGGGGGTGGAGGTGTGAAGGGTTTGGTTTACATCTGCTTATTCCGATCTGACGATGAGCTGAGAAGCTTGAAAGCGCTAATCGGAATAATTTTTCTATAGTGGTGTGCAACAGTGATAATTCTGTTTGAAAACAAGAATGTATAACAGTGCGACGTGTGTCCAAAAACATCCCGACATTTTGTGAAGCATCTAGTTGCAAACAGATAATTCTGTATCGTGGCCTCTGTTGAACCATTCACCGACACTTCACAAAGAGCCCAACATTTCTGTACACATACTGTAATTACAGATGAGAAGATTAAATAACTGTGTGTGTGTGTGTTCAAGATGACAAGATACTTAGCAATATGTCTAGACACTTCATGAATTCTATGTATTTGCTATGCATGGTTTGTTTGTGAAGAATGGAAGCAATCATAGCATTTTAATGTGACAACCAGTTTTAGGAATTCAAATATTCAGAGGACGAATCATAGTTGCTGGCAGGCTGAAAGAGCTATGAGATGAGTTAAATAATACAAAGACAGGATCAGGTCTGCAATGGGAGACGCATGACTTTCGAACCATATGGTTCTAGCTTCTCGGAGGATGCCAAGTTAACTCCGATAGGGAAACAACTGAAGAAATAAAGCGAAGAATCATTCAGCTAATAGGTGCTTCTTTTGTCTCAGACCCTTGTTCCAGAGCAGAATAATTGCCAGGAGAATCATGCTGCTTTTGTATAAAACACTGATCCGCCCAGTTCTCACCTATGGTTCTGAGACCTGGACCATTTCTAGAAAGTCTGAGTCAAGCCTGCTGGTTCATGAACGCAAAATCCTCTGCAGTACATTTGGTCCAATATGTGTAGGAGGTGAATGGAGGAAAAGAACCAACGAAGAACTGAACACTCTTCTGAATGAACCAGATATTGTGAAAACTATAAAACTTGGTAGACTCAGGTGGGCTGGACACGTGATCAGAATGGGGGAGAATGAAATACCAAGAAAGGCACTCACGGAACATATCTATGGCACCAGGAGAGTTGATAGTCCCAAACTACGTTGGGAATACGGTGTGAACTATGATGCGCACCATAGGGACCCGGAACTGGAGAGCAGCTGCACTTGACCGGGACAACTGGCGGAGGCTGTTAAAGGAGGCGTTGACTCAGTAATGGGTTGTTATGCCGCTGAAGACGAAGAAGAAGAAGAAGAAGAAGAAGAAGAAGAAGAAGAAGAAGAAGAAGAAGAAGAAGAAGAAGAAGAAGAAGAAGGTTCTAGCTTCAGAGAAACACTTATTAGAGTCGTTTCCTAATGAAGAAATAATTAATGGCTTTTCTTTATCGTGATTGGAGAGGAAGAAGTTACTGTGTTGAATATAAGTCAAAGCAACTAGGACTTCATCAAACCATTATTTTTTCATTTTTTATTCTTTACAATTTGTTTACACTTTGTTGATATTTTTTCCTTTGCTTTGAAATATTGTCTTACATGTATTAATTTCATTAGATTTTTATTTATTTATTTTTTAATTTCAAATAAAAATTTATTTGCAACTGCACTATTTTTAGCTTTACCTTATGTGTAATAAAACGGTTATTACAATGACTTTTTCTTTTAATTTTAAATACCTTTCTTTGGGGGAAAGGTTATTCATCAAGTTTGGGGGTGGGGGTGGTCATCAAGCTTAGGAAGTGGGCACCCTGGGTGTAGCAATTGTTTAATATAACAATATGGATAAAATTTGTATCCATATGGTCACTACTATAGGCAATAATGTAACACTAGTCGCACACCGAGGGCAAGACAGTCTGCAAACTGTTTTCTTGTCTACGGCATAGCGCGACAGTAGAAGGCCAAAACAGTTTTGTCGCCATTCTGCGCACATCAGTGACAGTTTTTCAGTGATTTTGTAGAAACCACTGCTACTGTTGCTTTATTAATTCGTTTCCAAAGAAGAAAAGAAGACAGTACTGGATGCATCCCATTTACAGTTCAAGATTAACGAAAGGAAAATTCTTTTGAATAATCTTTCAGGTTTTCATCGTACATCGCTGGTCTGGTCTCTTTTCCACCTCCTCTATTACGTCTTTGTGTCTTCCATCATTAAAAAATTACACCAAATAATTAAATATTTCAAATTCAATTGTAATACATAATATATTCGAGAACAAATTCAGATAGTACAACGCGTCTTGGTACATAACAATACTGGCGTAGACTGATGGTAGCAGAGAGTTTTGCCCTCGGTGTGCAGTAGTCCCATCTACATCAATGTATTTTTCAAAGATGCGTGACAGTCGGTGGGCAAAAATGATGGCGGGTGTCGCCTTAGCTCAAGGGCTATTCTGTTGCGCCCCTGTCAGTGTGCGCACTCACATAAACAACGTGTGCCTTTGCCTTGGAGACAAAACAGTCTGCAGGCAAAACGTTTCCAGTGTGCGGTAGCACTAAAAATACAGAACAGTTTACTTTAACTATCTCTGATTGAGAGGACATAAAAATTCCCTCTCAAGAAGCCAGTTTAAATTTAACAATGCATTGTTTTATGGAATAGACGAGGACTGAGGTGTTAGTTTTGTAACGGTAAATTTAATTTTTCTTTTATGTTGAAAAAAAAAAGAAGAGGAATTGGGCTTGTCACCTAATGATTATGTTGACAGAAAACATGAGCAAGTCTACCTGCCTTCTTACCAATCGGGACAAAAATATAAATAGCACCAGTGGAACTGGAACATGTAACACACAACAACAAAGCGTCCCTCGCTCCACTCATGCTCACACTTAATACTGTCCAGACCACTAATATTTCTTGACTAATTAAACACGCACACACACACACACACACACAAAATAATAACAAATTATCATATATATGAGGATTGTTCAATAGAATCACGTTTAAAGGCTGTAAAGCATTTTTTATTTAACGATGGTAATTATTTACAATACTACTTAAGCCCAAATTGGGTGAAATATTTCTTTTCCTATTCTTCTATACTATATAAATACTCTTAACATAGTATCGTAAGCAATTACCTTAACGATTTTAAGAGAAGTCTCCATTGAGATTAAGGCATGAGTCCCACTGTTGCACTAATCTGTAGATTCCCTGTTGATAAAATTCTTGCGGCTGTTTGCAGAACCATTCGCTAACAGCAAATTCTAGCTCAACGTCTGATTTGAACTGCCGTCCTTTTAGTGATTTCTTTAACGGTCCAAAAACATGATAATCGCAATTGTCTGCGTTACATGGGGTAGAGCAGTATTGTGCCGTACTTTGTTCGGCCCGAGAAAGGTGAAGCTCGGTTGCAGAGACAGGTGACTTTCTTTTAAAACGGGTGCGTTCTCTACGTCACGCTATGCCACTGCATCGTGTCGTCGCCGGGTATATGTAGACGGCTTGTAGTGGCAGCGACGAATATTCAGTCGGCCGGCTCAGCTCAGCTGTGCGCGAGCCTGCTTTTTGCTAAGCTTTCTTGGGTAGACATTACCAATAAATCATCCTCATTTCTGTTTCTACCCTCAGCAGAGAAGTTTGGTCTCAACTGACGGCACCAATCTGTTCGGACTCCGTTATTCCTCTCTATGAGAAGCTAAACTAAAGTCAACTCCAGGTATGTATTAGTTGAATGTGGCCCTAAAATATATTTTTTTTGGTGTTTCAGCTGTACTTGTAAACGATAGCTTGTGTGTGCATGAGTGTTAGCCCTGAATTCGGACATTAAATTAAATTAAAGATTAACTTATTAAATTGACTTATAAGGGACATGAATGTAGCGTATTAAACTGATTAAAGTAATGTAAAATGGTAACAAATATCTTACACTCAGCTGCTTTTAGTGTTGTTAATAAGTATAGTAGACATAGAAAGAATTTCATGTCATGAATGGAACACTTAAACAAAATCAGTTTATTAATTGAAATAAGGCACATCTGGTGGTCCGATCAATGGTTAATACGAATAAGTGGTGATGCGTTTCTGGTTGCTGCTAAGCATTGGAGTGTGTGTTCTCAATTGTATAATGGTGGTGTGTGTGCGAGCTGTGGTGAGATTATGTTCTTTATGACACCCTATACAACTTATTGCCTGTCACAGGTGCTCGAACAATGGCGAGATGGGTGTCGGGTCTAGATGAACAACTGTCTACCCTTCTGGCAGAGATAATACTTGAGCCATGAGATGCCGTCAGTTGGGACACACACACAGACACACTCGTAGAGGAACTCTGCCCCCAGGAATTATCTGTGCTACCAATACGCTACAGCTTAACCAGGGTCACTTAGTTACACCGGACGATCCAGGTGGGACCATTCTGTTTCACTTTACACTCTCTCATCTACCACTACACTGTAAATCCACAGACGCTCTCAGAAGCAGACTCATGATACCGCATTTAATTTGCTCAAGTTCTGCAAAAATTCTCACGTTAAGTTTTGTGCCTACATGTGTGGACCTTTTATATAATTAAGTCTTATGCAACCTGTTATAGCTCCTTATACTATGTAAGGAAATTGCACACACACACACATGTATCCGCATGAACTGCTCTAGGTTTTCCATTTTTTTAAATGAGTTTAATTTATCTGAGAGTTAGTTATATCCTGCTTGCTCATGTCCCGCCGTGCGGGCATAATTCAGGACTGGGGCTGTCTGATTTCTTAATATATGGTGGCTTAAACACTTACCCTGATTTAATAATCGAGTTTGCTTCATAATTATTGAGGGGGTAGTTTATTAATATTTTGAATCTCTGGTTCTGTTGGGGGCATTTCCATTTCCGGTGTTATTTAAATTCTCTTCTTACGGGTGATTTACTGGGAACTACTAAGCTTGCTTGGTTTGTATATATATTTTTGTACTGTTATTGCAAAGGGTTATCGTGAGAATGTCGGTACAGAAATTGTGGATGTGTTATATGTATTATGTATGTGTTTGTGTGTAATTTTCAATGGGGGGGAATGTGACAAAAATTATGATATGATACCACATGTGCTTACAGAATTACTGAAAAGGCTAGCCTATTTAATTTATACTTTCAATAGCACTCAATGATTTCAATATTACATGTGAACAAAAATTATTGTAAGTATAATCTTGGACATAGCGTGGCAGGGTGTAGACAATTTAAATTTAAGCTCAGATATCACATGTTAAGAGATTTACAATGTTGTTTTGAGATAGTGTGGCATCCACTCTTTTACTGCCACTGAAATACTCACTCACAATCTTATACTGTGAAGAATACTGACATGTATATAATGATGTAGTTCAATTTTACTCATGGTTTTGTTCATTGTTAAATTTATGCCTTGCAATATCATGTAAATGCTTGCATGCTGAATAAAGTTCACACTTGTTGGTTAATAGAGTTTTTCATTTGAAAGTCCTGTCATTCACCAGTGGACATGTTTGTGATTGTAGGTTGGGCCTTGCACTCTTTATGCTTCCTCTAGCCACCTAGTTTAGTTTAGTTTAGTTCACCACCTAGTTTTAAATATTATGTCTCTCCCCTTTACAAAAATATATAAAAAAAAATAAAATAAAAAATAAATTACAAAAAAAACTTATAAAATAAAAAGGGGGTTTCAGTATCATGCAGAAGAATGACACCATTTGTGAGCTTCCTAGGACATTTATTTTTGATGATGACCTGTAAGCATTTTAAGCTGTCTGCATATCGCTCATTGTTGATGTTGACACCAGGTTCTTTAAAATCTAAGAGCAGTACGCTACACCCTGATAATAAAAAAATATGGTCACCATTACTTTCCGCCGAAGGTTGGGACCGACGTTTTTTCGCCTTCGGTGATTGTGCATGCTTCCACTGGATACTCTGACGTTTGGATTCTGGTTCATAGTGATAACACCAAGATTCATCACCAACAACAATTTCATGTAGAAAGCCATTACCTTGTTGTTGATAGTGCATCAAATGCTGTAATGATAAGGCAGAACGCAAATTTTTCTGCTCATCAGTAAGCAGTCGTGGAATCCACTGAGCAGAAACTTTGTGATAGCCAAGACTATGAATGATGGAATGAACAGTTCCCACCCTGATGCTCAACACTTGAGAAAGTTCTCTAACTTTGATACGCCTACAAGACATAGCCCCCTCCCCCAGAGAATCGGAAAAGTTGACGAATTATGTTACTCTCTTAATTTTTAGGCTTTTTTATTTTATTACTTTTTCAGCTGAGTATGCTAAGACAGTAGTAACTCTTTTTTAAATATACAAACAGGTTTATAACACAGCACATACTTTTGAAATATGAAATATAGGAAAATAATTTCAGCCAATAAGGATCTTGTAAACAGTGTTTCAATAATGCGTATTTTTATTGTGTTATTACCGTTTACTGTAATGGGACTGATTTCAGTCACTTTAAAGATAGTAATATTGATTAGTATTATCTTGTTTTCCTTTTGTATGAAGCTGACCCGACAACAGACCACTTCCCAAGCCCAAATTCTAGATACGTCACTGATATGTACAAGTTACTTATACTAAATGAGTACAATAAAGATGTTTTCTTACTTGTAATATGTATAGGGTTATCTATACATATTATATAGGGCTATCAAGCAACGTGCTCATTGTCGACCATGTTGGTTTTCAGTCTGGCGAGATATCTATGTTTTGGTTTAGATGATGACCATAATGCTTTATGTTTGAAACACCTTCCAAGTAAGGAAAAACCATCTTGATTGTATATTAGTCAGGGGCGGATCCAACAAGCAATTTTGGAGTGACAAAGGACTTGACTTGGGGAGGTGGGAGAAGAAATTTGAAAAGTTGGACTATTACTCTTTAATGATTTAAAGTATAAATGGTAGGAATGAGTGAAGATAAAAACAAATTGTGTTATTATCAACGCAATAAGTTTATTAACGTACAAGTACAGTATATCTGTGTTTTCCAGTTCATTGTTCTTTAAATAATATTCACTTACAGTTCAAAATATACACTACTTGTTTATGATACATATCAAACAAAAATTAACATACTGTTGAGACACAGTTAGATAAATTTAGAATAATTAAAGTAATTTTAGAATAAAAACTTGAATCTACATAACGTGATATGAATTTTGTATCATATTCACAATCACAAAACCATTCTACAATTAGAAGACAAAGAAAAAAATTTTGTTTTATGTAATCATTTGGAATTTCCCTCATTCTCCCCTCCACCTGTGGATCCGTGCCTGATACTAGTGTAGTATGAGTTATTTATATGCCATGAAAAGAACTGTAGCAATGAGTGTTTGAAAAATAAAAATAAAAGTATATATACACACGCAGAGCTTGATTTCAGGGGGAACGCGCTGGAATGGCATTCCAGAACCTCTTGGATCCAAAAATAAATTACTGAAAAAATATGTAACAAGAAAAACCTAATTATTACAAAAATTTACTATTACTTTTTTAATTGTGCCCCTCATCAGCCTTACTACAAAACTAAACGTTTGTCAAAATCAAACACCAGCACTAATCTTTATCTTAACTACTGTCGTTAAATTTTTTGCAGAATTGCAATGTTGTTCTGGGTTTTGCCAACAAAAAACTGAAAATTACAGCTTCTTTATTTGAAAGCAGAAAATCAGTACCAGGCCCCCATTATTCTATTGCCCTGAAAGCATAGAAACTTAACTTTTTTCCGAGTTCCGCTTCAAAAAAGGAAAGTAGGAAAACAATAATCCTGTAGACCGTGAAAAATTTGTATGAGGCAATGAAAAAACCTATTGAAAACAGACTGCTTAGTGAACAAGATCTCAAGCTAATATAAAATATAAGTATACTTATGTCTATATAACTTTCGAATTGATGCGTTCCGGGACCTATAATTTTAGAAATCAACCACTATATATATATATATATATATATATATATATATTTTTTGTAACGTTTCCTATTTTATGGGTTACAAAAATAAATATATGAATTTGTAAAAAAATTTTGTTTAAATTTAATTAAAGAAACAATTTTTTTTCTCTATTTTTATTTATTTATTAGTTATTTATTATATTAGTCCTTAATTCCTTTAATTACTAATTTAGTTGATTTATTGTGTTATAATAACAATAATTTGTTTCCAGCGTTAAATAGATTATGAAATGTAATAATCGATTAGTGGTATTCAGCTATTCAGTGATTGTACTCCCTTGCGATGTTATTCTCTTCTTCCTTAAAGTCCAGGTTTCAAGTGCTACCTGAAATTCTTCTAAATATATGTTCACCAAGAAATAACACTCAAAATTGGAATGTTAAATGATTTATTAATCTAATTGCGATTAATCGACTTTGAATCGAACTACTAATCCACAGCTCGAAAACTCATATCTCAGGGCAAATTGTTTTCTTTATATAAATTAATAACATTGAATTATAGGTTCTTTTAGCTGTTATCATAAGTCAGAGAAAGGGTAATGCTGAAAGGTACAATACTTACAATTAACAAGTTCTTAATGAAAATACAAAAAAAATTTGTGAGCACTTTCTTCAGTTTGTCCCTCTTACTTCTACAACTGGAAAAGATTTAGCAGCAACGCTGTTATCTTCATTAAAAAAATTTGGGATTGATTTAAAATATCTTAGAGGTCAAAGCTACGATGTTGCTCCAGTATCAATACTGGCGAACATGAGGGTGTTCAAAAATACGTCAGTCAAAAATATCCGAGAGCAGTTTTTGTTCATTGTGTTGGTCACTCATTAAATTTAGTTCTATCCCATGCTTCAAAAATTTGGGAAATAAACAATTGTCTTGGAATAGTAGAAAAGATTTATTCATTTTTTGAATCACCAAAAAGGAATTCCCTACTCTCTAATAAAATTGAGTAATACGTACCAGAATCAAACCGACAAAAATTGAAACAAATGTGCCCTATGCGCTGGGTTGAAAGACATGATTCTGTTATCATTATGGTGGAATTGTTGGAGCCCGTGCTGTATGCATTCGAAGAAATAAGTTCCTGGAAGGATAAATCAACATCCTCATTGGCAGATTTATTACACACCGGAATTCAGAAATCAACTTTCTTAATTTCATTATTTGTAATAGAAAAAATATTTAGCTTCACATTACCATTATGTAAATACATGCAAAGTGAGAATATTGATTTATGTGCTGTAATTGAACATGTTGCAAAAGTTGAATCAATTTTTGGAAACATTCACTTAAACTCTGAAGACGAATTTAAAATTATTTATGATAAAGCAGAAAAGCTTATTAGTAATTTATTTAATAACCATATCACCACACCAAGAATAGCAGGAAAACAAACATATAGAAGCAATATAGATTCAAACTCTCTGGAAATGTTTTACAGAACTACAATTTTTATTCCTTTTTTGGATCATGTAATTTTTCAATTAAAATCCAGATTTTTAAATCATCGTAAAATATTAGAATCATTTCAATGTTTGATTCCAACAGGCCAATTTCCTACAACAGAAAACAATGAAAGTTTTAAATCCTTGATAAGTTTTTATAAAAACGATATGAACGTTCCAAATGATGAATTTGCCCTTAGTGAGTATTTATTGTGGTTTGCAAAATATTGTGATTCATCAAATAAACCTTCAAATGCTATGCAATCTATTGATTGTAATAAGAATCTGTTTCCAAATATTTTTAATTTATTAAAAATATTTGTTACTTTGCCAGTAGCTACAGTCACTCCTGAGAGATCGTTTTCAACTTTAAAAAGGCTTAAAAATTATTTGAGAAATACGGTAGTGGAAGATCGACTGAATGGTTTAGCTAGTCTAAACATTCATTGGGAAATAAAAGTACAAGAAGAAGAAGTTATAGAAGAAATGAAAACACAGCCTCGACGATTAGCATTATGAATGTTGCAATATTCTGTAAGTTCAAAATATTAAAATACATCTTATAAATCTAATTAATCTGTTTATGTATACTTTATTTAATGTCACTTAAAAATTCTCAGATGGTCTTTATGAAAGGTTTCGGCATCAGTCAGTTCTAGGTTAATCGTTAGAAACTGAAAACCCAATGCGGCATCAGTAACCCCGCAATGATCCCCTTTTGCATAACAGTCTCCCACATAAATAAATGCAGCTCACAGAAAGGTTACATAAAAAACTGACCATTGGACAGAAAAAGTTTCACCAGTCCATTTACTACCTCCCACACTTGATTCTCCTATGGCTGGAATGTCTCAGAGGTGTGTTAATTGCCGATATGGTGCAGAGACCAATACGGACCTCCACCAAGACCCAAACTAGTTGCATTTGTCTCTAATCCAGGTAGTATCTGGAGCCTTACCTTTCACACTAACCAAGAGAAAGGTTTTGAAGTGGTTATCCTTCCTCCACTATTTGTTATGTATATAAATATAATTTAATAATAATAGAATCTTCTGTACATAGATAACAAATGGGTCTGTCACTGAGAGTCCACCAGAACGAATCCCTTTGGGGTGCCCCCCCCACTGCGCGATTATTCATCTTGTCGTGTACGGCTGCCCCTACTTAGCCCCCCCCTAGAGAAAATCCTGGCTACGCCTCTGAATTTCACTAATTGTGCATTCTTTTCTGCAAGTCTGGTCTGGGCTATAACCTGTTACCTTGCAATATACATATATTAATATTACATTTAATATTTATAAATAAATTTACCTCAAGATATATTTTTTTTTCCTTATTAGGAACATGTTTCGGGTACCATCTTGTACCCATCCTCAGCCTTCCGGTTTTCGTGTCTGGTGAAGTACATATGTGTTGTTGGTTGACTATTATTATTGTGGCTTCCTGTTGGCTTCTGGTACTTCAAATTGGTTTTATTGTGTGTGATTGTGGTGTATGTGTTAGTTTTTTGTGTATTTTCGATGTTGAGTGCTTTGAATATTGTGTCATGTTTTGTATTGATTTGTATTTGTTCAGGTATTAGTTTGTTTTGTGTTTTATGTTTGTATAATTGTAAATTTTCCCAAATGTTCATTATGGTGCCTTTGTGTGGTAGGCCTATATGTTTTATTAGTGTCACATTGGTTATGTCTGGGAATTCATGTCCTGTGTTTATTGCATGTGTGGCTAAATTGGATTTATATATTTCTGGTTTTTTGTATGCGTTTAGGTGTTCAAAATAGTGTTTTTTCAGCTGTTTTTTGTTTGTTTGTTCTATGTAACATTTATTGCAATATTGGCATTCAATTTTGTATATACCGTTAGTTGTTGTATTATCTTTGTTGTGTGGGCTATTTAGTTTTTGTAAATTATTTTTATTAGTTTTGTATGCTATTTTTATATCTGTGTTTTTAAATAGTTTTGTTAGTTTTGTCATTTCATTATTTATGTATGTGAATGTGGCCCATTTTTTGTTGTTGTTATTATTTGTGTGTTGTCCATTTTGATTAATTCTTAATTGTTCAGTTTTTATTTTATATTTGATTTTATTTTCTATTTTGTTTACGGGTCATTCCATGTCAAATCACCCAATAAAAAATTAATTTGACACCCACCTCCTCAGATTTTGATGAAACTTGGCACAATTTATTCTATTACTATCCTGATAACACCTGCAAAATTGTTTTTGCTCTATCATTTATAGTTTTTTTTAATTTTTTAGTTTTTTTAATTTGGCGCTATCTGAAGCCTCGGAAATCTTAACTTTAAAATCGGAATTTTTAACGTGCACTCACAAATTTAAAAATATTTTTCTTGAAAACTATTCAAGATATATATCATCATGAAATTTTGCAGGAAGTTTGTGTGTTATACCTAAAATCAGCGAAAAATGCTCTTATTAACCTATTTCAATCCCTCAAAAAACTAAAAATATTTAAATATAATTTTTTAGAAATCTTAGAAACGGGTGTTTTATTTTACAAAAACCACAATATCTAGAGTCTCAGACATGATAGAATGCTCAAATTTGTTTTAAAATACTCTTAAATATATAGGCTATTAGATAATTAAAAAATATAGTGGCTTTTTAACATGTTTAATTACAATACAAAATAAAGAACTATATAGGCCTATCTAAAAAAACTATACTTTTTTTAAATAGGTAGTCCGTGGGAAAGTTAAAATTTAGTTTGCTTTTTATTTTTTATAACTTTTACAAACTTATAAACATTAGGGGAAAGTCTTACAGTACCTACTGCATAAAAACAACTCAAAGATGTACTAGTAAGTTTGAAATGTAATAATGAGGGTAACTAAAAGTAATATTTAAAAGCTCAGTACTCAGATTTTAATCTCAGTACTCTGATTTGGTGAATTATCAGCAGCTCAGCTGTGCTGCTGATAATTTACATGACTCACCAAGCCTGTCTCAACAGGCTCTTTTCCTGTGGTGACATGCTCCTCTCTACAGTTGAATTAGTGCAGTTGTTCCTATCTTTCATTAAGTGAGGACATACCTACAGTGACTAATTGTTTCCTAGTTAAAGATTGTTTAAATTAATGTTTTTAAGTTAAGTGTTATTGAGTCAGTAATAATATAAACTTTTTTAAATTTACTTTGGGTTTTGAAGATAATTTAAATTCGTGTGAATATAAACTTATTTTGTTTACTTTGTGTTTTGAAGAAAAGGTAAATTTGAGTGTACAAGTAGGGCATTGATGTTTTTTTAACAATAATTCAGTTGAATCTGTAAGTACTGGCAATTTGTTTACAGTTTAAAACCCTCTAATAAGTACTCCCTTTTTTTGCTAATTACTAAAAATAATATATCACTATTATTTTTTTATAAATGTTTTGCTTCAATAACTAAAATATTTTGGAAGTATTATATGAAGAATAATACTTAAAAAATTTTTCATAACATGCTGTGAAGTATGCAAAACAGCATGGCAGATATTCAAGCCTGTAGCATTGGACTATTTAAAAAATCCGACTGTTTCCAAACAATCTACATACCTTCAAAAAAGTTACAATGTGTTTCTGAATTAAGTGACGAAGAAAAAGATTTGACTCGCCTTAGATCTGGAATTAATTTGTGTGAATTTAAAAGTATCTGTTCTCATCACAGCTACTACTTTTTAAACGTATTTGAAAAGTATCAAACAATCTGTGTAGACCCGTTAAAAAAACACAAAAAGCCTATTAAAAAATCATTGAGAAGTGTAAGTTTAAGTTTTTCAAAACAATTGTAGCAAAAAATATTTACATAAAACCTGGGCAAAAGCTTTGTTCAACATGCCGTAACTTTTGTGAAGAAAAAATAAAAATAAAAGTCAGTGAGAATGAAACAGATGATGAACTCATGACTGAATTAGATTCATTAGAATCAAGAAATGTATCCCTCTCACAAACACTGCTCTAGATGATTTAGGTTTAACACCAATATAGCTTCACACCTTGTCATCACGTAGTAAGGGGTCGTATTATAAAAGAAAAGTTGATAATGTAACTAAGACTGTGAAAAGAAAAATTTCAAAAGCACTAGATTATGATGTTCCAAGTTCTGATGACGAGGAAGAAGATACAAGTATGATTATCTTGTTGATACATCCTCTTCGTTCACTTTTTTAATATTATATATATATTAAACTTCCACTATGAACACTTACTTTGTTACCCAGACTTTTCGACGTGGTATTCATCTTCTTCAAGACCTACATCCCATAACCGTTAATGTACAGACATTCAGTATTTAAATCCCATTGAAGAAGGCGAATACCACGTCAAAACATCTGGGTAACAAAACCAAAAAGTAAGTGTTCATAGTGGAAGTTTAATATATATATAATACAAGTATGGTTAAAAAGGCACAGGATTTTGATGTGATGATTTGTCTTTTGAAAGAAAAGATTTTATCTGTTGGGAGGTCTCAAAAAATCCAGATTTTGACTTTGGCTCCAGAATCTTGGAGCAAAGAAAAAGTGATGAAGGAATTAAATGTGAGTGAATACATTGTGCGACAAGCAAGAAAGCTGAAATGTGAAAAGGGTATTTTGGCAATTCCTGATCCCAAAAAAGGTAAAACACTTTCTGAAAATACAATTAAACTTGTAACAGACTTTTATCAAAATGATGAAAGTTCAAGAGTGTTACCTGGGGCTAAAGACAAAGTAAGTGTTAAAAAACATGTTTACATGCAAAAAAGACTTATCCTTAGTAACTTGAGAGAATTCTATTCTTGTTTTAAATGGGAATATCCAGATGTGAAAGTAGGGTTTTCAAAATTTTGTTGTTTGAGACCTAAATGGTGTATCCTTGCTAGTTCTGCAGGCACACACACTGTATGTGTTTGCTGCATCCACCAAAATGTAAAAAACTGTTACTGGATGCTGCCAAAATTGAAGAATCATATAAAGACCTAATTAAGATGCTTGTGTGCAACATAGAAAATTCCAACTGCATGCTGCGCCATTGTGATAACTGTCCTGCAAACACTGCATTAATCGATTATTTGACTGAAAAATTAAGTGAAGATTATGATTTAGAAGAAGAAATTGTAATAAGCCAATGGGTAAATACCGACAGAGCAGAGATGGTAAAACAATCTATTAGCATAGAGGACTATATTTCTTTATTGAGCAGATCACTAGAAAAGCTAATACCACATTAATTTGTCGCTAAACCGCAGTCATCAGCTTTTAAGAGATTGAAAGAAAACCCACCACCCAATACAGCAATTGTAGTAATGGATTTTAGTGAAAATTATTCATATGTCATTCAAAATGAAATCCAAAGTTATCATTGGAATAGAGGGAGTTGTACTCTTCATCCAGTAGGAATTTTTTTAAGAAACAAAGAGAATGTTTTGATTTCTAACCATTGTTTTATAAGTGACGATCTTGAGCATGACACAAGTTTTGTTAACTATGTCCAAAGGTAAATTACAAAATGGCTGGCAATAAGTCATCCAGAAATAGACACAGTTCATTATTTCACTGATGGCTGTGCTGGTCAATATAAAAATAGGAATAGTTTTGAACCTGTCTGACCATTAGAAAGACTTCAATATGAAAGCTGAACACTCGTTTTTTGCTACAAGTCATGGGAAATCAATATGTGATGGTCTAGGAGAAACGGTAAAAAGAATTTTAAGGAAAGCAAGCCTCCAGCTACCAGATGAAGATCAAATTATGACAGCAAGTGCTGTCTACAACTATTGTGGAAAGAACATTTAAAACATTCACTTTCACTTTATTGACAAAAAAGATGCAGATTCACTACGATTGGAACTGGAAAAACGATTTTCAACAACCCGGACTATTCCTGGTACTAGAAGTTTTCATAATTTCAAACCACTTCAGACAAACAACCTTGCAATTAGAAGGACTACTGATAGTCTTAACCCTGCACTAATCTTTTCTTATCAAACTTCTTCTGATTGGGTTTGTGTTCAACCATCTTCAAATAATTATGTGGCTGCAAATTATGATGGTAACTGGTATTTTGGACTAGTAAAAACTATCTTCAGTGAAGAAGAAGATGCGGAAATTCTTTTTCTCCACCCTTCAGGACCAGCTGCATCTTTTTATTGGCCTCAAAGAAAAGATTCGTGCATAGTGCCTTTGGATAGTAATAGAATCAATTGTGTCAAGTTTCATCAAAATCTGAGGAGGTGGGTGTCATGACCTGGGTGACTTGACATGGAATGACCCTTACAGTATTTTTATTGTATCCATTTTCATAATCAATTTGGTACATTATATTTCTTTCTTTGTCAGTTTCTTGTTTGTTTAGGGGAATTTTGTACATTCTGTTAAATAGCGAATAGAATTTATGTTTGTTCCCCTAAACAAAACATTTAAAAAAGTATGTTATGTCAAAATGTTCACAATTTTATTCTCTTTTATGTCATGTGAAATATTTGTGTGTAAGTGCGCGGGTGCGCGTGTGATTTACATTTTATTTAATAACTTCGAAGAAAATTAGCATCTCGTTCTGAAACTTGGACAGAGTATTCTCATGGTTATAAGCTACATTTTCCATATAATCAATTCTCCACAACTATAATTTTTATGTTTTTTTTTTAATGAAATCAGTCTTCTTTTATTCTCGTTATCTCCTAGAAAGTAATAAAATTTGTAGATTAAATCTAGACAGGCCTTTACAGAATTGGACAGAGTTTAAGCCTGATTTCAGTCTATCTGTGTTCTCATCTGTGACGTTGCTAGAGTTTCAACCAATCAGAAGGTCTAAAATTATCTGAGTCGGTGTTTGCCGAGAGCATATCAGTCAGTTTCTTCCAAAGACTCGTCATAGAAAGACGTACTCGCTGTCACGAGTTTTTCGTGACAAGACAGGTCGTTTTCCTTTAGACTTAGAAGTTGGTTCACGGTTCGAGGTCTTCGTAACCATTACCACTTACAGAACTCAAATAATAAATTGATCATTCTAATGCTTTTTCGCGTACAGTGGAAGATTTTCCGAATTAGGGTCAAAATATCTGCTGAGATATTTTGATAGTAACGCGAGAACACTTCAAGAAGCCGGATTTCGTGTAAGCTCAGTACACGATCTATTGTATCCAGTTTTTAATCCCTGAGATTAAGTGAATTTAAATTATAAACAATTACAGTTCATGTCGCAATGTGCGTGTGTGCAAAGACGTGAAGTTTCAACATAAATATTTCAGCGTTAGTGATCTTTGAACGGTCGACCTGCAGAGTTGCAGTGGTGGAGGCTAGCAGCGTGCGGAGCGTCGAGAGGCTACGCAAACTGTCGGAATTCAACGCAACAAGTAACATATATGTAAAACCAGCAAATAGACTCAATTATTTAAAGACAAATTTTTAATAAACAATTTTATATTATAACGTAATAAGACAATAGTAAATTTTAATGTTTTAATTTAATAAATTTTCCTACGTCCAGATATAGACTCTATTGTTATTACAATATTCAATATTACCTACCTATGCAGTTTTAATTTGTATCGTTGCAATATATAAAGTATGTATAGTACAATTGTTAACTGTTTATAAATAACATACAGCTTTTGTCTAATTTATATTAACCAAATTACAAGTAATACAACATGTGTTTCCAGGACAATCAGACATTTGTTTTGTTACAGGAAAATTAAAATTATCTGTAGAACTATACCTCACTTTACTTTAACTTGTCTTGAGTGAGATCCCTTCCCTTAGTCTTTTCTGTCTAGTCTCTCTTGACTGCCTCTTGTTCTTTTCTGACCCCGACGCTATTAGAGTAATCAAGGGCTAGGGTGTCATCCTTTTCCAATTCTAATTTCTCAATTTTGGGTGGCTTACGATCTTAGAGTGCTCACTGATGCCGATAGGTGAGCACTGGAAATACTAAGAAACTTTCAGTATCAGAATAACTGATACAAAGCCACCAAATCGTATCTCAGAAAGAGGAGGGTGAGGGCGAATCTCCTGTGCCCCAAAACAGTGGCCTTTCGGCTAACGTATGGTAACCCTGAAAGAAGAGCCTCTGGGCCTCCTGGTAGAGGGTTGTGCAACAGGCCAGTAACCTGTTCATGTAAAACTTTGAAATAGGCTACTTGCAGCATCCAAAGCAGCCTCAGAGTAAGGACTGGAAGACAATGGTGGGATCATCTGCAAAGGATGACAGAGGTTCGATTGCCGAAAGCGGCACTGAACTATAAAGCCATTGGGAGAAGAGACGTGGGTCGTTCGAGGATGAGATGGGTGCCGGAACAGGTTTATATAACCTAATCCTTGAAGAGGAGGAGGAGGAGAAGCAGAAGAAGAAGAAGAAGTTTATTTATTCAGTTCAATACAGACAGATGGCAAACAGTCGAGTTGAAACTGAGTACTCGCGTCGCTCGTCCAACCAAACGAATTGTGGTTGCATTCTGTGAGTTTAACAAATGTAGAAGTTCTTGCTGTATGCTAACGTACGATACAAATCAGATGCATAAAACAATCCTGAGCCTACAAAATACTGATTACTGACGGTACCGGAGGCTGGGCCGGACCAAAGGATTTTTACTGTATTCCAAAATAAAGAGAAAAACGTAATTATTAAAATCTGCTTAACTTTGTGCCTCGTTTGACACTATACACAAAGTCGTAACTTATAAAAAAAGAATCATTCATGTGTACTGCAGAAGATTATTTATTTCTTTGTATTTGGTTAGTTTGTACTGAAGACTAACGAGTCTGGGTTATGAGGAGCAATATCGTATTCAAACAAAAGCGTATCGTACTGAGTAAGTACCTCTGCGTTGGGTATCTTCATCGGGACGACCCCCGACTGTTGTTTCGCGTCCTGCAACGTCAAGTAACCGACGTCGTACAGTCTTTCCCAAAACCTGTGCATCTGTTCCGTACTTATGTCCTTCATCAGTGTGTACACGCTCATGTCGTTGAACATTAAAATCGTTTCTTTCGACATCTGGTTCGATACGTTGACAAGAAGATAACCTTTTCCCGTCGCCAGCTCTCTGATTTCGCGCAGAATCGTGAGTTCTTTGAAAAAGCGCGATAAAATGCGAATATATTGCATCCACCTGACCCAGTAATTATCAGGCTTCATGTGCGACAAAAAGAACTGTTCAATCGAATACGGGTTGTAGAATTTTTCACCGTTTCGCCCCGTGTAACCTTCGTAGTAATCTTTCAAAACTCTTCGTACGGTTTCCCGTTCGGTCGCGTTTGCGATCACGTTTCTGTCCACAACGTCGTCAAGTTCTTTGCCGGTGATACCGAAATATCGAGTATATTTGTGATCTGCCAGAAACCTGCAATACTGTACGCCGTCAGGTACGATTCCGATGCCGGTGACCCGTAGCTCGCCCGTCATCAACACTCTGCTCGTATACCCGTTGCGTTGGAACAGCAGTCCGTTCACTTGACCGAAGAACGGAATCACCAGTTCCAGGTCTGTGACCTCCTGAGTCAGCAGACTGTTGACGTACGTGTCGTGATCGTCGATCAACACGACGACGCGTTTGCCGAAATGCTCGAACAGAAGCCTCATCAGCAGAGGAAAGCCGTCGACCAGTTCCTGCGTCGATATGGTGGCACAGTCGTCGTAATCCAACAGTTTGAGGAACACGGTTTTCTCCGATTCGTTTCGCCACAGGGTCGAGTTGCAAAGCAGGTATTCATGCTGCTCGGCCGCGCCCCTCAGCACCACTTTCAACGCCAACACTAGGTCTTCGTAACTGTGTATACTAAACATTCTAGCGTAGTCGATCAGCAGCACGGGATGCCGGCCGAAATGCTCGCTGACGAACGTCTCGTTTCTGCAGACGTCCAGCGGCCGGCCGCAGAACAGCTCGTAGTTGTCGCGAGAGACGGCGATCTCTTTGCCCGACTCGTCGACGTTGATCTGGAGGAACCGTCTGACCATGTCGACGAGAACGGTCTTGCCGAACCACGTCGGCGCCGTCAGCACGGTTACCGGAGGGTCTCTGCCGCCGCCGTCGTCCGCCAGCAGCTCTTCAATAAACGACGACTTGTCGACAAACGCGGGCGATTCTGTGACGGACGTGAAGTTGCCCGGCACTATAAAAGCTTTCACCTGCAAAAACAAATGAAGAATGTAACAATTGGTGTTAAAAACATCATAACTAACGTAAGAACCAGGGACGGACTGGCATCTCGGGGGCCCTCGGCTGAAAACAGTCAAGGGGCCCCCTGCAGCTACACACACAAACGCGCACGCGCGTATTTGTGTGCGTATACTTTTTTAAATTATTTATTTACTCTTTATATATACATGGTATGTACAGTATTTACGTAAGTGAACGTTTTAGTACAAAACATACAGGACAGTTTATTTGATTATTTAGACTTTAAAATAACCAGCTTTAAAACCATAATTACCTATGTCGGTGATATATATAGGATAAGTTACCAATAAATACTACTGGAAATAATCAAGTTTATGCCATGGGCTCCCTTTTGAATCTTGACATAAGGCTCTGAGGCCCTCCTAGGCTTTCGGGCCCCCCAGCCATGAATGGTGCAATGACATTCAAACAAAAATGACAATAGCCTACTACTCGTCGCGTCAGTCAGTTGCCGCGCGGCGCGCCTATACAGTAATCTCCTTCGCTTTCCTCCATTAGTAAATACTAAATAGGCTGTCGTCCTGGCCAGTCTGCCCCTGGTAAGAACCTCTGTGAAAAATCTCATGAAGTTACATGCGGCCAACTGTGAAAAAAATCTCTTGAAAAGTTGACGTCCCCGGCTAGTTAGTAGTAGCATCACATTATTCTGAACGATTGAGGATGAAGCTCTTTAGAAACGGATTATTGTAAAAATTTAAATGGTGGATGTATGCATAGTCAAAGTAGACGATGTGAAAATTTGACGGCCGTTATGTTGGTTGTTTAAACCATCTCTTAAGAGATGTTTCAAATGCCGCTCCATTTCGTCTCAATATGATAAGAAACTTTTAAAAATATTGTTACAACATTACAGAACAATCTACGAGTTTCTCGAAGTTTCAGAAGAATCCGACTGTAATGTTGTTTGCGTACGTGATTTCAACATGCATTAGCGAGACTTTTCAAGACGCTGCCAGCCGCGCGCACTGTGTCAAGGCCGGAATCAATTACGTCATCCTAGTGTAGAGCTGATACGTAGTATGTGGAATGTTCTGGTGTGTGAGCGGCGTATAAATACAAGGCTTCAGCGGCGCTTAGTCAGTTTGAGTTGCGATTTATTGGAATGCGGTTCGTAGTATTATAGTTCAGTTATTATCGGGCGATTACACAATGAGCTTGAGTTGCGAATTATTACAGTGCGGTTCGACGTATTGTGGCGGAGTGTTATGTGTTTTTATAATTGTGCGGACAATTGTAATACAATTGTGTTTTATATTAGTTGACATTTTATTGCGTGTAAACAATTTTTATTTGATTTGTTGTAAGAGATTATCTTGTTGATTACAAAACTGTTTAATTGTGATAATTAAAGCTGATGATTAGTGACGTAATTGGTGTCTGTATTTTGTTTTCCACCGTACCTCGAGTAGACGTCGTAACAAATATTGTTTAGTAACTAGGTTTATTACATAAAGAAAACATATTTACATGCATTATCTATGTGATACTTCCATTGTATTAATTAATTATTTATTCAACTATTACTTCGGTTACATAAAAATTTCTAACATCCTTTACCGACTCTTTAATTTGACGTGAGTGACTGTCGATAGATACCACTATAAAAGAGGCATAATTTCGTGACTATAAAAGTCATAAACTGTGAGCGTAGCATAATTTCGTACCCAACCCTGACCGACACCGCGCAAATTTTTGGCGTGGTGTGTACTTTTGCGTAAAGTCTGAGTCGTCTGATCACTTTTTCTTAACCCCACCACCGCCACCTCTCGTGTTTGTTTACTAATTAATATATTTTTCTTCAGTTAATATTCTTTAGTTCGTCGATTCAGACGTCAGTTAAAATGTTTTGGAATAAACACGGCTACAGTAATTTAATGTCTTATTGTACTCTTCCCAGTACGTTATGTAAATTGTTCTGTAGAAATGTATTTAAAAAAATTGGGAAGAAAATATATAAAGAACAAATTTTAGCGTAATTGAAAATATGAAGGATTGAATAAAACCCGTAAATGCACCCCCCCCCCAGTAGATTTATGGGAGGGTGGCAAATTTATATTACCTATGGGCGGGAAAATGGTAAATCCACCCCTGGGTGTAGTCTTAATAGAAGCAAACAAAAGTGTAGAACCGAATAGTGGGTGGGTGACGATCCCGGTACAGGATAGACTACTTCGCTTACCGCGACACTACTCATACGAGCTCTTAGTTAGCTCTAAGTCCCATTTTGGCAGTGGCGGATTATCCATAACGATAGGGTATATTGCAGCACCGGGCACCAGGACCTCAGCTGTCAGAGGGGGCACCATCCAGCCCTAAATGACAAAAACTTTTTGAAGATAATAAATGTGAAAAACAAAAAAAGAACAATTGTCATCAATCCAACATCATAAAAAGGTGTGTGCACGCTTATCGACGATCTTCTAATAGAACTGAGCACTTTGTGCCACGAGTAAAATTGCAAGAAAGAGGTTTTTTTTTCAAATCGTTCAAATGAAGATGATAGATTCCATGATACTACAGTTTGTACGCATAAAGTATTAAACTGGATTATTGATTGTAAAACGATTGATGTATTTCCGAATTTATACATTGCTCAACGCCTGCTTTTCACGATTCCAATAGCTAACTGGGAATCTGAAAAAGCATTGTCTGCATTAAAACGATTGAAGATATGTCGAGTTCAACTATGGGAGATGAGAGATTACCTTCGTTAGCAAGGTTGAATATTGAAAGCGAGATACTTGAATCGCTCGGTTTAGAAGAAATTATACAAAACTGCGTTAAGACAAATTCAAGAAAAAATAAATCGATTAGTATTTTCTAAGCTTAAGTACTACTATGCTAATTGTAATCACTGTTTAGCTAAATATTTGTTGTAATTTGAGACTGTAATTAAATAATTTTTAACTTTCGAAATTGTGTATGCCATTTATCAGTGTAAATAATGGATAAATTTATGACCGGGGGGGGGGAGGCACCACGCGTTTCTAATCCGACCCTGCATTTTGCGAATAGATTATATCTCTTCCTAACCCAAATAGTTCCTGAATAGGACATCATAGTAGGGTGAGGACCACCTCCTTAACCGTTCAAATTCTCGTGATTACTTTCTATATCCTTGAAGATGTTGGCGACAGACCTCGTACGTTGATTAGAAATCTATCCGTCTAGGAGAGGAAACCTCATATAAATTCAGCCCGTTTCAAAGCAGCAAGATGTTAACTCCCACCAGTGGCATAACTACGGAACTAGGGGGGTATCAGGCAAGGGCGAACCTAGGGGAGATATGGGGGATATATCCCCCCGAAATCTGAAAAAAATGTTAAAAAGTTAGAAGCAAAAAATTAAAAAACTGGTTATGTTTTTTGAAATGTAATTAATTGACTTCCAAGTTTTGTCAATTTAAAAAAATTATTATTTGGGTCAATGAGAAGTTTAAATAATCTAAAATAATAGGCCTCATACTCAATAATAAATATAACCGATGTTTAAATAAATGGTAAAAAATGAAAAGAAGTCTGCTTGAAAGAGAGTAGGATACGCTATGTTTTACGATAAATAGGGACATATCATTTTATATTTTAACTGAATGTTATATGTTGATAACTTGAATCACAAAGCACATGATGTGAATGAGTTTTAATTTCTTAACATTATTTTTCATATTGGACATGGGTTGTTTTAATAGAGTCTACCTTGCTCTAAGAAACAAAGTATTGTAAAATGAAAGATACGTTCATTAAAAATGTTTCGTATTCTTTCATGTGTTAACCCTACAACACAGACACACACATACATATACCAAATTTACTTTCTTAATTTTAACGTTCTCTTATTAGGTTTCCAAGTCAAATTGTATGTTATTCATTTTTATGAAATTAGTGAATTACAGCCATTATTTACCCATTAGTCTTAATTTGTTGGTACGATTTTCGTTACAATATGAGAAAAAAAATACTCCAAGAAAACGATATGTGGTTGAAAAAATCTCCCCCCCCCCCCCGAAATGAAATACTAGGTCGCCCCTGGGACCAGGAGATGATTCTCCTCCCAGAGCAAAATTCTATAGTCACTTAACGGAGACCTATTTGTAAGCCAGCTGTGTGTGTTAACTGAAGCCGTGTGGGTTATAAATAATTGAAGAAATTAAAGGAATTACAATATTTGTAAACTGACAAAATAAAGTGTTCTTAACAACGATGATCTCTCTACGTTTGGAAATAACGTAGATATTTGTAGCATTTAAAAGCAAACAAACAATTACTCACGAGAAGGCAGAGCCCATCAGTCTACACCCAGACACAGTCCGCTTCAGAGGGTTGTGTACGCATGACTACTCTACGGTTTACCGGGGACGGGACGAACGGGACCGGACCCCCCTCCCAAAGGGTCGAAAAATTTGTCGAATTTTGTTAATCTCTTAATTTTTTGGCTGTTTTATTTTAAGTTTTGTTAGTTTTATTAGCAGCCATCTTAACACCAACTTTGTCACTAATTATTGCCACCACTGCTAAATACTTCGTTCTTGACGAGGGCACCTCTTCATCTTCAGGTCTTAAGCGAAATAGTGACAAAGTAGGTGTTTTGTTTTACTTTATTCAGTTGTTTACGCTAATATAGTAGTAGCTGTTTTTTACTTCCATTTTCCATAAGGAAATGGAAGTATGGTGATGGTGAAATAAAATCGTGTTCGAGATAAGGGCTCATTCTGATTGCATTACCCTCGAAACACGAAGAAAAGTCATTTTCCGAAAAGGGTCTGTGTCTGTGTGTAGAATTTTTTTCTATGGCTGCCGCAAATTCAAACAGAATCAAATAATGTTTTGCATATGTGCCTGAATTGTAGAGGACTCAATGCGTATTGATTTTGGTGAAGATCGGTTAAGGGAAAGGGGTAGTTTACCAGCAACGTTTTATGTTTTAACAAGAGTAAAGTACTTAATTTTGATAAATAAAGTATCCTGAAAAGAAGGTCATAATAATCCACTATAGAAAGGTAGATGAAATATCTATAAATGAAAAGGGTATTTGAAGGGGGAGGGGTTAATGTTTTATATGTATAGGCTACTACGTTATCGGCAACAAAGAAGTAGTTTGTTGTTAAAATTCCTTTCCAAGCTGTATGACCGTGGTCCAATTTTTTTGCAAAACCAGACGTTTCGGCAGTGCCATCGACTGCCGTCATAAGTGAAAATCGAGTGCGCTAACGTGAGGTGATATACGTTAGTGACCACAATACTGTGGTTAAGGCTGAAGAAAGAAGTAGTTTCTATGGAAATGTTTCATTTCGAAAATCATAGTAAATATTAATCTTAGAACATGGTAGTCATGTATGGTTCTCCATAGCGATATTTAACTATACAAACAGGTTTATTACACAGCATTAGGGTAATCGTTTGAAATATGAAATATAGGAAATATCAATTCAGTCAGTTTTAACAATGTTTCAATAACGCGTATTTTTATTGTGTTAATATAGTTTGGTAATTGAATTATTATTATTATTATTATTACTATTATTATTATAATGTAATAACTCAATTACAATTCAGACAAACCTCTGAAGATACAGAATAATTTCTGTGGAACGTGCGTCAGGTGAAAATAAACCTACTTGCAGTGTATTTATTTGAAGATATTATATATTAGATTAGATTGCAATTTTTTGTCTTCCCTCTCCCCACAAGCTTTTTGCAACTCAACGCCCACACACACACACACACATATGCACATTGTTGTAAGTAAAACTAACCTGTACGTACAATAGCATGCGATGGTGGCCGAAACTCTTACCCTAAGACATCCCAGTGTTACACATAACAATAATATTATTAAGTAATTTAGCATAGTTGTGGTCAATATTATTTTATAGTTTGTAGTGCTGATATGTAGGCCTATATACTCAAACACACTGCGCAGCAAACACATAACTGACAGCATCTGCGCCACAGCTGACTGTATGGAACATTTATTATACTGTATACAATATGAAGATAAGCCGGCGACGACGGACGGGCGTACAGATAACACAATTACTGTCTTGTTCCGATTATTAGCTACATTTTATGTACTGTTATCATTTTACGTTAAAAATACTAATTATTTCTTACATTATCTTTACACTTACTTTCACCTTTCTTAAAGTAAATTATTGTTAATAGTGGTCTCACTGTCTGCACAAGGTATATATATATATATATATATATATATATATATATATATATATTGTTATATAAATATATATATATAATATATAATATAATATAATAATATTATAATATAATAGTTACAAGTAAAACTGTGTATATTTTGTCTTGTGTTTCTCCTTAAAGCCACACTGCTGGGCTAGTCAACTTGTAATATAATAAAATTACAAGTTTAAGTTATGTATTTCTTGTTGTATTGATGTTAGGTGTTTTCGTGTGGTTGTAGACACGCACCGGTGCCTACTATAATGTTGGTTATAAAAGGTGTAATTTGCAATCGTAACTGTCACTGGTGTTAATGTTTTGCTGTTGTAAGTACGCCGTAATAATTCACTCTTCTTATTAAAATATAGTCCGCGCACTTGTGGTGTATCTGATTTACTTACCACTGTTGAAATTCAAATTCTATCTTGTGGCGTTCCGTCTGAAATACATTCACTTCAAACACAATAGAAAAAATATTCAATTTGAATATTTAACATGTTTTCACACACAGTAATAAATGCAGCAATATCTGATAAGTATATTGATTTATACTAATACTTTTTGAATTCTTCCGCCACCTGTCAGAACTGATTAAAAATAATGAATGAATCTACTTTTAATAAAATGATACTCTTGTTATGGTAATAAAAATTATAGGTTTATTAACAAGTTATTAAGTGAGAATATTTTTAACAAACAGAACAATAATTAACAACCCTTTCAATTGCTGATTACAAAATAAAACTTCAAATGAAACTCTATCTGATCTCTCAAGGCTCTGGTATACCTGTTGTTGTTACAATAATTTTACTGTACAGGTTATGTTGTTTTAATTCAGTACATACCATATTCCGTTAAGGTTCTTGGAGATATCATGATACCAGACTCAAGATGTACTATAATTAATTATTTAGGATTAACAATATTAACTGATAATTGAACAAAATATAAAATTTAAAATTGGTATCATATTTCTGATGTTTACAAAAATTATCGTACGCCGGTATGCGCACGCATCTTTACTTTAGTATTGTGGTTAGGCTGTATGACTTGTACAGCATTTAACAAGTATTACTTTTAGTTAATAATTAGTTTTAAAATAATCTGTTCACAAGAGAAAAATTTCTAATAAAAAAAAACTCTTGTTTGCAATGTACTTTAATTTGCATGTTAATTGAGAACAATTCGGTAATGTCATCCTAACAAGCTACCGTAATGGTTTCTGAGGTTAAGAATGACCGTTATTTTTATAAGGATAAGTTTGTCTTATTAACTAATATTACTTATGCTATACAGGTAAACATATTATTTTTTAATAAGTTTTAACATAGGATTATCAGAATTATGTTTGATACAATTAATAAAATAAATTCTGAAATAACGAAATATTCAACAAATACGTTTTATCAAGTAAGCGTCTAAATGCACTCGTATTTATCAATAATTATCTTTAAGCATTATTTTTTACATCGTTATAATTTATTAAAATATTTTTTATAATATTTTAATAATGTTGTGTTAAATCTCCTTTAAATTCTGATAACTTAGTTGTTGATTTCCGATACGCTGCATAATGACTTGCGTAGTATCGAAAATTCGAAATTGGCTAAACTCTTATTTTTCTTTTAAGTATTGTTTAATTGAAATTGTACTCCCTGTTTCTTAATTAAAAAAATTCACTCGCAAATAGATCGATATTGTACACTGATCTACTTGATAAAAATAACACAAATCCGCACTGTTGCACTCGTTAGTAAATGTGTAGTATTAGGTTAGTGTATGTATATTGTACTTGAGTAAAACATGTCGCGCACTAATTTAAAAATATACTTTTTCTGGTCTGGAGTGGCGTGGCTTGTTCCTTAGGTGTTCGATCGTAGACTGTCATGTACCTCGAGAGCATCTCTCGCTCGTCTGATGAACTTCATTCATTCCATTGGTTGGTTTTTGATAGTCTCTGACCCAAAAGGCCTATATTTTATTAAAATATTTAATTTTTAGTCAAAATCGATTTTGGGTTGGAGACTTTTTCACGTCATCGACGGTACAAATTTTTAGTTCGAAAGTTAAAAACTATCACAACTTCCTTATTATACGTCCTATCGTTAATCGGTTTATATCACTGAACTCAGGGCGTTTTGCTTATTAAAATAAGTCCAAACACGCTTATTTTCTGTTCACTATCAATATTATTATATTGATTTTATTTATTATTTTTGGTACGTCTTATCTTTATAAGTTCGTATTACCAGATTTTTCTTAAATCTAATATAACATTTCTTATTTAAACACTTCGAGTCTATATCTCATTTGGTTTAAGTTACAATTTGTGAAAAACTATTTCCTACACAATTTTCGCTATGATGCTACTCAGCGTCCATGTTGGATTTTTCACAAACATGCTTATTATTAAATATCCTTATCTAAAATGAACATATTATTATCTAGTATTACTAACAATGACTATTTACATACTTTTTTACTATAATATTGGTGTATTACCGTGGTCAATTCATTATTTACATCATTTTAAACCTCTCACATAATGCTTATACAACTTTTCATCTTGTTTTCTATTTTTATTACATAGATTATATTATTTAATTGTTATAATTAGTGTACATACACAATAATTAATCTGCTATATTCAATGGTCATCTTTTAATAAACTCAGAACCTCCTAATTATTCAGTAGTGGCTCTGTCTATGTTGTATCATGACATTATAGGTATTTATTTTGTTTAATATAATAACAAAAGTGTTATTGTCCTATTTGGATTGTATTCCTAAAGTAGCATTGGATATCAATCTAACTTTTAGTAATGTTTCCAATTACTTTTACATAGGTTTACTAGTTATATTTTTCATAATTAGCTGGTTGGTCATTGTTTGTTTACCTCTGTCCTTTTTCACATTGGACATTTGGTTTTCAAATGTTTATGTACAATATGATTGTTTTAGTGGTCATTATTTGTTCTCAAAGTAGCTCTGATATTTCCTCTTGCTACTGGTAATAATTGTAATACCTTGTTCTTAATATTTAATGCAGTATTTTCTTTAACTAACTTGCTATACACTGGTTTAGCTTACATTTGGTCATATATACATGGTTATCTTGTTTACAATAATTCAGTCATAATACTGTTCTTAACATGTTCAAAACTTGTTCTCAAAGTATTATCATATATTCCTTTCACTACTGGTACTATTCTGATAAACATTTACATTAGTTTTAATACTGTAGTTTGCTTAACTAAATTGGTACATTGTCTTATTTCGGTCTTTGACTGTGTCACTATGTCTGACTTGTTTTGTTTACATTGTTTTGTCTTATACATTATATTGTTTCTTTATATTTACTTGATGATCATATATTTATACTAATATGTATCATTTGCTGTTATAATAGGTTACTTCCTTGTGGGTATTGTAACAATGTATCATCGGTTTTAGTGCAGTATCTACCTACACCTAAACTGACTCCATTATGGTATATTAACATAATACCTTCACTAATTTGTTACAAATGTTTACAACTCCTTCTAATACACTAATACAAATCTTTCTTATATTACTTACAATGTTTTTCTCTGGTCAATTGTGGAATCTAAATTCCTGTCATGTTTGACACTTAACAAATATTCTCTATTTGTTGTCAGTTTTTTGATATAAACAATAATATGATTGTTTTATATGTTCTGATCTGGTGGTCTTATAATTATGTGTGTTGGTCACAACTTTGTTAAATCAGTCACACTCATTGTTTGTGTTTATTTGACTATTTTTTAACCTTTGTTGCCTCATCATGAAATTAACCTATTTTTTCACACTGTAAACTTCCTCACTGTAATTGTTTGTGTGGTTTTCAGTTGAAATAATCAGTTATTCACCGGTTTCACATTTGTATTAAGTACACTTTTATTGTTTGTGTTTCTTTAAATGATCACACTGGTTTTCATGTCACACTTATAGTTATTTCTTTTGTCACTGACTGTTTCTTCTTTAAAATATATATGGTTCATTGATTCCTTACGTCTTTGGTTTCTCTTCATTCTTCTTCTTGGTCCTTCTTCTTTCTTCTTAATTCCAAATTTCATGGTAGTCGCTGTTTTCATTTTATTTCCATTGTCGTTGTAGCTTGATGATCCTTGTCTCGTTGATTCCCCTCACTGCTGGATATTATTTTCATTGATTCCCCTCACTGCTGGATATTATTTTCATTGATTCCCCTCACTGCTGGATATTATTTTCATTGATTCCCCTCACTGCTGGATCCTATTTTCATTGATTCCCCTCACTGCTGGATCCTATTGGGTCTATTTATTAGTATTTTGTTTTGGTCTTGTGGCATTTTCTTTTTACGTTTTATAATTAAGGTTGACATATTCACATTCTCGTCTTCATTGTTGGATTCTTCTATTATTAGTTTTGTAGATACACAACTTATATACTTATCTTTGTTCATTTAAATATGTTCCCATGTCTCTTATCATACTTGACGTCATATATATTTATAGTATGTAACTACCATATTTTGGTACTGTTACATATGCCTTCCTTTAAGAATTGATTAATTCTGAATTATTATAATATATTTTTCACTTGAAGAATTCATCAATTGTTGTACATTCCACGTTGATTCACATGTTTTGTCCATATATCCCTTTGCTTTCTTCTATTTGAATCGTATTTATCTTCGCTATGTAATTATCTCCCTTGTTTATCTAGTTCCCTAATTCCCTAACATAAATATTAGCTGGGGCAGTTTAGAGCGGCTCACTTTGGCTATTCAACTCTACTGGCCATGCTAATTTCAATAAATCTGGAGGCAAATCATCTCCTTCAATAACTATAAATGATTGCTGGCATTACTCTTCAGTCAATTCATTTTAAATCATCAAAATAATAATAGTGGTCGTTCTTCCGACAAATAATAAATATACTTGGGATCAATCAACGCATCTGCGGTTTATACATTTTTATTCTCTCTTTTCTTGATTCAACTTATACTATATTCTTCACATATTGTAGGGATAGTTTGTTTTACACATTCTCACTGGTATACACTCATGATTGTCTTCGTTATTATATTATTTTTCATCCTTCATTAATCTTGATCAATCTCTTCTTTTGTTGTCACCTTGAGCGTCATCTCATTATATTCTTCATCTTAGGTTTCATTCTTCTAGGTGTAAAACTTAAATACATTTGTTTTTTCTTCTTCATCATGGGTTGTATTTGGTGTTTACATTCTATATGGTATCGGTTTCCTTATTAGTAGTATACATTATAAACAATGTGGTTGTGTGTGGTGGCTGGTCTACATTACAACTTTAATTTGGTTTCATTTTTCCAACTTCGCACTTGTTTCTTCTCTCTCTCTTTTTTTTTTTTTTTCTTTTAGTAGTAGTACGGGTGAGATGTTGTTATTACTTGTTGACGTGGCTCTTGGAAATAGTTGTGCCAAGGATCTTGTGTGTCGTTCTCGTTTATTTATCTTTCTTATAGTAGTAGTACGGGTATGATGTTTTTATTCTACTGGTTGACTTGGCTCTTGGAAATCTTTATGCCATTGATGTTGGGTGTCGGTCTCGTTTATATATCTTTCTTATAGTAGTAGTACATATTATTAATAATACAATGTTCTGTATCCTTTGCATTAATTCTCTTGAAGTACATTCTCTTACATTATAAAATTACAATACGTTCAATGTTCAATACATAATTATACATTTACTTCTCATTTAATACACACATAATAATTTTCACAATAGTAATACCTTCTTTTTCTGTGGTTAACATCTATATTTGTACTCGTACTTTCATTTTCCACCCTTAAATAATAATAATCTTCATATCAACCTTGCATTTTTTCATCTCAATATAGTCAACAGTTATACATATAGTTACATCTTCATTTTTTATAACAAATATTTCCATTTTTCACATTATCAATACTCAAGTAATCCTTATCGCCATTTTTTCACTATTTGGTTCCATAATTTTAATCTTCAATGTATTTTGTCATCGAGGTCTGATTGTATTCTGTCCAGTTCTACCTTGTCTATTAGTGATACATTTGCGCCAGTGTCAATCATGGCTGTGGCGTCGGTGTTATTTACTCTGACGGTTATATATGCAATTTCGCTATTGCTAGTATCGCCGATAGTATTTTCATTTTCCTCCATTAGATCCTTCCTTATATTTTTTAGATAGTTATTGTTATATATACTTCGAAGCCTTGCTGATTCTGCCAAAACATTGGACCCAATAGGCCGGTTCAGTGAGGGTGATCCTGGGGTTTTCACTGCCGGTTTGCGTTTAAATTAGTGTCACCATTTTCGTGTTGATCCTGAGATGTCGAAGCGACTGGCTCCTGATTCCCTGTGTTGTGGAATATCTCTGTATTTTGCGTGGTTGCTCTGGGACTCCCACTGCTGTTACTTCCGTTCGACCTATATCCGGATTCTCTTTCATCCCGATCATGGTTATTGAAATGCTGGTGCTGGTGTGGGAAGCTTCTTCATCCTTGATAATAATGCCTGTGGTTTCCACCCCGACTGGCATGTGTATAATGTACTCTTCTAAATTGACTGTGGTTGTTATTATGACCATTCCCTTGTCTTGGTTGGTGGTTAGGGGACTGATTTTGATATGGTTTATAATAATGGTTACCTCTTTGGTAATTTGTATTTCGTGGGTAATTGTTAGACAGATAATTGTTCTGGTTCCCTCTATTAATGTTATTTCCACCTCCATCTTGACGCTGTGTGGGCTGACTCTGGAATCTGGGAGGATTATGGAAATTCCTTCCTTGGTTATTACCATTGTTGTGAATGGTAGGGTTATTGTTCCCCGGTCCTCCTTGATCGTACGTCTGGTGTGGTACCTGTCGACTCCTTTGGTAATAGCGTTCCCTCTCGTGGCTCTCAAGTAACTCGCACATGCCTTGGATGGTTTTGATTTGAGCATTGAGTCTACCTTGTGCTATTCCTTGATTGAAATGGTACGCCAACTTTGTTACCAAACATTCCTCTGGGATTGCCGGTTCCAGGTTTCTTGCTAGGCAAATCTTCCCCAAAAAGTAGGTGGTCATGGACTGCCTGCCATTTATGTCGAATCGTCCATTGGTTATGTCGTCACGTATAATATTCTGAGTTGCCTCTGACCAATATTTCTGTTTGAACGCTGTCTTGAAGGCTTCATAGTTACACACTTTGTGTCGGGTCGCTGTCCACCAATTGTCAAATGTGTTTTTAAATGACTCGTCCAACATACCTTTTATTACAGTCCATCTGTTCTCATGATTTCGTTGTATTACTTCTTCCATTCGCTCGAGGAACTCCAAAGGGTTTTTTGAATATGTCCTGAAGTCGACTTGATCTCTTCCTTCTAGATGGCTTAGACCGGATAAGAAATTCGGTATTATTTGTAGTCGATGCATTTCATCCCGTAGGTTGTCCATTTCCCTCCGTTGGCGTTCTGTAGATTGTGCCTTATCATTGTTTACCTGCTGTTTGATGGCATCTACTTTTCCCGCAACTTCTTCACACTTACCCTTTAATGTGGATTGTGCTGCTTCCATTCTTGTTTGTTCTTGTGTTAATATACTTATTTGGTTATCATGAGTTTGCTTCACCTCATTAATACGTTGGTGAATATCCAACTCAGTCTGGATTAATTTTAAGTTTGTACTTTCTCCTTCTTTGCGCACTTCCACTATTTCCATATTAATTTCGGTCGTTAGAATGGCCATTTGCTTCTCAATTTCTTCAACGCTTTCTCCTAGTCTTCTTTCCACCATCTCTGCCGTCTCCTTAGCGGTCTCTTCCATTTTATTATTATTGATATTTATCTGTAGCCAAATATTGTCATGATCGGCTTGTATAGTCTCCACATCTCTATTAAGTTTGGCGTTGATCCCATCTATCTTCTGGTTGGTTTGGTCGATTTTCTCTCCTAATTCTGCTGACAAATCTGCTTTCATGGTGGCCATTCTCTTTTCCAACAGTTCTTCAGTTTTCCGTTGACCCTCTTCCATTCTCCTATTCGTTTCACTTATTTGGTTATTAAATTCTTCTTTTAACAACTCTATATGTCTCTGGTTATCCTTCTGGCCTTCCTCTATTTTTTGGTTTGTGGATCGACTGGCCTCTTCTATTTTGCTATTTAGGTCCTCCTTGGTGGATCGGCTGGCTTCTTCTATCTTGCTATTTAGGTCCGCCTTAGTGGAGTTCAGGCCTTCTTTGAGTGATCGATTGTCTTCTTTCAGTGATTCTATTTGTTTGCTTAAATCCTCCTTATTGGATCTGTTGTCTTCCTTCAATGACTCCATCATCCTTTTCATCCATTCTTGAAAAGCAGGCTCTCCGATTGACGTTGTTTGTTCAAGTTGGCTTGGTTTCTGTGGAGCTTCTTGAATCACCATTTCCGGTTCCTCCATAGGCTGCTGAACCTCCTCCGCCGGTTCAATTATTTGTTCTTTTGGTTCCATCACAACTTCTTCTATATCTTCTGTAGACATGACTTCTTTTTCTTCTCTTCTAGTCTCCTTTTCCTTTTCGGTCGCCCTCTTCCTTGATGTTGACCGTGATTTCGATCTTGATTTCAACCTGTCAGTGTACATCTTGTTGTCTTGGTAATGTATCTGCTGTCTGTTTCACGAATTAGGATTATTGTGTATCTAGTTATGGTGTAATTCCCCTTAAATCGTGCTCAGACGTTGGGCGCCAACTTTTGTTATATAAATATGTAAAATTATATAATATAATATTATAATATAATAGTTACAAGTAAAACTGTGTATATTTTGTCTTGTGTTTCTCCTTAAAGCCACACTGCTGGGCTAGTCAACTTGTAATATAATAAAATTACAAGTTTAAGTTATGTATTTCTTGTTGTATTGATGTTAGGTGTTTTCGTGTGGTTGTAGACACGCACCGGTGCCTACTATAATGTTGGTTATAAAAGGTGTAATTTGCAATCGTAACTGTCACTGGTGTTAATGTTTTGCTGTTGTAAGTACGCCGTAATAATTCACTCTTCTTATTAAAATATAGTCCGCGCACTTGTGGTGTATCTGATTTACTTACCACTGTTGAAATTCAAATTCTATCTTGTGGCGTTCCGTCTGAAATACATTCACTTCAAACACAATAGAAAAAATATTCAATTTGAATATTTAACATGTTTTCACACACAGTAATAAATGCAGCAATATCTGATAAGTATATTGATTTATACTAATACTTTTTGAATTCTTCCGCCACCTGTCAGAACTGATTAAAAATAATGAATGAATCTACTTTTAATAAAATGATACTCTTGTTATGGTAATAAAAATTATAGGTTTATTAACAAGTTATTAAGTGAGAATATTTTTAACAAACAGAACAATAATTAACAACCCTTTCAATTGCTGATTACAAAATAAAACTTCAAATGAAACTCTATCTGATCTCTCAAGGCTCTGGTATACCTATTGTTGTTACAATAATTTTACTGTACAGGTTATGTTGTTTTAATTCAGTATATACCATATTCCGTTAAGGTTCTTGGAGATATCATGATACCAGACTCAAGATGTACTATAATTAATTATTTAGGATTAACAATATTAACTGATAATTGAACAAAATATAAAATTTAAAATTGGTATCATATTTCTGATGTTTACAAAAATTATCGTACGCCGGTATGCGCACGCATCTTTACTTTAGTATTGTGGTTAGGCTGTATGACTTGTACAGCATTTAACAAGTATTACTTTTAGTTAATAATTAGTTTTAAAATAATCTGTTCACAAGAGAAAAATTTCTAATAAAAAAAAACTCTTGTTTGCAATGTACTTTAATTTGCATGTTAATTGAGAACAATTCGGTAATGTCATCCTAACAAGCTACCGTAATGGTTTCTGAGGTTAAGAATGACCGTTATTTTTATAAGGATAAGTTTGTCTTATTAACTAATATTACTTATGCTATACAGGTAAACATATTATTTTTTAATAAGTTTTAACATAGGATTATCAGAATTATGTTTGATACAATTAATAAAATAAATTCTGAAATAACGAAATATTCAACAAATACGTTTTATCAAGTAAGCGTCTAAATGCACTCGTATTTATCAATAATTATCTTTAAGCATTATTTTTTACATCGTTATAATTTATTAAAATATTTTTTATAATATTTTAATAATGTTGTGTTAAATCTCCTTTAAATTCTGATAACTTAGTTGTTGATTTCCGATACGCTGCATAATGACTTGCGTAGTATCGAAAATTCGAAATTGGCTAAACTCTTATTTTTCTTTTAAGTATTGTTTAATTGAAATTGTACTCCCTGTTTCTTAATTAAAAAAATTCACTCGCAAATAGATCGATATTGTACACTGATCTACTTGATAAAAATAACACAAATCCGCACTGTTGCACTCGTTAGTAAATGTGTAGTATTAGGTTAGTGTATGTATATTGTACTTGAGTAAAACATGTCGCGCACTAATTTAAAAATATACTTTTTCTGGTCTGGAGTGGCGTGGCTTGTTCCTTAGGTGTTCGATCGTAGACTGTCATGTACCTCGAGAGCATCTCTCGCTCGTCTGATGAACTTCATTCATTCCATTGGTTGGTTTTTGATAGTCTCTGACCCAAAAGGCCTATATTTTATTAAAATATTTAATTTTTAGTCAAAATCGATTTTGGGTTGGAGACTTTTTCACGTCATCGACGGTACAAATTTTTAGTTCGAAAGTTAAAAACTATCACAACTTCCTTATTATACGTCCTATCGTTAATCGGTTTATATCACTGAACTCAGGGCGTTTTGCTTATTAAAATAAGTCCAAACACGCTTATTTTCTGTTCACTATCAATATTATTATATTGATTTTATTTATTATTTTTGGTACGTCTTATCTTTATAAGTTCGTATTACCAGATTTTTCTTAAATCTAATATAACATTTCTTATTTAAACACTTCGAGTCTATATCTCATTTGGTTTAAGTTACAATTTGTGAAAAACTATTTCCTACACAATTTTCGCTATGATGCTACTCAGCGTCCATGTTGGATTTTTCACAAACATGCTTATTATTAAATATCCTTATCTAAAATGAACATATTATTATCTAGTATTACTAACAATGACTATTTACATACTTTTTTACTATAATATTGGTGTATTACCGTGGTCAATTCATTATTTACATCATTTTAAACCTCTCACATAATGCTTATACAACTTTTCATCTTGTTTTCTATTTTTATTACATAGATTATATTATTTAATTGTTATAATTAGTGTACATACACAATAATTAATCTGCTATATTCAATGGTCATCTTTTAATAAACTCAGAACCTCCTAATTATTCAGTAGTGGCTCTGTCTATGTTGTATCATGACATTATAGGTATTTATTTTGTTTAATATAATAACAAAAGTGTTATTGTCCTATTTGGATTGTATTCCTAAAGTAGCATTGGATATCAATCTAACTTTTAGTAATGTTTCCAATTACTTTTACATAGGTTTACTAGTTATATTTTTCATAACTAGCTGGTTGGTCATTGTTTGTTTACCTCTGTCCTTTTTCACATTGGACATTTGGTTTTCAAATGTTTATGTACAATATGATTGTTTTAGTGGTCATTATTTGTTCTCAAAGTAGCTCTGATATTTCCTCTTGCTACTGGTAATAATTGTAATACCTTGTTCTTAATATTTAATGCAGTATTTTCTTTAACTAACTTGCTATACACTGGTTTAGCTTACATTTGGTCATATATACATGGTTATCTTGTTTACAATAATTCAGTCATAATACTGTTCTTAACATGTTCAAAACTTGTTCTCAAAGTATTATCATATATTCCTTTCACTACTGGTACTATTCTGATAAACATTTACATTAGTTTTAATACTGTAGTTTGCTTAACTAAATTGGTACATTGTCTTATTTCGGTCTTTGACTGTGTCACTATGTCTGACTTGTTTTGTTTACATTGTTTTGTCTTATACATTATATTGTTTCTTTATATTTACTTGATGATCATATATTTATACTAATATGTATCATTTGCTGTTATAATAGGTTACTTCCTTGTGGGTATTGTAACAATGTATCATCGGTTTTAGTGCAGTATCTACCTACACCTAAACTGACTCCATTATGGTATATTAACATAATACCTTCACTAATTTGTTACAAATGTTTACAACTCCTTCTAATACACTAATACAAATCTTTCTTATATTACTTACAATGTTTTTCTCTGGTCAATTGTGGAATCTAAATTCCTGTCATGTTTGACACTTAACAAATATTCTCTATTTGTTGTCAGTTTTTTGATATAAACAATAATATGATTGTTTTATATGTTCTGATCTGGTGGTCTTATAATTATGTGTGTTGGTCACAACTTTGTTAAATCAGTCACACTCATTGTTTGTGTTTATTTGACTATTCTTTAACCTTTGTTGCCTCATCATGAAATTAACCTATTTTTTCACACTGTAAACTTCCTCACTGTAATTGTTTGTGTGGTTTTCAGTTGAAATAATCAGTTATTCACCGGTTTCACATTTGTATTAAGTACACTTTTATTGTTTGTGTTTCTTTAAATGATCACACTGGTTTTCATGTCACACTTATAGTTATTTCTTTTGTCACTGACTGTTTCTTCTTTAAAATATATATGGTTCATTGATTCCTTACGTCTTTGGTTTCTCTTCATTCTTCTTCTTGGTCCTTCTTCTTTCTTCTTAATTCCAAATTTCATGGTAGTCGCTGTTTTCATTTTATTTCCATTGTCGTTGTAGCTTGATGATCCTTGTCTCGTTGATTCCCCTCACTGCTGGATATTATTTTCATTGATTCCCCTCACTGCTGGATATTATTTTCATTGATTCCCCTCACTGCTGGATATTATTTTCATTGATTCCCCTCACTGCTGGATCCTATTTTCATTGATTCCCCTCACTGCTGGATCCTATTGGGTCTATTTATTAGTATTTTGTTTTGGTCTTGTGGCATTTTCTTTTTACGTTTTATAATTAAGGTTGACATATTCACATTCTCGTCTTCATTGTTGGATTCTTCTATTATTAGTTTTGTAGATACACAACTTATATACTTATCTTTGTTCATTTAAATATGTTCCCATGTCTCTTATCATACTTGACGTCATATATATTTATAGTATGTAACTACCATATTTTGGTACTGTTACAATATATATATATATATATATATATATATATATATACAAGACCACTTTTACTTATGCTCATCCCATACGCCTAACCGCCGACCCTGCCCTCCTCAAACTCTACCGAATCACCGAACGGCGAGCTCTACAACTGATTTACCGCAGACCTCCCAGCACCAAAACCTCCTCTGTAGGCTATTCACTAAATACACTTTTCCCTGACCTAGATACCTCCCTGTATAAACGTAATTGGAAGTACTTCAAAACTGCTTCACAACGCATTTCTCTACAATCCATAGCCACCTCCATCAACAGAACTACCCACAATATCCCCAGACCTTCCTTCCTCATAAACCGTCTCCTTACCATAGCCGATGGACCTTCACCCAGAACACCTCGCCGCCACCGTCAGAGAAACAGAAACATACAGAAGCCCATAATTCCAAATTACAAACATATTCAACCTGACATCCTTCCCGATCACACAATAATTTAAGTTTCCCTACCTTCTTATCAAGTCTTTAACCCTCTTACTTGGGTCCCCCGTCTACCTTGACACCTCTCTGTAGCCTCCTTCCAGCTGTGGCGACCTGCGCTACTCGTCCCTGTTTTGGCCGCCCTGAAAAATAAATAAATAAACAACAATAAATGGCACTTCCATCAGCCTCTTCCTTCACCTACGTGGCTACAAACTACATCGACACACAAACACACGCACATGCAGTACTCTATCTTCCATGTGCCTCCACCTTCTGCTCTGGCGTGCGCCTCCCCACTTCCTACCATTTGGCTGAAGGGAGCTTGTTCCAGGTCAGCCCGAGGCTTGTCGTCGGACAAGTCTCAAACACCCCCCGCCAAAAAGACTCATCGCACATTTTGTTCTTTTCTGTTTTTCCTGTAGGCTTTTAATCTTTCACTTCTAAATCCTTCTGACTTCTTTTGTGATTTCACTTCGTCTTCCTTGTCTGTTGATCTTCCTCCATCTTGAATTCCTCTGTTCTTTTCCTTCCTGTCGTTAGTTGTTTCTTCGTGTATATTTGGAATCTGTTCTAAATCTTTCTATTTTTTTTTTAGAGACATCCAAGTTTTTATTTCATAATTCTTAGATATCCAAATGTCTATTTCGTTAATCTTTTATTTCCTATATTCAATAAGTGTTCATAAAATTTTAATCCTGCTTTCGCATTATTATGGAAAGTTAGAGAAATCTTTGTAAATTTCTTCATTTTATCTTAATCCAAACTTAAAATTTTTCATTTGTTTGGACCATAAATTTTTCTTAATATTCTTGTTTTTGCGTTTCTACTTATGGATTCTTCGTTATAAATGTTTGCTGTTCGCTAGTACGCTATTTCCATCTTTTGTTCTCGTCTTTTCATATCCAAAGAAAAGAAAGAGAACAAACTCTTCGCCTTTCGTTAGAGTCAGATCCATAAAGAAGTGTGGGAAGAGCCATCACCTTGTAGAATTTTAGGCGTGTTCCTTTACTTGCTGACTTAAGAGTTCGCCTAATGGTCCCGCACATAAGGTTCAAGTCATGCAATTTATTCAGAACGTCGTTGCTTACATTATAAGACACACTGTACCCCAGGTATTCAAAATTGCTAACTTGTTCCAGGACAGTACCATCTTCAACAATTTTTGCCCCTTACGGGATCAGTTCCACGAAAAGCCATCACCTTGGGAAATATTCATAATTACTAAAGAAACAGAGTAATCTGGATATTTGTTACTTTTTCCGTAATTGAAAAATTATCTAACAACAAACTTTATGTAATAATGAATGTAGATAGTTCAATCGTTCAAAATAGTGAGCGAGTCCTTCAGAGTACTAATTCGTTTTGTTGAGGACATACAACTTATTAAGTGCTATCCGTAATACATAGAGCTGAAAATATATCATAGGATAGATGCAAACAAATATCAACTAGCCATTGTAATTTCCATCGTCGAGGGGGGGGAATTAAGGGGGGTCTAAAGCCCCGGGTCCCGCTTGTCGGGGGGGGGCACGTCCGACCATTTAAAAATTCTCATTTTCGAACAAATAAATAAAATTTTCCGGGCAAGCGAAAAATTGAAATATAGGCTACCAGTGTTGAAGTTGCAAGCCCAAGGCTTTTTTTTTAATCGAAAAAATAAAGCTAAAAATGATAATACACTGTATCCTCTGTCTGTTTTAAACTGGATAGTTAACACTGACATTATTCATGTATTTCCAAATATTTATATAGCGTATCGATTGTTTCTCACTATTCCTATAGCGAACTGCGAGGCTGAGAGAGATTCTTTTCTACTCTTAAAAAAATCAAGAACATGTACCGATCAACAATGCTTGATAGCCGCTTAAGTAATTTAGCAAGATTAACTATTGAAACAGAATTATTAGACACATTGGATTTGGATGATTTGATGGCAGAGTTTGCCGAAAAGAAGAGCAGAAAGAAATATTTCAATTAAATTATTTTGTATTCTCTAATTTGTTTGTACTGATGATTATTGTAAAAAGATATGCGAAATAAAATAATAGTAAACAGTTTCAGCATCTATTTAATCAGTATAAAATAAAAACTATGTGAGTCAAAATACGGTTTAAGAACAATATTGTGTTTATTATATTTATTAAACGATCGACTGAATAAAGTAAAGCAGTGGTTCCCAAAGTGGGGTCCGCGACTATGTTTCAGGGGGTCCGCGACAATGTTTCAGGGGGTCTGCGACAATGTTTCAGGGGGTCCGCAGACATTTTTAAGAAAAAATAGAATATTCCTTAATTTTCTCCGATTTTTTATGCTCTAAAATCTAAATCGAAATTTTAGAATCTTAAAACTATTAGTAGAAGAAACCAGTATTTTTTTTTTCTTCAAACTAATTGTAATTGAAAAAGTAATTTCAAATTAATGGCTTTAGTAATGTCTTTAAATCATGTCGTGTAGCAGATCTGTTTGTCCTCCGAACAGACTAGATCTGTCTCTTACAGTACAAGAAGAAGATTCATTGGCAGAACTTTCAACTGACAGTTAATTAAAATTACAGTTTTCGCAATTACAGCTAACTTCTGGTTATATGTAATGACTGACTATCCTCAACTTGCAAAAAAACTTTGAAGTGTTTAATTATGTTTTCCTCTACTTATATGTGTGAAACTGCAGTCTCCCTGCTCACGTACTTAAAGTCAAAGTTAAGAAATAAATTTGATGTCGAGAGTTACTTAACACTGAAATTATGAGATATTAAACTCAATATTAAAAAGCTAATTGTGCAAAAGCAGCTTCATTGTTCACATTAAACTATGTTTGATATCATTAATATTATAATTTTGCAAATTAAGAGAATTTTATTTTAATATATGTTAATTAAAATATAAGAGTTTCTACCCCATTTACTGTTTGTTCTATTTCAGAACTCAGACGGGGTCCGTGAAATTTTTAAATTATTCGGGGGGGGCCGCGGACTGAAAGTTTGGGAACCACTGAAGTAAAGTATTGTGCAAAACGCGAAAATTTCATACATGGGCCTCTGCTCTTAAATAGCCCGGGCCATGATGGGAGGGGGACCTGACTTGGTACGAGAAGAAAAAGAAGAACGTGTTTTAATTGTTTACCAAGGAAGCCGAAACTCGTTGTAAATCGTTGCAATACCAGTCGAGATGCACTGAATGAATCGTTTGTTTTAATGGCAAACGCGGAAGGCGATCAAAGGATTGGAACCGACTCTCAATCGCCGGCTGTTTAGGTTACACAGAGTACGCGACATGTCCAGAAACCTGGGTGGTACAATCGGCTGGGAATTATGAATGCGTTTTGAGGTGGTCCGCGCGCGTTGACAGACTGTCTGCGTGTCACGCTTATTAACATCGTTAATTGAGCGTGCGCCAAAAATCTATATTACTATCACCGTGTCGGCGGAACAGGTGGACACAAAACGGAAACTACATAAACTCAACGAAGTTCCAACTAATCCGTCGGCAGTATTTTTTGTTTTAATTGACAGTCAAAACAGTGAACACTATTTTCTCTTTGACGTTACCAGCGAGCGAACAGACTTTATACGTCAGTTATAGGTTTGCCACCATGTTCATGGTTTAAGGAGAGTCTGAAGGCAAAAAAATACAATTTTTCAAAATGCTCATTATCATCATCATCACCACTCCAAGGACTAGGCCTTAGATCTGTTCCGGAACCCATCTCCTCCTCGGCCTACCTTCCCAGTAGGAAGATAACCCAAGGCAGCCACAGGTAGACGGATATCAGGCATGCGATTCAAGTGTTCACACCGTCTCCTTCTGTGGTCTTCAATCTTCTGGTGCAATGATACAATGTTTAAATCGCGTATAATATCCTCGTTCCTTCTCCGATCCAAGAGAGAACAACCTTGCGTCCCTCTTAGAAATTTCATTTCGGCTGCCTGAATCCTCTGCACGTCCCTTTTAGCAGGAGTCCATGTCACACTAGCATACAGGAATTTGGGGACTGCCACAGTTTTATAAAATTTCATTCGGGTATCCTTCCGTGTTTTATTTTTCAGGTACCTATGAATCGTTCCACAGATGCATCTAAATTTTGTTAGCTTGACCTGTGTTCTGTTTAATAAATTTACAACAATTTTTACGGTAGGAATGTTTTTATATTTAGTATGTGTATACCACCATTATAAGCATAGTGCTGATTAAGATCTTGGAACTGTGCACATGGTATGTTATCCCAGTGTGGCGCGTCCAGTGGGCCCGACCTATAGTCGATGGCCAAGTTCTAGTACAGCGAGGTATAGCGCTGTCACCTGTCCAGGGATACGGAGAACAAACGTTTTCAGTGTTGCAATCATCAGTACTGGAAATGGATCCGTGCGCGTTGTATGCTGCTTATCAGTTAGTTTTTATAAGGTTCGGAAGCGAGATCCCATAGTGCTCTCCTCTTCTGGATTTCGTCAATGAGCCTTTCAGTATTAATGTCTTCCACATTTACAAAACAAATTAATAAAATCACACCACGACGTGAATACCACTGATTACTTGGCACAGCCGGCCTCGTCGACCCTAGGCAGGAAGATTAGCAGAACTGATGTCTGAACGTCATACGATAAAAAACTCGCGGGAGTGCATAAACGGAACCATTACGGCCCATATACCCAGACAACTCGTCCGATATTTTATCGGATGCGTTTCCTAAGACACGACGATATGTTTTTGGGTTTGGAACGATACGTATATCGTACGACAGTGCATGAAAAGGGCCATTTGTTTCTGTTGTTCTATATGACGTACGAGTTTTTAGCGTAGCTTATCGTACCGTATGAATCGGGTGCACAAAGGGGGCCTTACTGTCACTTTGGATTTGGTCTCAACACGCGGCGAGAAAACTAACAGGGTTTTGTTCTTCGTCAAGTAAATACTGTATTGTGTTTACAAGTGTGTGAGCGCGCGCGCGAGTGTGGATGTATGTACACAGTTCTTTGAATTTTACGGTCATTTACAAAACATTTAGCGTTACGTCCACTATATTGACACAGCGCGCGCGCGCGTGTGTGCGGAGGGTGCCGCTGCCTCCCAGTTGGTGGACACATTAAAGATTCAAACGACTCAGCTGCCCACAAGAGCTAAGTCAATATTCGCCGCATTTTTTACAGTTATAATTATAATCGTAAAAATAACGCTTACTTACAATCAACATTGACAATATTCAGTAGCTCCCTCTAAGAATTTTCAGATATACATCATCATCATCTATCTGTCTAGGATTAGGCAGGTTGCCTGTTCCGACTTCACCATCTCCGTCTCGGTCTGCCAACATTTCTACTTCCGGTTGGCTTATAATTCAGGATTTTTCTTAGAATTCTTTCTGGAGACATGCGCATAACATGCTCTTTCCATCTTTTTTTATAGTTTTTCGCTAGTTCCGTTACTGCTTGTACTTTTAATTCCGATCTTATATCTTCGATCTTTATGAGATCTAATCTTATACAACCTTTCACAGATCTAAGATATTTCATTTCAGACGTTTCCATCTGTCTATAATCTTCTTTCTTGGTGCCCATGATTCGGACCCGTATAATAGCATGGGGACTGCCATCACCTTATAGAATTTTAATTGTGTTTCTTTCGTGGTCTTTCCTTTGAGTGATCTCCGTAATGTCCCACATATTCTTTGGGAGTTGTTTGTTTTATTAAGAATATCTTTGTCTTCTTCATATGTAATATCACATCTTAGGTAAATGAAATGTGATACTTGTTCTAAAATTTTATTTTCAATTACAATTTTTGTCCGAATCGAATCTTTTCCTAGGAATGCCATGGTCTTAGCTTTTCCTATTGAAATGTTCAAATTTAATCTTTTGATTTAGTTTGTGGATAGCCAGTTGTTATTTATCCTCACTATCTTGGATTACAAATTGATCATGGGCAAACAGCATAGTGTTTAGGAACTCGTGTCGGCTAATCTGTATACCTAGAGGAGCACTTTGTTTCCATTCTCGCACGATATATATATATATATATATATATATATATATATATATATATATATATATTGTAACGTATTCTCATGAGGTATAGAGTTATATTATATGCCCCACGTTGTATGCGTCATTCTGTAACGTGTCGCGGGTTTTCATCGTGAAAGTCTCGGAGCAGTCAGAGTACCTTTTGCGATCGTCACTTATGAATTATATTTGCTAATGTTCGAAGCGGTTATATTGTTATGTTTACCAAAAATACTGAAATCGAGCGTGTGTGATTTGGGAGAGATTAATGGAGTTGTTTAATCGTAGTTAGGAGAGAGAGTAGGACCAAGGATATTAACCCCGGAGTATACAATTACTTATTTTATATTCGCCGCTCATAATACCAGCTGATTTTGACGTCTGTCTCCAAATTTTAGGTTAAACCAACACCAATTGTCGATGATACTTCCCGGGGGTTCGTCCTCTTCTTGGCTTCCTGAAACTCTGTATCAACTACCCTCTACAAGAAACAATACACGTTTTATTATTTATAACAAGATATTCAGAGTATTTATTTATGTAATACACTGATTTTCTCTTCTCCCAGTACAAAAATATGATAATCGATTTTTCTGTCAACAACACATTGGATCGATCTAATTAGGTAAACATTGGTATTATAACAAATTTTTTTTTATCCTTGATTAAACATTAAACAATAAAGAATTAATTTATTAATTTCCCCAGGGTTAAGGGTAAGTTCTTTGTGTTATGAGATGGTCAGAAATGAATAATTATATACTACGCTTTACAAGAGAAAACAAATTTCTAATTTTTGCTTTTTCGTAGTATGTAGTTCCGGGTTTATCCGCTAGAGTACAGTATATGTCTTTATTATAAACATGAAATCAGTTACTAATTATTGAAACTGCACAAAGATTCGATATGAGGATTTCTTGGTTAACAATTATTAATAAAGTTTATTTTACCTCTTTTCTCGAAATGTTTACTTGGATGGTGCTGTTTCTAGTGTTGGAGTTATAGTTGTTTTGTAATTTCGTTAAATTTTCATAAGATACAACCTCACCAAAATCTCGATGTGCCGTCCAACTAGGCCTGATCTGGTAGCTGGGTTATTTCAAATTTTCATCGAATACAGGACGTTAAAGTTGATATTTGAAGGAGTTCTAACATAAGGTGGATACTACTAGTTAATTTCTATTAAATTTAGCACTGTTTCCAAAAGTTTTCATAAGGTTTTATTAAATTTTTGATGGCATTCCACTTTTTCCAAACGAACGGTTTTCAATCGTTTTAACAATTAAATTCATGTCTTGTTAGGTGGTTACTGTTAGTAACCAATAATTTTTATATCATTTTTTATTGGTGCATCTATATACTTTTCAGTATATAGGCTGTTTTTAATTATTATAAATTTATTTCTTATTTATAGAAAAATAATCCTTTTTAACTTTGGTTTATTATCCAATTTGATTTATATAAGGTTTCTCCTTTTATTTCCTCTTAACTTTATATATAGGTCTTTAATATTTTTATTTCCTTTAATTGTATTTATATATTATTTATTAATTTCTTATAGTATCCTTACACTGAACTATTTTCTTCTGCCATTTTACTCATACAGTATTATTTTATTTTTATTAATATTTTATATTTAACCCTGGGTTATCTTATATTCAAACATAATTATTCTATTAAATATAAAATTAAACCTAGGTACAAAATCTTTGTGGCCTACACAATACAAATTATACAATATTCAAACAAAACACATAATTGGTCAGTAGCATATAGTCTACTATTATAATCAATTGTTTCTCCATCTACAGCATAAGTCTGTGAGATGCTCCTTTTAAAATCACTTATTTTCTCACTGGGTACACTATAACTCACTTTGTACTCTTTATATCACTTAATGATAGTTTATAATGTTTTGTGATACAAGGTAATCTAGAGCTAGGTATATTATACCATTTCTGACCTTTATAGTGGGGTGATTATGTTATCATTTTTGGGACTGGGTTATGTAACGTTCCAATATATATATATTGAACAGTGTAGGCAATAAAGTGCATCCCTGTCTGACACCTTGGTTGGTCATAATTTCTGATGTCAGCTCTTTGCCGGTTCCAGTGTCAATTATAATTTTAGTGTTTTATAAAGGGCTTGTACCGTTCTAATCAAATGCATTGGATATCCTCGTTTCTCCATTATGTGCCAGAGTTTGTCTCGGTGGATACGATCAAACGCCTTTAAATAATCTATGAAGGCTATGTGCGTCTCTAAATTGAATTCCCTACGCTGTTGTATTATCTGTCTTAAACTGAAAACTTCGTTAGTGCATGATCGTCCTTTACGGAATCCTGCTTGCTCTTCAAGCAATATAGTTTCAGAGATAGTTCTAAGCCTTTGATTTCAAATATACATTGACTATGATTCAATGTTCGATCAGGTTCCATACGGAATGCCTTTACGGTCGGCGTCAACTAACAAAATTCTTACAGAATCAATGTACAGGCCACTTTCCGAGTTCGACAGGATAGTCTGGTCATAAGTAATCAATGTACAGGCCACTTTCCGAGTTCGACAGGATAGTCTGGTCATAAGTAAACAAGAGCGTGTCATCTGCAACGTGACCAATCATAAAATGTTCCGAAAATTTCATCAGTATTTGACGGTTGTCGTGATCAGACCCACACTAGCAGTTGTGCTCGGTCTTTGTGTCTTAATTTAAGATTTTGTTTTCCGCATACAGTGGAACCTCACTAATTCGTCTTCCTCCGTAATTCGTCACCCATTCAAAGCATTTTTATCTTTTTCTTTATTAACAAGTGAGTAACATATACGCTTTAATAATAGCCGGGGCGGTACAGAAAGTGCTTTTTACAAAATTTGGCACTTTGCGAACACGATGTGGACATTGAACAATTTTGGAAACCATACACTATAAAGTATGCAATATGCAATGCAGTGTATACCGGGCAACGTATTCCGGAAACTAGTCTAATATCTGCCTGGAATACGTTACGTCAATTTGAATAAAATCCAGCGTCTACAGACCCAGAATGTCTTGACCCCGCACAGGAATTGTTAGACATCTGCCAATTTCTACCAGCATTTAACAGCTTCACAGAGTTTAAACTATTTCCGTTTCTCTATTGAGTTGTTCGTTCATCATCTTATCAGTTACAATTAATCAGTCGAATTATTCTGCATTCCATTATTTGTTTTCCTTATCTACACTCCTTTTAAACTTTACAGTTCCTCAAAAACTTTAACTACACTCAAATAACTTTACAGTCCCGTTTGTTTTCCTTACTCTTTACTTCCTATCAAACTGAACCTCCTTGCAAGTTCCAGTTAACATCACTCCTTTTAAACGACGTCAAAAATCGGTGTGAAAAAGTCTTACCGGATGTAGGGTACGAAATGTTTAGTGATGATGTAATTGTTTATGTATCCACAGAAACTACAGAAACTAACGATGAAGAATATGACCAGACAATAAAACCTGCAATCTCTCATAAGGACAGCACTCACTGACTACAGCAATCAAGTGGTACGAAGGCCTAGATGAAGCAGAACTGCCTAAAATAATTTCATTGCACCAAATACATAATTTGGCTCATACATAATTTGGCTCTTGAAAAGTACGGTCGACAGAAAAACACGAAAGAAAATTAGTTTTTTTGTTTACAATCATTAAACGATTTCTTTTTTTTTGGAATTACGTGCTTAACTTGTTTAAGTTAAATAATAAATAAATTATTGGTTTTCCACCAATAAATAATGTTTAAGCATAACATTAGTACTGTGCGTTGCTAGTGTTGTAACAAGACACTTTATATTGTCTTTAACGGGTTTGTTTCTTACTCCCTCGCTAACTCGTCACCCCTTCGGTCCCGTAGGTGACGAATTAGTGACGTTCTACTGTATGACGTTGGATGGCTCAAATGAGGAGAAGCGGGATCCCTTTCTTAGGCAATATTGTCCACAGCCTGTCCCTATTCACTTTGCCAAAGTCTATGAAAGCTATACATGAGGCCAACTGATATTCTCTGCGCCTGGGCATTGTGAAGATGCGATCTATACATGACCTGCCTTTCCCGAAGCTATGATGGGCCTCCCAGTGAATAGTCTCCTTTATTACTTAGGACAGATGCATAAATTTCTAAGAAGTATTAAGCAGGCTGCCTCTTCTACAGTTACCACAACGATAGCATCTCCTTTGCCGAAACCCAGTCTCCGGGAATATGATCAGATGAAGTTCAATAAACGATCATGCAGCATACTTTAAAAGCACAAAATTCAGCCCGTCAGTGTTAGGTGATTTTCTATTTTTACAGCATTGTAGAGCAGCTAAGAATTCATCCAAAGCAGCAGCTCATAATATCTAAACTATTCCTTTTCTACGATATTACCGATTTTCAAGTTATCTCTTTCTGTCTGATTAAAACGCTGTAGCCGACTATTTTGTAAGCCTTGTCCTGTCTACCCCGCACATCGTGTTCTATATCGCTTGTATATTTGTCCCAACTATTTGTAAGCCTTGTCCAGTCTACCCCGCACATCGTGTTCTATATCGCTTGTATATTTGTCCCAACTATTTTCTAAGCCTTGTCCTGTCTACCCCGCACATCGTGTTCTATATCGCTTGTATATTTGTCTCATCTATTTTGAAAGCCTTGTCCTGTCTACCCCGCACATCGTGTTCTATATCGCTTATATATTTGCCCCAACTATTTTGTAAACCTTGTCCTGTCTGCCCCGCACATCGTGTTCTATATCGCTTATGTATTTGTCCCATCTATTTTGTAAGCCTTGTCCTGTCTACCCCGCACATCGTGTTCTATATCGCTTATATATTTGTCCCATCTATTTTGTAAGCCTTGTCCTGTCTACCCCGCACATCGTGTTCTATATCGCTTGTATATTTGTCCCAACTATTTGTAAGCCTTGTCCAGTCTACCCCGCACATCGTGTTCTATATCGCTTGTATATTTGTCCCAACTATTTGTAAGCCTTGTCCAGTCTACCCCGCACATCGTGTTCTATATCGCTTGTATATTTGTCTCATCTATTTTGTAAGCCTTGTCCTGTCTACCCCGCACATCGTGTTCTATATCGCTCATATATTTGCCCCAACTATTTTGTAAACCTTGTCCTGTCTGCCCCGCACATCGTGTTCTATATCGCTTATATATTTGGCCCATCTATTTTGTAAGCCTTGTCCTGTCTACCCCGCACATCGTGTTCTATATCGCTTGTATATTTGTCCCATCTATTTTGTAAGCCTTGTCCTGTCTACCCCGCACATCGTGTTCTATATCGCTTATATATTTGTCCCAACTCTTTTGTAAGCCTTGTCCTGTCTACCCCGCACATCGTGTTCTATATCGCTTGTATATTTGTCCCATCTATTTTGTAAGCTTTGTCCTGTCTACCCCGCACATCGTGTTCTATATCGCTTATATATTTGTCCCATCTATTTTGTAAGCCTTGTCCTGTCTACCCAGCACATCGTGTTCTATATCGTTTATATTTGTCCCATCTATTTTGTAAGCCTTGTCCTGTCTACCCCGCACATCGTGTTCTATATCGCTTATATTTGCCCCATCTATTTTGTAAGCCTTGTCCTGTCTACCCCGCACATCGTGTTCTATATCGCTTGTATATTTGTCCCAACTATTTGTAAGCCTTGTCCTGTCTACCCCGCACATCGTGTTCTATATCGCTTATATATTTGTCCCATCTATTTTGTAAGCCTTGTCCTGTCTACCCCGCAAATCGTGTACTATATCGCTTGTGTATTTGACCCAAGTATTTGTAAGCCTTGTCCTGTCTACCCCGCACATCGTGTTCTACATCGCTTGCATATTTGTCCCAAGTATTTGTAAGCCTTGTCCTGTCTACCCCGCACATCGTATTCTACATCGCTTGTATATTTGTCCCAAGTATTTGTAAGCCTTGTCCTGTCTACCCCGAACATCGTGTTCTACATCGCTTGTATATTTGTCCCAAGTATTTGTAAGCCTTGTCCTGTCTACCCCGCACATCGTGTTCTATATCGCTTATATTTGTCACATCTATTTTGTAAGCCTTGTCCTGTCTACCCCGCACATCGTGTTCTATATCGCTTGTATTTGCCCCATCTATTTTGTAAGCCTTGTCCTGTCTACCCCGCACATCGTGTTCTATATCGCTTGTATATTTGTCCCAACTATTTGTAAGCCTTGTCCTGTCTACCCCGCACATCGTGTTCTATATCGCTTATATATTTGTCCCATCTATTTTGGAAGCCTTGTCCTGTCTACCCCGCAAATCGTGTTCTATATCGCTTGTGTATTTGTCCCAAGTATTTGTAAGCCTTGTCCTGTCTACCCCGCACATCGTGTTCTACATCGCTTGTATATTTGTCCCAAGTATTTGTAAGCCTTGTCCTGTCTACCCCGCACATAGTGTTCTATATCGCTTTTATTTTTGTCCCAAGTATTTGTAAGCCTTGTCCTGTCTACCCCGCACATCGTGTTCTATATCGCTTGTATATTTGTCCCAAGTATTTGTAAGCCTTGTCCTGTCTACCCCGCACATCGTGTTCTATATCGCTTGTGTATTTGTCCCAAGTATTTGTAAGCCTTGTCCTGTCTACCCCGCACATCGTGTTCTACATCGCTTGTATATTTGTCCCAAGTATTTGTAAGCCTTGTCCTGTCTAACCCCGCACATCGTGTTCTATATCGCTTTTATATTTGTCCCAAGTATTTGTAAGCCTTGTCCTGTCTACCCCGCACATCGTGTTCTATATCGCTTGTATATTTGTCCCAAGTATTTGTAAGCCTTGTCCTGTCTACCCCGCACATCGTGTTCTACATCGCTTGTATATTTGTCCCAACTATTTGTAAGCCTTGTCCTGTCTACCCCGCAAATCGTGTTCTATATCGCTTGTGTATTTGTCCCAAGTATTTGTAAGCCTTGTCCTGTCTACCCCGCACATCGTGTTCTACATCGCTTGTATATTTGTCCCAAGTATTTGTAAACCTTGTCCTGTCTAACCCCGCACATCGTGTTCTATATCGCTTTTATATTTGTCCCAAGTATTTGTAAGCCTTGTCCTGTCTACCCCGCACATCGTGTTCTATATCGCTTGTATATTTGTCCCAAGTATTTGTAAGCCTTGTCCTGTCTACCCCGCACATCGTGTTCTACATCGCTTGTATATTTGTCCCAAGTATTTGTAAGCCTTGTCCTGTCTACCCCGCACATCGTGTTCTATATAGCTTATATTTGTCCCATCTATTTTGTAAGCCTTGTCCTGTCTACCCCGCACATCGTGTTCTATATCGCTTATATTTGCCCCATCTATTTTGTAAGCCTTGTCCTGTCTACCCCGCACATCGTGTTCTATATCGCTTATATATTTGTCCCATCTATTTTGTAAGCCTTGTCCTGTCTACCCCGCACATCGTGTTCTATATCGCTTGTATATTTGTCCCAACTATTTGTAAGCCTTGTCCTGTCTACCCCGCACATCGTGTTCTATATCGCTTATATATTTGTCCCATCTATTTTGGAAGCCTTGTCCTGTCTACCCCGCAAATCGTGTTCTATATCGCTTGTGTATTTGTCCCAAGTATTTGTAAGCCTTGTCCTGTCTACCCCGCACATCGTGTTCTATATCGCTTGTGTATTTGTCCCAAGTATTTGTAAGCCTTGTCCTGTCTACCCCGCACATCGTGTTCTACATCGCTTGTATATTTGTCCCAAGTATTTGTAAGCCTTGTCCTGTCTACCCCGCACATCGTGTTCTATATCGCTTATATTTGCCCCATCTATTTTGTAAGCCTTGTCCTGTCTACCCCGCACATCGTGTTCTATATCGCTTATATTTGCCCCATCTATTTTGTAAGCCTTGTCCTGTCTACCCCGCACATCGTGTTCTATATCGCTTGTATATTTGTCCCAACTATTTGTAAGCCTTGTCCCGTCTACCCCGCACATCGTGTTCTATATCGCTTATATATTTGTCCCATCTATTTTGTAAGCCTTGTCCTGTCTACCCCGCAAATCGTGTTCTATATCGCTTGTGTATTTGTCCCAAGTATTTGTAAGCCTTGTCCTGTCTACCCCGCACATCGTGTTCTATATCGCTTGTGTATTTGTCCCAAGTATTTGTAAGCCTTGTCCTGTCTAACCCCGCACAACGTGTTCTATATCGCTTTTATATTTGTCCCAAATATTTAATTTGACTTTCCTTACTTCTCGTCTGGCAATGGCACAGTAGAGCTTACATTCAGACCTTGTCTGCTCAGTGTTTAAAACTAGGCATTTCAAATATGCCAGTTTCTTAGCATCCATTATTTGTGCCATGTTGTCATCCCATGTACGAGGGTCAGTTGAAAAATTCGCGGAGCGACAACTGTAGCTTAGCGGTAAAACTAAAAGTTTTGTGTGCTGCAAGATTTGTATTTTATGTGAACTCCTGTTAACGGCAAAATGTATCAATTTATTCATTGTTTAAAAGCTGTTTAAAATTGACGCGTCATGCGTGTTTTGGAAAACGGACAAAATCAAACATCGAGGTGTGAGTCTTTGTTAAAAATTCTTTAGCGCCAACGGAAATTTAGAACGAAATTTTAAATCTGTCAGGAAATGCTGCGACTTCAAAACCAACGGTTTGTAAGTAGGCACGTGAGTTTAAACATGGTCGTACGAGAATTGAAAACGTGGTCTCACTAGGCGCCCAAAAAATGCAGCAACTCCAGATGCGGCAGCCATCTTGCACAACGCTTTTTCACACCAAGTTCTTGAGTTGAAGTATGATGCACACGCTTATATGACATGCCTATGGTTTCAGCAACGTCATCCACTCATTAATCTGCGGTATTCCAACACCCTATGAAATCTTTTTCAATAATGCCATTGTTGTTGCACGTTGCACTGAAGGCACAGCATCTCCAAACACATTTATAATAATTTTGTTTTGATTGGCGCTAAAACGTTTTTAACAGAGAATTCATTACAACACGATGTTTGATTTTCTGCATTTTAAAAACACGCGTGACAGGAAAATTTCAAACAGCCGGTAAAAAGTGAATAAATTGACAGATATATCTGGAAGTTAACAGGTGTTCACGCGAAATATACGTCTTGCAGCACATGAAAGATTTTAGTTCTACCACTGAGCTATAGATGTCGCTCCGCGAACTTTTCAACTGACCCTCGTATGTAGGCCTCGGTTTTCGTATCTTTTGCCTCTCTTTCCCAGTACTTATAATCCTGACCGGGGCGTGATAGCTCTGATCTTGAACCCGTTCTTGATTTATAATATTATTGTCCATGGGCGTTTGTTGTGTAAACTGACTCAGTCGAGTCTGGTACAGGTGTCGTATACTCGTATTATCGTGGAGCAGATGTACGTTAAAATTTTGCACTGGCGCTCTATGGGTCGCACCTTTTTTTCCACCTAACAGGAATACTAATATTTGATATGAAGAGAAATGGTCAGACTGTATGGTAACCTCCACCAAACTGCATAATTTTCCATGCAACTAAGAGATAATCGCTTACTGACTGAGATCCTCTAGCTCAGTTAATATGCAGGGGCCCACCCCCTAGACTTGATGACTTACCCCCTCCACAAAACTTGATAAATAACCCCTCCAAAGGAAAGGTATTTAAAATTAAAAGAAACGTCATTGCAATAAGGGTTTTATTACAAATAAGCTAAAGCTAAAAATAGTACAGTTTGCAAATAAATTATCATTTGAAGTTAAACAAATAAATAAATAAAAAGTCTAATGAAGTTAATACGTGTAAGACATTATTTCAAAGCAAAGGGGCAAAATATCAACAAAGCGTATTGCAAAGAAGGAAAAACGAAAAAGTAATAGTTTGGAGAAGCCCTAGTTGCTTCGGCTTATATTCGGCACAGTAACTTCTTCCTCTGCGATGACGATACAGAAAAGGCATCAATTATTTCTTCATTAGGAATTGACTCTTTGTCTGAAGCTAGATCCATTCTTCACTAACAAACCATGGACTTTTATAAACATTCAAGTTTTTATTGCAAGGTAGTTGTAATTTTTCACACTTTCCCAAAGTTTTTTTGTCAAACCTCCATCCCAAAAAATTTCCATGATGCAGTCTGCGTCACGACCCCCCCCCCTGTGGACATCCCTAATTTATGTACTTTCTTATGCGGAAAGAATGTTGGTTCTTCTAAAATTGTTGAACGCGAGCCGACGACCGTTTCCATTTTCTGTTCTTTCACCATGACTTACCATTATAGGTAGGTCTTGTAGGGTAATTTCAAAGACGTGCGTTCATGTTCCCTGCTACTATTACATAATCATTTCTGTTTTAGGCATGTATTATTGACAACGCTTCAATGGTATTTTCCTTAAATCATAGTAGTTTCTCCCTGCCACTATTGAATAATGTATACTGAAAGACCATCAACCCCTCCCCTCCCCAGTAGGTAGAAAAACACGTTATGATAGGCGCGTCTACACATTGTACAATTGAATTAGTTAATTTGGTCACTCAACAGTTGTACGCTTTCTTACAACACACCTTCTTTTCTGAGTTCCCGACGGCACGCTCCGACAGCACGCTAAGCTTCTTAAGCGTCCTTATCAACAACACGTCCGCGAGCAGTTACTCAATCTAAACGACAATCTGCACGTCCAACCTGCAATACACAACCCTTTTGGGTAGCCACGTGCCGCACACTCACACCACTAACACTCATAATTCTTTCCTGCCGTACCTCCGCCTTCTCATCTCATCTCTCGTTCCTCATTGAGGGCATCCCCCCCCAACTCTCATTACCCTGTTGTTGAAGGGTGCTTGTCTTCAGAAGAGAGAGCGACCCGTCTTTCATAGATAGGTCTTAAATTTATTTTTAACAAACGGCTGTTAAAAAAGAGAAGCAGATGCAGAGTTAGGAAAACACGGCAATGTTTGGAAATGAGATGAAAACTGGTAGACCAGTCGAAACAGCACAGGACGGTAAGAAATGAAAACTAAATATGGATACCAGTCGAAACAGCACAGGACGGTAAGAAATGGAAATAAATATGGAAAGGAAAGCCATAAAATATGTAACTTCAAAAGATGCCTTACACACGTAAGGCCTATCAAGGTTGTTGAGATCCGTGCGTCGACAATGCGGATCGTCACTCGTTAAACTCGCCACATCGTACACATTTATTGTTGAACATAAAACCGACTGTCAACAATGGGAGCTGACATTGTTGAAACGACAATAAACCAGCAATGCGATTGTTGAATCGTTTAATATATTACATACGTTTTATGAGCTTTGCTTGTGTTTTACGTTACGTGGGCGATTCCACATAAAATAATTCACCGTAGAAGGTCGTTGTACTTTGAGGTAATCGTCTTCAGTCATCTAGCGGGCGTGTCTGATTTACTTAATGAAGATGACGTCACATTAACGGATATGCGAGGAACAAATAAAATGTATCGTCTGTTATGATCGCTGTAGTGCTTCTAGTCGATGTCAACTATGATCCAATGAATCAAAATTTTCACGGTTTACGCAATTGTTGAAGCGTCTGACCATATTTTTCTGGACCGTTCTGATCTTTCCATACGAGGTCTGATAAAAAAAGTTCCTGTAATGTTTAAATTTTCCACACTACAAGTAAGCGATTGAAAAACCCGATTTCACCTGATATTGCCACAAACATTCGTGACAATCCCTCCAAGCCTTATTACATGGATAGTTTAGATTTGTCAGGTGATGAAGTAAGTAGTGTTATTGTGTATTGTGAGATTTCATTACGTTCTGCAATGCAGGATTGAAGAACGTGGATTAAATCTTGTGTGAAGCATGGGATAAACTGCTCTGTGTAGTGAAAGTGTTGCAGAAGTCTTCTGGCGAGTCTGGTATTCACGAATAGTACAAAAGCTTCAAAGTATGTCGTGAATGAGCTAAAAATCGTGATAGTCAGATGAAGATTCTGGATTTGTGTTCCATCATTGGGTGTAACGGTAAATAAAAAGTTTTATTCGGGCATTTTGCGCCACTTGTGTGAGAAGCTATTCGTAGATTCCGCAGGAAGTAGAAAATGATCCCATTTTGTATATTAATCCATTAGCTTTATATGTATATTTATCATTAGAAATGACAGCCTGATCATTCAGAAAAGGCAGCGCACAGAGGCACTCTGATCTGTTTTCTGTTCTCGTTCTTGACCATTGCCCATTCTTGCTCCATTCATAACAGTTTCCTGAATGTAAATTTTAAACACTGTAGCAGAAAGACAGCGTCCTTGTCTTAAGCCCTTTTTGGTGACCTTAATATTCTCAGATGTTGCCTTTCCAACCTCTAGAACATCGCGCTCTGTTATAGATACTGAAAATACTTCGGACATATACAGATGAAAGATTAACCGATGAAACGGTTCGCGCAAATCGTAGTGGAGGCAGGGAAGGCAGTGCAGGATGTGGGGTGTGAGGTGGCTAACCATGACATACAACAATGTGACACAACAACCATGCAGCTGTTCTGAATACAAAATAATTGGTCCGAAAACAACGCGTCTAAGCAACGTATGTGCAATGAGAGCTTTTGACACAGAGCAACCAGACACCCGTTACATGTCTAATTATTTTAGCTGTACTTCATACCGCTTTTTAACAGTTCAAATAATGCTTGTTCAAACTTTGAACTTGTAAACTCTGTACTTTAAATACTACAACGCGCCACGTGCAAATGACGTCACGTTTTTCTTATCTACCGTCTACAGCTTGCTCACAGCTGGGCTGCCTGTAGCGAAATTTACGTTAGTTTTTCACAATACTCCGAGCTGGGCACTCGTAACATTTTCCAGCCGCGGCTACTGACTTTCATTATTTAACTATTTATTATGTGCAACATGCACTGATTATACTTGGGCGATCTCTGCCTTATTTATTATGTCTTTCGACTTTTATTACTAATTAATTTAACGGGCATCATGTCGAGTCAACTTCTGCACGTGTCAGCAATAGTATCAAATTTCAACAATTTTCAATAAAATATCATTACATGAAAATTCATACAGTCCACTTTAATTTACTTCCGAACCAGCCCTCTTCATTTAGCGTTCTAGGAATAACTCAAGAACATTCAAGAGCTTCCAAGACGCAACATTTGGTCCTCCGGGCCGGATTTTATTTTCGCCTTACGGGCAGCATTTTTTGGTCCACAAGCGACCGCATTTTCGTCCACAAGCGACAACATTTTTGGTCCGACGCGACCGGATTTCTTTGTCCGCAGCGACAGCATTTTTGTCCGCAGCGACAGCCCAAACAATCTTCAAATTTAAAATACTTTCAAATTGAGATTGCTGGCCGTGGTATGCCCTTTGTTGCCGCAAAGACGACCTCCAGGAGTGACACACAAGATCCAACAGAGCGTCAGATCTGACACGACAGGAAACGGCAAGACAGTTATTCAACAGCAGCAGATTCCACATCGGTAAATTCACGCTGAGATACGACATCAACCTTCGTCCAACCAGCACAAACAGGCGGTGCACCAACATCAAGGAAAGGCCGGACGGGATTAGCACGGAACCAACAGGATCGAAGCAGTTCAGAACACGCCAGGATTCCACGTGATTATAAACTTTCATTTTTCATTATAATTGTTCATATAATACATGAATACAACAATCTGAGTAATATTTTATATTTAATATGGTATTATTGATGCCTTTAAGTAAACATATATCATTATAATATGAGCATATTTTCATAACTGCGCAACAACTCATTAGAAGTTCAAGTGTCGAAATAAGGCTATATGTATTATTATTTAAATTCATAATTTCAATAACGCTTATGGCTGTTCTTTAAAAGAGATAATAAGTATATGTTATAGTAAGTAATGTGTTAAGCTATATGACGATCACTAGCTCCCTCATTATATCACATTTTATCAAATTTACATCAATTATTCACCTGCTCTACGCTTAAATTCTTTCAAATTACATTTTTAATTGCAATCATGGCTGATGTGAAAGCGTTGATAAAGAAACGGGGCACTATTAAAGCATCTATATCCCGTGTGAACACGTTCGCGGATAACTTCGATCCGGACACAAGCGATCATCACGCACTAAAAATAAAGCTTCGTCATTTAATGGAATTATCCACTAAATATGATGATATTCAGTCTCAAATTGAATCTGATGACGCTGATTTCGCATTAGCAAGTGATAGAGTCCAAACTGAGGATGATCTTTGGAGCATTGAATGCAAGTTGCAACACTTGTTGGAGCAAGTGGAGCAGGTGAATCAAAAACCGCTGATTAATACCGAATTTACGCCTCTTAAAACCTCCCCTATACAGTTGGAACCGATCAAATTACCTCGGTTTTCAGGTAGCATTATTGAGTGGCAACACCATTATAACATATTTCTTGAATTAATACACGTCAGAACCGATCTGACGGATATTCAAAAGCTACACTACTTGCACTCTTCATTAAGTGACGAGGCGCTAAATGTGATAAAATCGCTGCCAATTACTAATGAAAATTATGCGGTAGCTATTGATCTGCTAAAAAATAGGTATGGCAGCAAGTTAATTGTCTCAGCCCATCATGTGGGGAATGTCTTGGGTGTGCAATCGGTTCAACAAGAGTCCAAAATTAGTATTTCCAGATTTATTGAGGAGATAACCGCTAATATCAATGCGTTAAACACCTTAAACCTACCTGTAAATACATTCGAAATTATTCTTATTCATTACTTGGCCCAAAAACTCGATAGTTACACGCTTCGTCTTTGGAAAGAAAGTTGGTCAGAAGAACGATTTCCTAACTTTAAAAATTTCATAAAATTTTTAAATACACGTAGACAGTTATTGCAAAATCTGTACAGCGCAACCACTTCAACAAGCAAGATAAACGTTTGCGATAAGGCTTACTATCGCAAAGCAATTAAAACGGTGAATGCAGCCAAAGCAGCATTCCACTCCCATGTCGGAAATAATGTATGTCAGCTGTGCAAGGATAAACACCGAATTACTGATTGCTCACAATTTATAACGCTTACTATACATGAGAGAAAAACCATTTAATAAAAAATGAACTTTGTCTAAATTGCTTTCGCTCAGGCCACGATAGCGCCCACTGTCCATCTAAATTGTCTTGCAGTACGTGTGTGAAACGCCATCACACTATGATTCATATGCCTAACAAAAACGGATCGTCCAGTAACAACCAGTGTTCGCTAAAATTACAAACAAATAAGTCCATATTATTATCTACCGCAGTCTGCATGACAACTGATCATGCAGGTATAAAGCAGCCGGTTAGGATTTTATTAGACTCTGGATCGCAGGCTAACTTCTGTACCATGGATTTCGCACGTCGCATGGGTCTGAAACTAATTAAATCTCAATTGCCCATAACGGGTATAAACAATTCATTGTCCCAAGCTGACTTCAGTACCAGAGTAAGGTTACAGTCTCGCTATAAACATTTTAGCTTAAACATACATTGCGCTGTGCTTCCCAGCATCACTAACAATCTCCCGGTGGAGTCATTTGATGTAGCATCTTTAAATTTACCCAAGGGCATATTTTTAGCCGACCCACAACTCAACTTCTCGTCGCAAGTCGATTTATTGCTCGGTGCTCAATATTACTTGAAATGAATTGAACCTACCAAGTTTATCCGTAGCTCGCATTTCCCCATAATTCAGGAGACAAAACTAGGATTCATTCTCGCAAGTAATTTGCCATTTAATGTCGACATGACGAAACCGGTTTCATCCTTTATGGTATGTGAGAATGATAGTGCAATTTCCTCGCAACTAAAGGAACCATGGAAGTTGGAGGAAGTTTCTATTCGTGATCCCTCCGCTGAGGACTCGGAATGCGAGAATCATTTTGCGTCTAATACTGTCCGTAATGAGGATGGCAGATTTGTGGTATCCCTGCCTCGCAGGTCAGACAAGTCTCATTTAGGCGATTCTCTCTCCGACGCTATCCCCAGATCTCAATCTCTGGAAATTAAGGTCCAGCAGAAACGTAAACGTAAACGTAACCGTAAGCGTAACCGATTTTTACACGCTCACCCGCACGAGTCATCATCATGGCCCATCAGTGTCGTCGATACTCATTCTCCCTGCACTTATCCCGGTATCGTTAATGATAAATCCTATATACGCTCGGTAATACATAAATGCATCACTTGTTTCCGATACCGTGCTAGGGGCGCAAACCAATTATTGGGACAATTACCCTCTTGTAGGGTCACGCCTGCTAAGCCGTTTCCCAATCTGCTATTGACTATGCCGGGCCCGTATTTGTGCGTCATGGCGGGCAGCTGCTCCAAAGATTCACACAATCCATCTGGAAACGATGGTCCAAAGATTATTTGCACCAGTTGCAACAGCGCAACAAATGGCGCACCACGTCAAGGAATTTGACTGTTGGACAGCTCGTCCTCATTCTAGATGAGAATTCCCCCCCCCTTCAATGGAAGCGCGGGGTAATCACAAATGTTTATGCGGGTCAGGACTCAATAGTGCGCGTTGCCGAAGTTCGCACCGCACAGGGTATCCTACGTCGACCCATCCATAAATTATGTCCCCTTCCGGTGGACTCAGACTAATTCGCATTATCATGCATCATTGTTCTGAACAATTTATCATGTTTTCTATTGGTTGTTTGCATTATATTATTATTAAGTTTTTGTTATTGTATTCCTATGTATTATTATTTTGTATTATTTATTTATTATTGTATTTTTTGTGATGATTATTATGCTATTATGTACTATTAATTATTATGTCCATCGTTATGTATTATGTACACTCATATTATGCATTTTTACATCCTTTCGGATATGTCTATCTTACTGCTATGTATCATTGAATTTGATATCATTATATCAATACTATGCATGTACATTATTATGTTCTTTCTCTATTGTATTTACCATGGTTGTGCATCTTTAAATTATTGTCTCCTATTATTGTCTCTGCTATTATGTCGTTATTATTGTATTTCGTTATATTGTACTATATTGAGTCAGTTTTTGAGGATGTTTTCTTTATATAAATTAAAGGTTGTCACTTATTTTCTGTTAAAGATTAAATGTATGTATTTACCAAACATATGTTAATGCTTCAAAAAAGATTATGTTAGTTATATAAGCACTTTTATTTTTAACATGAGTTTTAGTTTGTATCTTTTCAGTACAGAAATTGTTTTGTTTTACTTTGAGTTTGTTTCTGATAGCTTAATTAATTTTGTTATTTACAGATTTCTTGTGTCAGAGACTATTTACTTTAAGCAAAAGGTCAATTTATTTAATGTACAAGGTTTTCAAGTATCTTATGTATTTTCTTTGTATACAACATTTGATATAATTTGTGATTTATGTTTCACATAATAAGTTAAATTTCAAAATCGTCCCGATTTTGTGCGGGCAGTATGTTCAAACTTTGAACTTGTAAACTCTGTACTTTAAATACTACAACGCGCCACGTGCAGATCACGTCACGTTTTTCTTATCTACCGTCTACAGCTTGCTCACAGCTGGGCTGTCTGTAGCGAAATTTACGTAAGTTTTTCACAATACTCCGAGCTGGGCACTCGTAACATTTTCCAGCCGCGGCTACTGGCTTTCATTATTTAACTATTTATTATGTGCAACATGCACTGATTATACTTGGGCGATCTCTGCCTTATTTATTATGTCTTTCGACTTTTATTACTAATTAATTTAACGGGCATCATGTCGAGTCAACTTCTGCACGTGTCAGCAACAGTATCAAATTTCAACAAATTTCAATAAAATATCATTACATGAAAATTCATACATTCCACTTTAATTTACTTCCGAACCAGCCCTCTTCATTTAGCGTTCTAGGAATAACTCAAGAACATTCAAGAGCTTCCAAGACGCAACAATGCTATTAGATATGTTATTATAAGTGTTTCTTATATACGATAATATGAGGGGTGGATCCAGCAAGTCATTTGGGGGGGTATGAAAAATTGGACCATTGGACCAAAAAATGGTCTACAGTAGAAATGATACGAATTAATACAGATAAAAATACAGTGCATTATTATCAACACAGTAAATTTATTAGCATACAAGTATAAAATTATATCTGTGTTTGTCCGTTCATTGTTCTTTTAATAACATTCACTAACAGTTTAAAGTAAGCTCTACTCATTTAGTTTATATATCAAACAAAAATTAACATGGTGGTAAGGTACAGTTATAATTTAAAGTAATTTTAGAGAATAACTGTGAACCTACATAAAGTTATATCAATATTGTATCTTATTTATAATCATAAAACCATTCTACAATCAGAAAATAGCGAACAAATTTCGTCTGATGTGTCCATTGGAGGGGATTTCCCTCATCCTCCCATCATTTCCCCCCGCCTGGGTAATATGGGCTCATAGCCAGTGGCGTGGTGTAAGTACATAACACCTATTGCCGGTTGTAGTAGGCCTAAAACTTAACCTAAAAATTAATTCGATTTGTTTCTTGTGCCAAATGTTCTTTTTAGAGCATTTTCTATCATTCTCTGGGAGAAGAAGAGGGTCCCGGTTCAACGGGATCTGACTCTCATTATACTTACACAGAATAAATCAGAACATAAATAATCGAATTAAAAATATTAAAGACAAACAGAGAAACACATGACTAAACGAACAAAACACAAATAGGTACGTAGTATCTGCTGCACGTCAGTTCCGAAAACGAACATAGCTGCTAACTGAGGGTATTGCCGTTTTTATACAGCGGTAACAAATTTCCATCATTTTCCGCCCGCCTGTGTGAAATGCTCATAGCTGTGTTATATATTGAAGAACTTGTGACCACAGCTCATCGTTACAAGATGCAGTGGCGTATCTAGAATATTGTCTTGGGCCCCCCCCCAAGACAATGGGGGGTCCGCTAGACTCGGCTTCATAGAAAAGAAGAAACCACTTAGAAAAAAAAAGATTCAACAGTGATATCATTTTATGTAGGCTCACAGTTTATCTAAAATTACTTTAAATTGTAACTATAGCTTACCTCCATGTTAATTGTAACTATAGCTTACCTCCATGTTAATTGTAACTATAGCTTACCTCCATGTTAATTGTAACTATAGCTTACCTCCATGTTAATTTTTGGTTGACACATAACGCGGCTCGCCACTTTTTCCTTAATTTGACTTTCAGAACATACTCTCGTGCAATATAGAATCACGCTTATGGGTAAGAGATAATATGTAAACGGAAGTCAACAGTCGAAGCGGAGTGACGAAGCTGCGACGCATCGGGTTTTGGTCAGACGCCAAAAATAAAAAAAAATAAAAAAAAATGTCAACAGTCAGTCGCACCGAAAATACCGAAAGTCAAAATTATTATACACACATATTTCTCGTCGTCGACCACTTCCTACTTAATGTCTTTTCCCCCTCGCCCCGCCTTTATCTGTCGTTTCGCTTTCTAATCTCTCCTGCTGTTTGCCCAAAATAACCGCGCCTCCGTCTGTCGTAGTAGGAGTCTCGGTTTTCATTGACAAAAACAACAACCTGCGATTATCTACCACATTTCACTCTCTACAACCGCTTGACAAATCAGTCGTCATAATGTTTATTCATTTTAACGGCAAGAGAGAAAAGAAATTAATTCAAAGTTTATTCGCTTCAAAAACCGACCTCAACGTTTATGACTACTAGTGGTTACGCTAGTCGTTTTAGCAGATTGGAAGCAACAATGGCGTGGCGTGGGTACATAACAGCTGTGGCCGGTTGTGATAGGCCTAAAACTTAGCCTAAAAATTAGTTTGAATTTTTTCTTGTACCAAGTGTTTTTTTTTTAGCATTTTCTATCATTCGCTGAGAGAAGAAGAGAGTCCCGGTTCAACGGGATCTGACTCCATTATAGTTACACAGAATAAATCAGGACGCAAAATAATTGAATTAAAAATAATAAAGACAAACAGAGAAACACATAACTAACGAACAAAACACAAATAGGTACGTAGTAACTGCTGCACGTCGGTTCCGAAACGAACTTAGCTGCTAACGTTTTCCCGGTTCCTACAGCGGCAACACATTGGGTGGACGAATGAGTATCCCCATTCCACAGTTTGTACAGTGACAGCTACTACGAGGTCAATGACCATACGCAGTAAAACACTGCCGTTGTCTGAGGCGGCAACACAAGACGGTGCAAGCGCCCAGCAGTTCGAAAGCAATGCTATGCTTTTCTTCAAGTACCCCTACTAATATTGTTCGGATTTCAGATTATTCAATAACTAAAGTATTTATTCTGTAATATAATTAATATTATTTTCTCTTATTTCCAGTACTGTTGCTGCCGGCAACAGCGGTTACATGGACGCCACGCTACTGGGAAGCAAAAGCAGTCCTTGGTGACGTGTGTAGGACATAATCACTCCAGTTCATCTTATCAGGGGCGGAAGGGGCACTCCGATTCGATTTCTGTTCCCGTACTTGAGCATTGTCTGCTCCATTCAATAAGAGTTTCCTGAGTGTAAATTTTAAACAGTAGGCCTATCGGTGAAAGACAACAAGCATGTCTTAAGCCCCTTGTAGTCACTCTAATGTTCTCAGGTACTGCCTTTCCAAACTTTACAACACTGCGCTCTCTTATAGATATTGAAAACATACTTCGAACGTATATAGATGAAATAGTGAAACATGAAATGGTTCGCGCAGATCGTGGTGGGGCAAGGGACGAACGGGTCCGGGCCCCTCCAAAGGGTCGAAAAAGTTGACAAATTACGTTCGTTACTCTCTTAATTTTTAAACTATTTTGTTACTTTTCCTCTGTGTACGCTAATATAGTAGTAACGTTTTTTAAAAATATACAAACAGGTTTAGTACACAGCATTTGCGTATACGTTTGATATATGAAATACTGTTACATGAAAAACAATCTTGTAAACAATATTTCAATAACACGTATTTTTGTTGTGATTTTGTCGTTATCTTTAACAGGATTGATTTCAGGGTGGTATCACACCTTCTACAACCACTTTAAAGACATCGATGTTGATTAATGTTGACATTTAATGTTCAACCACTTTAATGCTGATTAGTCTTAAGTTGTTTCTTCTCTTCTATGAAGCCGACTCGACCGGACCCCCCCCCCCACCCTACAAACTCCCACTGCATCTTGTAACGATGAGCTGTGGTCATAAGCTGTTCAACATGTGATGCAGCTCGGATATCGTCGTTATACAACGTTCAACCCCCTTGTACTGCCAGAAGGAATTACATTTCTACTGTCTGCGGGAGGACCTTAACTCCTTCTGTCTTGGAATTATAAAATAACGCAGACAGTCGTAATATTATAAAGATTGGTTTCTCACGGGACTTTCTCATTAAACGCTTTCATTCGAGGTTCCTATCCTGAGGTTCAAACCTCTACTGGTCTTCACAATGGACTGCGATTAATGTGGAATAGACATAAAAACTAGTTAAAGAGTCGAATAACTGAAATGAATGAACATATTGTAAGGACGGATATAAAACTGACTGGCCAGAACCGTGCTTAAAATGGGAAAACACAGAAAAATATAAGAGAGAAACAACGGTTGTAGAAGATGGAAGAATATTGGAGGAATCAGTACCATAAGTAGCTGCTTCTATTCTAGGGGGGGGGTGATACTAGCTCCTGGGGTAGGAGATTAGCGATTAGCTTGAAGGTCGGACTGGCTATTTTCCTTCAGCATTCTTCTCATACAAATGTATAAATAGAGTTTATAAAATATAGGCAAGGCTGCAAATACCTACGTTATTTTCCAAATGTTGAGTGACTGTCATTATTAAAAAAGTCCAATTTTCTTTTATAAATTCACCAAACATTGTCATTATTTTTATTTCCACATTTATCAATAAGCTTTGTTGTAACACACGCAACTGACTACCAAACAGATTTATGTTAAGTGATTATGGAATGTTTAATGGCGCTGGGAGCGGGGATTGGTCCCATGATCCCCCTCACTGGGAACAATGAAAAGCGATGATACGGGATACGAAGAGACGAGAGAAGTAAGTAAGAGAATCGGTTTAGCTTAATGTCCGACTGCCTATAAGGTATTGGGATGTAAGCAGCAGCAACGGAGAAGGAAAAAAGAAGGAGGATAAGAAGACGAAGGTGAAGGAGGAGGAGGAGGAGGATGAAGAACAGAGAGAGAAAGTGAAGGTGGGGGTGGGTAGTAGTAATACTACTACTACTCCTAATACTACTACTACTACTACTACTGCTCCTGCTACTGCTACTGCTACTGCTACTACTACTACTACTACTACTACTACTACTACTACTACTACTACTACTACTACTAATACTACTACTACTACTACTACTACTACTACTAATAATAATAATAATAATAATAATAATAATAATAAGATGATGATGAAGGAGTGGGAGGAGGAGGAGGATTAGTAGCAGTAATACTTAGGCCTACTACTACTACTACTACTACTACTACTACTACTATTACTACTATTACAACAACAACAACTGCTACTACTACTACTACTGCTACTACTACTACTACTACTACTACTAATAATAATAATGTTTTTTTTTACGAGGGAGACTGTGGAAAACTAATGTTCGCCGCAGGAGGGTCCGCACTCCTACGGTGTGTGGGACTCGCACCCACCGAAACCACAAACCCTGTTGTCCACGGCATGGATCCACCTTGGGACTCAGCACTACTACTACTACTACTACTAATAATAATAATAATAGAAGGAGAAGAAGGAGGAGGATGAAGAAAAGGGTTGGAAGAGAAGGTGGAGGAGGAGGAGGATTAGTAGCATTAGCATTACTGTTACTACTACTACTACTACTGCTATTACTACTACTACTACTACTACTACTACTACTACTACTACTACTACTACTACTACTACTACTACTGCTGCTGCTGCTGCTACTGCTGCTACTGCTGCTACTACTACTACTACTACTACTACTACTACTACTACTACTACTGCTGCTGCTGCTGCTGCTGCTGCTACTACTGCTGCTACTGCTGCTACTACAATAATAATAATATTAATAATAATAATAACAACAACAACAACAAAAACAACAAATTAATTTGTATATGCAAGAATTATCTCTAAAGAGTCGCACCATTAATAATAATCGCTCTATAGTCCAATAAAACTAAATAGGTATACATTAAATTTTAAAGAATTAATTTGAAACGTTATTGCATAGCTGTAGCGGGTTCGAAAGGTCAGCAAATTTATTACGTCAGGCGAGATTTAAATGTTTCGTCTGTGCTATAAAAGTGAAACGGTTCTGCATATAATTCGCACACGTGTGTAAAAACGATCAAGCCGGTGGAAAAATTTATGGCGAATTTACAGCATCGCCGTACGTCACACGATAGAGTATTGTTGTGACTGTAGTGTGCCTATGTACTCAGTTCGTACACTCCAACAAACGTACAGATGTTTGTTAAACGCTCATATATACACACACACACACACACACACACACACACACGACCAACCTTGCTAATTTGTCATCATCATCATCAACTTTTTTTCCATTAGAAGATAAGCCGAGAGGCTTGAAAGCGCTCATGGAAGTGTAAGTAAGTATTAGTGGTAGCAACCAGGGTTGCCAACTTTTTTTAGAAGAAATAGAGTATATCTGATTTTAAAGGAGGTAAATAAAGAGTACGGACTTACAAAAAAGAGTATCATTTATTTTGTACTTTTAAAAAGGTATTTTTTTATACTTTTTGCAGCACATAACAATTTTTCATTGTTTTTAAAGGAATTGTATGAGTCCAAACATTCCAACTCTAAATTTATATATATCAAGAGCTCATTTTTGATCAATTTCAATGAAGCTCTGTTTCTCTCTTCTCGCCACTTCACATTCATGACCGAAAAGACTCTTTCAGTAAATGCTGAAGTGGCGGGAACAGAGAGTATATAGCTAATCATTTTTTTTAAACAATCAAATTCTTCAGGACATTTTTTAAAAATAAATTGCCATTTTTCTGCAGTGGATTTTTGCATAAAATCTGTGTTATTAAACAATTCGGCTTGGAGTTCTTTTAAAATTATTACTTCTGAATATAAACTGTCCATGTGTATGTTTAGTCTTTGTAAATTAAGTTTTCCTTCTATAATTTGTTCTAAATGATTAAATTCAACATTAGTTTTTAAAGATATTGTATTTAGTGAATACAGCCAGTTATCACTACTAAAATCAAACCATTTTTGTAAATAAGTTAAACATTTGTCTATACACAATGAAAAATTAGTGTTAATTTGATAAAACAAGTCAGGTGATGATTGTTCAAGAGGTTTTAATTTCTGTTTTGTTGTATAGCCAAAATAGTTGTCTTTCTGTCTTTGCAGTAATTCTGATTTTAAATTTTCCATTAAACCAAAAACATCTACAATTGTGACAGAGTTACCTTCCAGAGATTTAATAGTTTTGTGAAATATGTTTAAAATATGGCTGGCAAAATGTAAGTAAATTTCAATTAAATCATGGTTACAATCTAACATCAACAGATTTTGAATTATCATAGGGCAATCCTCATCAAGACTTTTAAAATAATCGCATATTGGATGCCAATTCAATAATATAGTATCAATACAAGGTAGTAATGATAACCACCTAGTGCCAATATGTCTCTTAAGCTCATGAAAGTCTCCTTCAACTATTGCAACAAACATTTTCAATTCTTCTCTCCTACAAGCTGACACAGAAAAATGGGTATATATTTTTAATATAACATTTTCAACATCATAAGTTAGAAAACCCATTCCATGTTTCACACAGTTGTGCACAATATGTGCATGACAATTACCCTTAACAATATCAGGTACTACATCTACCATGTTAGTGTATAATGAGTGATGCACACCAAAATTTGAATTTGTGTTATCTGCACTAAGGCCAGATACTCGATTAAAAGGGATATTATACATATCCATAGATTTTTTTATAGCAGCAAACATGCCATCAGCACTCTCATTAGCATTTTCATAAAAATCTAAAAGTTTGTTTTGTATTCCCTTTTCCACAGTGAAATATTGAACTACTAAAGGGAATAATTTGATGTTTTTTTTATTGGATGCATCAGTTTGCAGACAGAAATACATATTTTCATCTTTTAAATCATTAACTACACTTTCAAGAGCATGAGGTCCGAGAACTTCCATAACCAGAGCTTCCATTTTAGTCCTGGCTAATTTGATGTTAGTAGCAGTTTTAGAGTCAGCATATATTATTTTATCTAGTTTAACGGAGCAATCCATGCTATTATATGACAAATTATGTTTAACTGTATGGAATGATAAAGCTAATTCAGCAGCTGTAACATTATCATTTTCAGATACTGGTCTTGAAGTTGAAGCTGGAGTCAAAAACTTTTGTAGGACTCCTGATGTTCTTTTTAATTCAGTTTTGGCTTTATGTTGTTTTGTATCTTGATGCTGTTTTATCTGAAAAAAATTAAATAATCTACATGTTGCATGCACCTTAACCAAAACAGCACACACACAAAACATCTTCGTCGACATGAATAAGTCCAATTAAATGACTGCCAGTACCACCATAAGCCCAATTCAATGACACATATTCACACAACCAACCGACCCACCACAAAGATAACACAAACAAAACAAATTAAACATTCCATGAACTAAAATCGTAATAAACAGTTTTACGTACGTGTCCAACTCCAGCTGATGAAATAGAAAAAATTACACCACAAATTATGCATTTTGCATTTGTATCACTTTCTGGGTCTTTCCTCAGCCAAGAAAATTCATTTTCCCAAGATTGTGTGTACTTCTGTGACCTTTTTTTCCTCGTAACAACTTTTCGCTTTTTAGGTGGGGTGCTTGCGTTATCAACACAGGATTCTTGATCTGCATCATCTTGTTCGTCAATTACGTCATCCATTACGAATTGGATAAAAGTATTCCAAACAAACAAAAAACAAAGTCACAACACAGTGGAAACAAAATCAATGTAACGGGTAACCTCAAAGACTACTCAAAACAACTTGTGACATGACATTGACACGTTTAACTTAATGACATTAGTGGCTGCGTTCAGGAACGTTCGAATATGGTTTGGGGAATCGGCGATACCAACATATTAACAGTAAATAGTAGACTTTTTTATTCTGATTATGGGTTTTTGCATATTATTACAGACTGGCACTAGTTAAGTAAACATTGTGTAAAAAAGAGTATTTTAGCGTACTCTATTAGTGTTATAGATTATAGAGTACGCCTACATGATATAGAGGACAATACTCTATTTTAGAGTACGGTTGGCAACCCTAGTAGCAACACAAGTTTAGCAAAAGTTAGACTTCACTAAATTGTATTTATCGTTTAAATCATCATCATCATCATCATCTTCTTCTTCTTCTTCTTCTTCTTCTTCTTCTTCTTCTTCTTCTTCTTCTTCTTCTTCTTCTTCTTCTTCTTCTTCTTCTTCTTCTTCTTCTTCTTCTTCTTCTTCTTCTTCTTCAAGGATTAAACTAAGAATGGTTTGTTCCGGTCTCAAATAGGCAACGATTAGAGTTGGTCACTCCAGCGCTTCCTCAGACCTCCCACACCTCTCCGTCCCTTCGGCTTATAGTTCTATAGTTGTTTGGGGATGCATTCATTCGGCAAAGATGTTCTCACCAATTTAGCCGATACTGGGCGATCCTATGAAGTATACTCATAATATTCAGTTCCTACCGTATATCTGTGTTTCTTCTATGACCATGGAGACTATACCCTGCCACGTGCCTGAGAAATCTCATTTCACCCGCTTGGATGCGACTGGCCTGGCCTTTCGTTAAAGTCCAATTCTCAGATCCATAATGGAGTGTGGTAAGAGCCATCACCTTGCAGAATTTTAGGCGTGTTCTTTACTTGCCGACTTAAGGGTTCGCCTAATGGTCCGGCACATAAGGTTGAACTTATGCAACTTATTCACAACGTCGATGTATAGGCTGTAATGTTGTTATGACGGTCTTACGGACTGTATCTTGTGTTACAGTGGAAACAAAATACAAACACCAATGAAGTCAGTAATTACCAGCTTTAGTTAATCACAAATAACAATTTGTTATCAAAAAGGTACTATAGTACAATAATTCAAGGTAAATTTGCCCACTCGCAATAATAATGTCAAGTAATAGAGTTCCGCACGAACTATAGCAAATAATCACTTTCCATAATCCTCAACAACCACTCGATCCGCACCAAAGAAATCGCCCACTGTAACTAATTCTAATTTATAAGTTGTTGCTTGTAAAGGTGCCGCAGAGGTTCCAGAATAACATTCCATTCTTTTGGCGGCGTTCCAGCATAATCTGCATAGTTACAAGTGCTCTCGAACAGTCTGGAAAGTACTTTACCAAGAAGCTGCACCTACTCGGCTAGCCGAGAAACGAGTGTAAGGAAACTATGGACTCTTCGAGAGCGTTCCGTATAATTGTCGTAGCAACATTGTAATATTGTATAGAATATTTATACATTATATAAAAATTAATAGAATATTCAATTTTTACATCTTAGACTAATTTTCAAAGCTAAACTTTGTTTAGTGTAAACAGGATGGTTGCTATCAACTTATTACAGACGAGGTATAGGCTAGTAAAAGCTACTAGTTATAGAAGAGAACCTGGTGATTGAAGAGAATTAGAAGAACAAGAAAAAGGAGGAGGAGGAGGAGGAGGAGGAGGAGGAGGAGGAGGAGGAGAGGAGGAGGAGGAGGAGGAGGAGGAGGAGGAGGAGGAGGAGGAGAAGAAGAAGAAGAAGAAGAAGAAGAAGAAGAAGAAGAAGAAGAAGAAGAAGAACGAGTAGGAGGAGGAGGAGGAGAAGAAGAATGAGAAGAACTTTTAAAAATGAAATTTTTTCACGGTTATTTATTTGGCAACCGTCAAACGAAATCAACGTGGTGGACGCGATTCTTTTTTTACGATTTACATAAACTTTATTACCTTCCGTCTTCACGCTGTAATTTATCAAATCTAACAACGTTTTTGAACGTGTTTGTCTGGTCCCAACACAATTTTATTGTCATATTTGAAACGGACCCAAGGCAGCGACAATGGTTTTATAACCCGCGTCTCTTTCCTCCTTCACGCCGTAAATCATAATTGTATTAGTCGAGGTTTGCCTTTGATGTGTCTCGGCGGGCGTACAACTTTAGTTCAGTGTTTGTGACTGTTGTGTGCCCGCGACTACATTTCACAACAATGTAGTCTTTTTTTTTTGAAGTGAACCTCTTTTTAAAGCGTAGTTGCGTCATGAAACCCGAACTGCAATTTTGTTCGTAACGAACGTGTAACGAAAGTGAGGCACAACGTAATTTTACGGAAGTAGTGAAAGCCGCACGAGATTAATACAACACTGAACGAAAATACCAAGGATACAGCTCTGGCCTTGGTCTAGAATTTGGGGCGCCACTGTGAAAGCCCCTACGAAGACCCCCCCACACACACAACCACTTAACGTAAATCTATTTCTAAACACATTGATTGTGTTCAACAGAGGCTTGTAAATAACTGTGGAAACAAAAGGAATCAAATAATTGTAAATTAATAAAATAGAGTTTTCTTAATCGTGACACTCACTAAGCATTTGGCAAATAATGTGCGTATTTACAACTTAAAAATATCGGTATGGAGAACCATACATGACTTCCGTGTTCTAATATTTATATATAAAATCATTTTCGAAATTAAATATTTCCATAGAAACTACTTCTTTCTTTAGCCTAAACCACAGTATTTTGGTCACTAACGTATGCCACCTCACGTTGGGGCACTCGATTTTCACTGATGATGGCAGTCGATGGCACTGCCGAAACGTCTAGTTTGCAGAAAACATTGGACTACGGCCAAAGAGCCCGGGAAGCAATTTTAACAACAAACTATTTCTTTGTTGCCGATAACGTAGTACACATATAAAAAATTATCCCCTCTCCCTTCAACTATCATTTTCATTTATAGAAAATTAACCCCACCCCTTCAATTATCCTTTTCATTTATAGATATTTCATCTACCTTTCTGCAGTGGATTATTATCATCTTCTTTTCAGGATACTTTATTTAGCCTATCAAAATTAAGTACTTTAATTTTGTTAAAACATAAGTCGTTTCAGGTAAACTACCCCTTCCCCTTAACCGATCTTCACCAAAATCAATAGGCACAATACAATCAGGCACATATGCAAAATATTATTTGATTCTGTTTGAATTTGCGGCTTTTATAGTTTGCCATAGAAAAAATTCTACACACAGACACACACTCAGACCCTTTTCGAAAAATGACTTTTCTTCATGTTTTGAGGGTAGTACAATCAGAATCAGCCCTTATCTTGAACACGATTTTCGCCATCACCATACTTCCATTTTCTTATGGAACATGGAAGTAAAAAAAAAAAGCGCAAGCGCCAGAAAATGAAGGCAGGGCCTATTAATCTAACTTTATAGTTTTCGCTCAGCCATACTTCCCCTTACAGTGATGTCTGTGTCATGACGCTTCTGGTATAATATGTCTATGGCTTGAACCGCCGTCTTTCTACAGGTAAAGTAGCCGTTTCTAGACTTTAATTTGGAAAGTTAGAGTCAGATTAAGATTTTATTGCTGGATTTGCTTAGAAAATAAACGTAGAGATTCACCTTAGAGTCTGCACCTCATCTGTGAGGTAAATTGGCGGACACCGTGCCAATCTAGACACTGACGATGGCCTCCGATGGTAAGGCCGACACGTTTGTCAATAACGACAACTTACTGTGGACCACGGCCTGGCGGATAATAATAATGTCAGTAATTGTTTTGCTTATATTATTTGTTTAGATTTTCATTAATCTAACATAAATATGTTTCTGTAGTACATAAGTTACCTAAAAAACTGACTGTATCCAAATCATGAAATTAAATGTTTTTAGTTATTAAACAGCCCGGCAAGCCGAAGTTCTTATAACATTGAAGCCGCGGCCGTGAAAGCCTTGGACAGAATTAAATGCTTGTTGTTCACGAAATTACTGTCTTATTCAGTCATGATTAGCGCAATTTTTGTGTATAAAATAAAATCCCTTTATGTCAAGTAATAGGACCTAAAAGCTTTTAGACTGACATTTTGTTCAAAGAAAGAATACTTGTTTGTTTATTGTACTTTCTGATTCCCATAAATCTACATTAGTTACTTCATAAATTACCAAATTAACCTTAATGTATCCAAAGAATGAGAATAAATTATAATTGTTTATGTAATTATTGTCTTGTTTCATTTACATTACCGACAATTTAAGATTTCCATAAGCCACACTAACAAAATGCCATTTCTTCAGAAGATGGGCCAAGGGTTATAGTTGGGGAGGGCCGCCCAATTGTCACTTTACCGGTTGAGCAGCCAGAGGACACAAGCAATGAAAAAACGGGGGGGGGGATTCAGTGGAGTCTTATAAACGGCTGAGGTTCCTGGAATTTGCATTTGCAGATAATATTATTTGCCTGCTAACCCCCACAGCTTCAAGGACACGGAGCCGAGGCTGCGAAGGCCGGTTTGGAAATCAATGCCCAAAACCAATAGACATGTGGCTCCAAGACCTTGAACACCACAGATCTCTGGCTCGGTGTCCAGAAGGTTATCGAGAAGGTGGTAAAGTTCTGTTACCTTGACAGCGTCAGTACCTCCAGATCGAGGTGCAACAGTAGATATTAGCAACCACACGAGCAAAGCCAAAGGAGCCATTGTGACCCTCCTTCTGATCTGTAAGTCCAAGGAACTGCAGTTGAAGACCAAACTGCAAATATTCTAGCAGTGGCGTGGCGTCCATGTAACCGCCAGTATAAGCAATGAAAGAAAATAAAATTTATTACATCAGAGAGTGAATACTTTAATTATTGATTAATTTGAAACGTGAATAACATTAGTCGAGAAACTTGAAGAAAAGCACAATATTGCTTACGAACTGCTGGTCGCTTGTACCGTCATTTTAATGTTGTGTTGCCGGGTCAGATACCGGTGACGTTCTACCGTGTATGGTCATTGACCTCGTAGTAGTTGTCACTATACATGGAGATGCGTTCGTCCGCCCTATGTGTTGCCGCTGCATAAACCGGCAAAACGCTCCTCAGTTAGCAGCGCGTGCCGGTTGCCACGTGCACGTGCACCTGCTTCTGTTTTCTTCGTTTAGTTTTGCGTTTCTTTATTATAAATTTTTAATTCGATTATTTGTGTTCGGATTTATTCTATGTAAGTATAACCGAGTCAGATTAGGTTGAGCTGAGACCATCTTCTTCTGCCAGCGAATTATACGTAGAAAAGACACTAAAAAAGTATTTTGGCTCTAAAAAGAATAACCCGTACTAGAAAAAATTCGAATTCATTTTTAGGCTAAGGTTTAGGCCTAACACAACCGGCAACAGCTGTTACCTGCCCACGCCACGCCACTGATTCTAAATTAATGTGATGAAGTCTTTTCTTCTCTACGGATGTGAGACTTGGCAAGTAACTAAGCAGCTGACCCACAAGTTACAGACATTGCATGAGGACATCCCTGGGAATACAGTGGCCAACGCTACGCAATGGAGAAGCTCCAATCGGAAGCCGCTTAAATTGGAAGTAGCGAGAAGGAGATGGCGATGGTAGGTGCAGACACTGAGGAGGCACTCGACTGGAACCCGCAGGGGAGGAGAAGAATGAGACGGCGGCGGACAATAGAAGCAGAAGGACAACAGCCAGACGTCAGATCAAAGTCTTCTTCTTCTTCTTCTTCTTCTTCTTCTTCTTCTTCTTCTTCTTCTTCTTCTTCTTCTTCTTCTTCTTCTTCTTCTTCTTCTTCTTCTTCTTCTTCTTCCCCAACAAGGATTAGACCTTGGTGACCTGTTCCGGCTCCATAGGATTTATTCCCATCTTTTCTTTGGTCTCCCTACGCTTCTTCTTCCAGATGGTTTGTATCTACTTGCCGTTTTGGTAGTCTCGATTATCCATACGCTCCAGATGGTCGTTCCATTTCCTTCTTTGCTACTCTATTTTCTCATTTCAGTTGTATATATTTCCAACTCTACTCTAATCTCTTCATTTCTAAATCGATCTTGTTTAGAACAACTTTTGACCGATCTTTGAAATTTCATCTCACCTGCTTGTATGCGTCTTTTATCTCTCTGAAATGATAACCCCGGTCCTCCAGGTTGGAGGTTATACGATGGATTGGTATTCCACCTATGTGAAAATTACAGTACTCATAAGTTTCGTAGGAAAAGCTGGACGGATTTGGTGCCAGATCAAAGTCTGGGCTAAAATGCCTTAGCTAGAAACAGGACAAGTTGCAGTCCTTTGTTGCGGCCCCATGCTTCACATAAGGAGTTAAAGGAATCAAATGAAGTGAAGTGACGTGAAAAATTGTGAAGTAATTGAAATAGATCAATTACGAAATGTTTATTTATAAATGCGGAGGTATTACGACACTGATTTTAAAATTCGGTATTCTATATCGGTAACCCCTGTGTAACACTACTCTTGTCTGATCCGTGCAGAATCACTATACCGAGATTTCACTATAAACAAATTATTTTATTTCCTTTTTCTTAACGATATTTGTATTTAAAATATTATTAAGATCATAGCCATGCAATTTTATTCGCCTTGAAGTGGCAACACTGATTTGTTTAATTCCGTTGCGAGGGAGTGGCGCGCGTGGAAAGCCGCTCCTAGACTGATCAGCTGATCCATGGAAACTCCTCGATGACGTATCCGCTGTAGTCACCACCATATAGGGAGATTATTAAAGCCGGTCCGCCCATTCATACCCGACCAGTCGCCGTTCGCCAACCATGATGAGTGAATCACTGCCGTCATGATATTCTGTAACACGCTGCAGAAAAATTACGTACTGACCAATAAAATAATTGTACAAACAAAGTAATCCGAGTCTGCCATTAAAGTAATGGTAGCGTCGAAGGTTACGAGTAATAATAGTGATAATAACAAAATCAAAAGCAGTTGTTTATGATAATAATAGTTGTGGTAAAACGAGAAGAACACGGCAGAAGTAACGAAACCTAATAATAATAATGACAGCTTTCGAACAGAATTCGATCACGAATTCAAAACCTATTCCAGCTGCCGTGCGTTCGTATCTCTACACTAAAGAAGACATTTTTGGGTTGCAGCCACGACTGACGCGATTACAAAACGAAACCGCGGCCACGCTTAAATACTATTTATCCACGCGAATGGAATGAATATTAAGTGGGCCGTGTAACTAATCTGAATAAACGTTTTATATCGCTGAACATAAATAAACGCGAGACGTATTTTTATCCGGGACCAACTGGTCGTCTTTAGATATTTCTGTTCAAATCAGTTGGACGCCGCGGAACTAATTCCGTGGAGACGAATATCAAAGAGAAAACTGGACGAATTCAAAATGCGCACATATGTGAAGAGCATTAAAAATCTTAAAATGGCATGTGTATGTATCCTTTTCTATACCGTCTTTTTTCTACTTTTATTTCTGGTATTTTCTTAGGGTAGGCTATATTTTCGATACGGATCGTCGTATTGTTGTTGTTATAAACATTTATATTGTTCAACTTATACAAAATGTTATCAAATTTAATTCCTGGATTTTATTGTCCATGACGTATCCGATGTTATCAACTAACTTTATAGAATAATACTGACGCGGAAAACAAATTATTATTGAATAAAATAATTATTTTTTTACCCTGCTGTCTAAACTAGCTTTTGCCCGTTAGAGCTTCGTTAGAGGCTGGCGTTAAGAGCACTGGCAGTCCTGCTTTCGGTGACGGCGCCGTCGTTCGAAAGATCGTTGTTCTGTGTGTGTGTGTGTGTGTGTGTGTGTGTGTGTGTGTGTGTGTGTGTGTGTGTGTGTGTGTGTGTGTGTGTGTGTGTGTGTGTGTGTGTGTGTGTGTGTGTGTGTGTGTGTGTGTGTGTGTGTGTGTGTGTGTGTGTGTGTGTGTGTGTGTGTGTGTGTGTGTGTGTGTGTGTGTGTGTGTGTGTGTGTGTGTGTGTGTGTGTGTGTGTGTGTGTGTGTGTGTGTGTGTGTGTGTGTGTGTGTGTGATATAAAATTATGTCTTTTCGTTTAGGATGTTGTTTCTATGCGTTTTTGTGTGTTTGTATATTTCTAAATCACAAACAGACGCATACTATTTGAACGTATAACACAACACACACACACAACAATGATCTTTCGAACGACGACGCCGTAACCAAAAGCAGGAAGGACAGCGCTCCTAACGTCAGCCTCTGACGAAGCTCTAAAGAGCGAAAGCTAGTTTAGACCATAAGGTAAACATTTAATTTTTTTAATCAATAATAATTTGTGTTCCGCGTCAATATAGATAGTTCAAATTTAATGTTGGCCTGTTTTATAAAATTACACGTACTTCCTTTATGAAACCGTTTTTAAAATAGTTGTGCGTCACAAAACAAGCAGAGGACAGCGCGAAAGCCTATAGGCCAGTTTTCCATATATTGATCAGCAATCAGACTGTAATGTATCGTACAGGTAATGCGCTGGATTAGGCCTAAGAGTTCTGACGCTTTGCTGTGTTGTGATGAAGCCCATTCCAAAGGTGGAATTCTCTTACCCATGAATCGAGCCCACTTGCCTCAGTATGTATTCAATTTTCTTGCAATGAATGTACAGATGTATTTGTAGGCCTACTTTACCTTCACCACACTTAAGGCTAACTGCCCTACACTAACAATGAATGGTCAACCAATACCTCAGACTGAAAATGCTTGGAATGCACTTGGACAGCAGACTGACGTGGAAGAAACACATAACTTCCAAGAAGACTGAAATATCTTCCTTTCAAGGTCACAAATATCTACTGGCTGATAGGCAGAAAATCGCGGTCAAATCTTGTCAACAAACTTTTAATATATAAAGCAATTCTTAAACCGGCGTGGACTTATGATATTAAACTTTGGGGTACTCTTAGTGCGAGTAACGTCGAGATTATCCAGCGCGTTCAGTCCAAAACTTTGAGATCAGTAGTCGACGCTCCATGGTTTGTCCCCAACAATTCTATACACGGAGACCTCAAAGTTTGTACTGTAAGAGAAGATATTGTGCTCCTATGCACGAAACACATATCTAAATTAGAATATCATCCAACCCTCTAGCAATTAATTTTTTTGATAACAGTGTAGACATTTACACACTAAAAAGCATAAATTGCTAGTGTGTACCCTTCAGGTTCAACGAATAACGTGTAATTTGTATTATCTGTATTGTAATGTGTGTCTTATCTGTACTGTAATATCTGTATCATTTGTGTTAATGTCAACTGGTATTTTTTACCTTATAGACACAGTGTTTAATATATTAAAGTAATGTACTCAGTTCATGCCAGCAGCAAGTGGTAGTGACTTTCTGTTTAGTTGTTTACATGTTTGACCATTTATTCTTTTAATTTGTGTATGTGTAGACAATAACAAGAAGAGCTATCGATGGACAACTTCTTCAAATCATGTGTGTGTAAATAAATTTAAAAAAATATATATACATTGGTGTGGCTTTCCAGTTTTTCGTTGTGTTTCTTATCTTGATGACGTCCTTGACAAAAGGCGCCAAGGATTTCTCACATACCAAAGAGCGTTGATGAACATCATCCAGAGTTACCTTAGGTTGGCTTCTTTGTATAATGGGCACATTTCTATACCGAGCGCCCAGATCAGTTTAGTCAGATAAGTGTCTTGTATTCAGTGCCGTGTTTCCCTATAGCCGGGCGACGGTATCTCGCCCTGTGAATGGAGTCTTACATTTCGGACGCAAGACTAACCGTATCACAAACACATGTTTCATTAATAAAAATTTAATTTACATAAGGGATTGTCATTACATCTGCTGTAATCTGGGTGTTCCTGTCAGGTGAAGGGCATAAGCCTACTATAAGGGTGGGAACGGCCTACTGTTCACAGCCGAAAAATATAAGTCTGCTTAATTATGGTACGAACTGATCTGCTGAAAGGTCTTTTTAAAAACTAAAAATGTTAACAAGTGTATGGAGAAATGTTATGAAAGAAAAATGTCTGAATTATTTGAGCATTAAGTACTGAGTGACGTAACTAAGTTTACTGCCCATCACCACCAAACCTCTGTCTTTAGTTATAACGTATATTACTTTTAGTTCCGTTCATATACGCTTTTAAAAAAGAAAACACTATTAACCATTACTAAACAAATTTTAACTGTAGTTGACATTTGTATGAAAACTCAATATTCTAAGGTTTTCACAGCCGCCGCCGCGTCCACATAGTTGGAAACATTATTAGCTGCGTTGTCTAGGTTCTATGCTAGACTATGAGTCTAATGAATCTAGTAAAGACATACGTGTGGAGTGTTGCCCTATACGGGAGTGAATCTTGGACAATTGAGAAAGTGACAAGAAAAGACTCCAAGCATTTGAGACCTGGTGCTACAGAAGAATATTCAAGATAAGCTGGAGCGAGAAGATAACGAATGAGGAAGTCTTTAGAAGAGCTCAGGAGGAGAAGAGCTTACTACGAAATTTAATAGGCAGAAGAGCTAAGTTTATAGGGCATACACTACGACACAATGGTTTGGTTAAGAGAATAATAGAAGGGAAGAATCACAGAAGACGACTCTGTTTAGACTACAAGAAACAGCTTATGGTCGATATGAACTGCACATCATGTTATTAGTTGAAAAGAAAAGCAGAGAAACGTGAATAATGGCGAGCTGCTGCCTGCCAGCCTATGGGCTGCTAACCTAGAAGAAGAAGATGAGTCTAATAGTCTCTACCTCATCGTACTGGGATGTAATTGGCGGACACGCGCGAATTGTTACCAACACTGATGATGGCCCCCCGAAACGTCTGGCAGCATAAACTGTAGACCACAGCTTATAGTGTTTCCAACTAAACTCAATTTTGTTGCGCAAATAAACACTATACGAATTTTCAATTGTTATTTAAAATTAATTTTATTACTAATTTTAAATTCTTAATTTTATACATAACCTGTAATAGTTAATAAAGTGAGAAAAATAGTAGTAAACATTTTTTTTTTTAATTAAGAGCTGTCTTGGAAATCTTTTATAGACAAATGAATAAATATATTTAAGGTTATTTAGACAATAACAAAGTTGAATGAATAAATAAACTTTTGATGACAGAAAGGTATGTATTCAGTTATTATTTCTAATCCTTATATTTTCTAATACTATAAAAGGATAATATAATAAAAATACTAGTTGAAGTAATGATGAAATATATCAAAGTACAGAAAATATAACAGAAACAATGAGAAAAAGAATACTATTATTTTTTGGACATTTAAATAGAATGGACGACAATAGCTTGACAAAGCAAATCTTCAAATATCTGTGAGGGAAGAAGTCAACATCAAGTTGGATTAAAAAAGTCCAAAAGGATTTAGAAAAAAATAATATACACGCAGAAGAAGCAATTGAAAGAGAAAGTTTTTCGGGCAAAAGTGTTAAAAATGGAAGAACTTCAGGGTAGGAGAGAGAAAAACGCAGGTTCAAAGTGCACTGAAGACAGAAAGAAGAGACACAGTGAAAAAAAACAATATTGGAGAAAAAGAAAACAACAAAGAGTAAAGAATTGAAATAGGCATGTATTCCTTAGATGGCCGATACAAAAAAAAAAAAATACTAGTTGATTTTAAAACACCAGTAATGTGTATTTTTGTAAGCAAAATTAAACAAATTAAATTAATTCCTTAACATAAAAGACTGATGATAATTACATACGAACTTGCTAATAAAAAACAAAAATTACGTCTTAATATAAATTTACATTTACAGATCTAAAGAATGTAAACTCATTTTTACTTCCATGTTTCATAAGGAAATGGAAATATAGTCATGGCGAAAAAAATCGTGTTTCAGATAATGCCAGATTCTGATTGTACTACCCTCAAAACGTGAAAAAAAGTCATTTTTCGAAAAGTGTCTGTGTGTGTGTCTGTCTATCTATAGAATTTTTTCTATGGCAAACGATAACTGCCGCAAATTCAAACAAAACCAAATAATTTTTTGCATACAGCTCTGAATTGTAGAGGACTCGAGGCCTATTGATTTTGGTGTAGCTCGGTTATGGGGAAGGGGTAGTTTACCTGCAACCTTTACGTTTTAACAAGAGTAAAGTGCTTAATTTTGATAAATAAAGTATCCTTAAAAGAAGGTCATAATAATCCACTGTAGGAAGGTAGATGAAATATCTTTAATTAAAAGGGTAGTTGAAGGAGAAGGGGGTAATTTTCCATAAATTAAAATGGTCGTTGATGAGGGAGGAGATAATTTTTTATAAGGGAGGAGATAAGTTTTATATGTGTACTACGTTATTGACAACAAAGAAGTAGTTTCTATGGAAACATTTTATTTCACTTTGACAAAATTCTATATTTTTTTAGGAATTATCGAACCGAATTCAAGTAAATGATTGGAACTGTACGAGTACCCGCAATACATTTCGATGTTTTTAATATGCGATTGTATCGATATATTACGGTGTGGAAAAGAAGAAGTGTATTAATTGTAAATTGTCCTATTTCTCAATGTAAAGCAAAAATACGTGTTGCTTTCATTTGGTAGTTAGGTAATAATGGTTTTGAGTTTTTAGTTTGCTGCTAAAATAAATAAAAGCTGTGGATGAGAAAACATAACATTAAACGCGTAGGCCTAATACAATGCGTATAACAGAGTAACACAAAATAAAGAACATAACGTTTTTAAGTTGACAAATTCGAAAAAACAACAGCAAATACAAAATGACAAATACAAATATTTATGGTTAATGAAAAAACAAAAAACACTGTATTAAGGAATGACAACATATGCTCTACAAATTGTACATAATGGATGTTTGTTTTTTGTTAGTCACAAAACGGGTACTTGTCGGAAATCGAATATTACCAAAAAAACGAGTTCTGCCACAAAAAAGTGACATGTAGGCCTATAATAATAGGCAAGGGGGGTTGACCCTTGGGCCACTCCCGCCTTACTTCGAGTTGGGTTTTTCGTGGTTTTAGAAAAAAAAATAGTTTTACATTACACACGTATTGGTTTCCATGTATAATTTCAGTTTTCATGTTAACCTAACATAATCAATTTTTGGTGTCACAGCCACGACCCGGTGATAAATTACTACTACAGTCATTTACCATTAAAAAATTACGAACGAAATCAATTGCAATCACCAGCCAACTATTTTGCAACATACAAAATTAAAATTTGTATAATTCTTTCACTATATAAAATTATGTGCGATATTCACTACATATCTAAGCCCAAAAATCGCATCATCGAAATAACTGCGGGTACGCATAAAGGCAGTGCCAAATGATTTTATATATAATCTGAGAACATGGAAATCATGTATGGTTCTCCATACCGATTTTTAAAACTTACTTTAAAAACACAATAATTTATAGACCTCGATTGATGTACCAATAAGCTTTTCCAACGAACAGTATTAAATCACTAGAAATCGTAGAATTAAGTGTCACAAACACGACTTATTGATAAGCTGGATGCTACACAACAAACTGTTTATTTATTTCTAACCCAGCCCAACCTTGTCGGCTTTGTATGTCTACAAATTGTTCAATTAAATTATCCAAACCTAATGTTCGTGCACTATAATTTTCAATGCTTAAACGAGGTAGTCCTTTAACTTGTGCATGCAATCGTGTTTCTTAAATGGTTCTTTACAATATTTGATTGAGTATGTCTCCTAAGGATCCTCAGCCGGTTGCAGCTGTGACAGGTAATGTCGAGAACATTAAAAAGGTTGTACACATGCCTACGCCTAGCGCCACGCCCCCACTGTTGTTTCAATCTAACTTGGGTTTGAAAAAGTATAGTTAGCTCAAACTGAATCACACGATGTATACACATGCTTTAATTAAAATTACTTTAAACCCAATTTAAAACTAATATACTTAATTGGCAATGAAAATAAAGCTGGTTTGCAGTAATTATTTTAAAAGATTTTTTTCTTGGCTTGTGCGGTCTTCCTGATGCTGCCCGCTCCCCGCGTTGCGGGGGCGTTACTTACAGCACTGTTGAATGACATAATTGATATAGAACTAGCGTACATGACAAATGATATACTAATGTAACAAACTTGTAACAAAACAATACAGTATTTTTACTTCCATCTTCCGTAAGGAAATGGAGTATGGTGATCGCGAAAAAATCGTGTTCGAGATAAGGGCTGATTCTGATTGTACTACCCTCAAAACATTTTCCGAAATGTGTGTGTGTGTGTGTGTGTGTGTGTGTGCGTGTGTGTGTGTGTGTGCGTGTGTGTGTGTGTGTGTGGAATTTTTCTATGGCAAACGATAACTGCCGCAAATTCGAACAGAATCAAATTATTTTTTGTACATATGCCCGAGTTGTAGAGGACGCAAGGCCTATTTATTTTGGTGAAGATCGGTTAAGGGGGAGGGGTAGTTTACCTGCAACGTTTTAAGTTTTAACAAGAGTAAAGAACTTAAAAATTCATTTAAACATTTCCAAACAATTGTAATTGTTAAAAATAAAATAATCTTGTTGCCAGGCAACCAGGTTATTCGGTTAGGAGGGAGGGGTAGTTTACCTGCATTGTTTTGTGTTTTAACAAGAGTAAAGTACTTAATTTTAATAAATAAGTGCCCCGAAAATAAAGTCATATTAATCCACTATAAAATGGTAAATGAGATAATTATAAATGGAGTGGGTAGTTGAAGGGGGAGGTGGTGATTTTTTGAAAATTGCTGTGCTCAAATCAAGTAAAGTACGAATATTTAATTTTGAAGGATAAGATACCTTAGAAATTACATATGATAAAACTATTACTCTGTGAAAGTGTAAATATCATTAATGGTGGGGATCGTTTGAGGAGGAGGGATGATTATCTGCGTAGTTCAGTTTCTTTATAAGAATAAAGTACCTAATTTTTATAGACAAAGTGACTCGAAAATAACATTATATTAAACGACTACCCCATAATAACAAAAATATTTATAAATAGTAGAAAATAGTTTGACGGTGGGAGATATTTTTTTAGAAATTATCGAACCGAATTCAAGTAAATGATTTGAAATATAAACCTTAGAACATGGAAGTCATGTATGGTTCTCCATACCGATATTTTTCAAGTGCCATATTGTATATGAATATTTCAGTATATTAGCTGGATATTTAATATTTTTCAAATATTGAGTCTTTCATTGTTTTGTTTAGAACGTTAATACAGAAGTAAGCCTATTACTATGCGTTACTAGGTTTACTACATATTTGGATTCCATATAGTCTATGCATTGAGAGGAAGAAAGTAAAGATTGCAAAACGCTTTCTTTTTAAAATTTTAGAAAAGTATTATAAAACAAAAGAGGTGAATTTTTATTTTATTTAAGCTGTTCGCTATACTTGAGCTGTCCCTCCTCTGGTTGTCAACGAGTAGAGTTTAGGCCACCTTCTTGCCCTCGGGGTAAGAAATTGCCTCTAAAGTCGGATGAACCTTTGTTAGTCAACGGCGCAGGATGTGGGATGCAAGGCGAAACCATCACGTTAAAATCATCATCATCATCATCTTCACATCAAAGCATAGGCAAGATGCTCCCTGTTCCGCCTTCAAAGATCTTCCAGCCATCTCCTCCTACCCACACATCTGTGTCCTATAGCTTTATATTTCCAGCTATTACGAATAGCTTGGGCAATCTTGAATCTGACATTCTTTCTAAGTGTTCTTTCCACCGTTGTTATCCTTCAGTCTTTCATTCTAGTTAAAAACTTGTAATTATTCTCTTATTGCTCCATTATTTAAACGGTCTAGTTTAGAACACCTTTTAACTCCTCTTAATAACGCCATTTCCGGAGCCTTGTAACGCCATTTTACTTCTTGTATTTTTTGTTGTCCATAATTCACATCCATAGGACAGTACAGGGACCGCCATAACTTTCTAAAACTTTAATTTTGTATCTCGACGTACCTTGTTTCTAAAAATACGGTTGATTTTTCCACAGATCGTCTGGAACTTACCTAACTTAATATCAGTATCATAATTCTAATCATTTCCCAAATAGTTAAAATGGCTCACCTGTTTTAGAATTCGATCACTACTCATTATTTTTGTTCTTATTGGTTCATTGCCTCAAAATGCCGTTGCCTTTGTTTTTATAGTGGACATTTTCATATTGTATTACTTGCTAAATCTGATGAAGCTTAAAAACTGATTTTTGTACAGCAGATTCTGTATTTTGAATTACAGTCAAGTCGTCAGCAAACAACAGCACAGTCAATTATCTGTCTCACGATATCTTAATACTGTTCCTGTTCACTGGAGGTTTCCATTTCCTTACCAGATCGTCAATTTAAATGTTAAAAAGAGTAGGAGATAGGCCTATATACTGCACCATTGTCTAACACCTTGAGATATTTGATGAGATATTCTACAATTATTTTTCTATTATATTAGTTCGTGTTTCTAGTTCACACGTTTTGTTTGTGTTAACTTGATCATGGACATCACGTATTTTACTATCTTGTTCATGTTTTATTGTATTTAGTTTATCATTCCAACGATCTGCTATATTTGTTTATTTTTTAAACCTTTCTTCCACTCTGCTTGTAGTTCTTTGTTTAACAGCTATACTTGTTCCGTTATATAGGCCTTGTATAGTTCTTGTAAGTTTTTATGAGTATCCCCGTTCATCTGATACTTGCCACAGCAAATTTCTATCTGCTCTATCAAAGGCGTTCTCAAAGTCAACGAAAGCTACGTGCGTTCTTTACTGAACTCGCGACGCTTCTCAGTGATTTGTGTAATATTAAAGCATTGTCTGCACAAGATCTGCTCTTCGTGAAACCGTTTTGTTCTTCTCAAATGAGAAGCTCGGAAATAGTCTGCAGACGGTGGTTTATGATCCTTGCATATATTTTATATTCAGTATCAGCCAAACATATTCCCCTATAGTTATTACAGTAATTCCGTTTTCCTTTCATAAAACAGACCCCACTCGAGCAGTTAGCCAATTTTGCGGCACCTGTTTTCTTTCCACCACATAGGTATTATAGAAATATAATAGTCTAATTTATATGGATTTATTGGAAATTTTAGAAGTTAGGAAAGCAATTAAAAGTAACAAAAATGTAACAAACGAAGACAGAATTTTTTGTATCTCATTTGTTAAAGCTTTTATTTAGTTTAGTTAATTTTTAGATTTTGCTTTCCTATTATACTTACCTTTTATAGTCACATGACCTTCCCTACACTAGCCCCTCCACCCTCTCCAACATACACACCCCGCACACATATATGTACATTTAATATCTTCAAATAAATACACTGCACGTAGGTTTATTTTCACCTGACACACGTGTCATAGAAATTATTCTGCGTCTTCAGAGGTGTGTAAATTGTAATTGAACGTTTCGCTTACAATATAGTTAACGGATAATCGATTTTACTTCGATTCTATTTTCGATTGTTGTAATGTTTATGTAGTTAGTTATTTATTATATTTTAATGTTTTATTATTTTAATAAATGTATGATTTAAAATAAATCATCTTGTTTTCTTTTTATTTGAATTTGGTTTTTAATCAGTAGATTATTATTTATTTATGTTTGTAAATATTAAGATTTTCCCAAATATTCATTTTGTTACCTTTTTGTACGTTTTAAATTAATTTGACATTTTGAATGTCTGGAAATGTATGTTTATTGTTTAAACAGCGTGTGGCTAAATTAGGTTTGTAAATATTAGGTTTTAAATATGCTTTGCGAAGTTGAATGAATCTCGCCGTTCGTTGTCTGGCTGCTTAACATTTATTGCAATCTGGACATTCTATTTTGTAAACTCCATTTTTATTATGAATGTTGAATTTAGTTGTAGGTTTTATTTGATTAAAAACAATATTATCCGTGTTATAAGATTCTGCGAAACGTGCGTCAGGTGAAAATAAACCTACTTGCAGTGTATTTATTTGAAGATGTTACCGTTACATGGGAGACCCGCAGCAAACTCGACGAGTTACATATAAAGGAATAATCGACATGCAAATAGCATATACACACTCTTAACACATGTTGACCCTCCAACACAATCTCTTTATGTAGTTGTTCATAGCAGCTCTTTTTCAGAATAGCCTAATAGGCTGAAACAATTGTCAGAGGTTAAAAATAAACTGTGTAACTACCAAGTGTTTGTGTGTTTTTAAAACCTTTGTAATGACTTTGTTTCGCCGCTTACTCAATGTTTATAATCCGTTAACTATAACGTTTAAATGTACAGAAAGTTTCGTAACGATCTCACAACCCGTTAAACGTTAGGCAAGAAGCAGCGGTTGTTGTAGCGGGGGCGCAGCGTTTGGCCGACGCTCAAACAGTTAACGATCACGCATCGACTCGCGCCGCGCTTTATCCAACTAAACTTTTTTTTTTTTGCCCAACAAAAATTAAAATGCAATCAACGTCCGTGTTTACTGAAATAATTAATCCTGCGGTAAATTGTATACGGTGGCTACTAGTTGGCTACATTCACTAGACGTACTGTGCACCTAGGGTTGCCAACTTTTTTTGAGGAAAATAACGTAACTTGTCTGTTGGAAGAGGAAAAAAAAAAAGTATTTGTAAGAAAAAAAAAGTATTATTTAAATTTAAGTTTTTATTGCATTAAATACATATTTTTTGTGCTTTTAGCACAAGCTAACAATTATTGGTTATCATTGAGAATTTGATAGCTAGTATTACAATCTAAATCTAGATTTAAATAAATTTCCCACTCGATTTTATATTTTTGTAGTTGTTTTAATTTTATTAATTTCGCTTTCTTGGGAGTTACTGGCGTATAACTATCAGAATCTGAATTACTTGCCATTTTAAGCAATGCAAAAGAAGTTATGTATACTTCTAAACTCTAACCTTTCTTCAAACAAGCACACAAGGATCACAACAACGTATAAATAATGATCTAGAAAGGAAACCGATATGGACTGCCATCTGCTGTTTCGTTCAATAATAAATAATCATTGTTAATCGTGTGTGTTCCGTTCTGTTTTATCTTAGGCATCGATAAATCGTTCGGAAATTACGTATGAGAGTGTTTCGTTTCGTGCATTACAGTAAAGACTCAAAATAAAGTATTTTCGCATACTTTATTTTTATGCAAAAGTATAAAGTATATTCACCAAAAATAAAGTAGGATACTTTATTATAAAGTATGGTTGGCAACCCTATGTGCACGTAACTTCATAGGATTTGATTCTATGAACTGCAGTATACTGTACCGAAATCGTATATTATTCAAGCTTAAATTTGCATCATATAACCATTATATATAACATTATATATAATTATATATAATTCATTTAATATTTATAACTAAATTTACCTCAAGATGTTATTTTTCCTTATTTGGAACATGTTTCGAGAGCTCCCGTGCTCCCATCCTCAGCCTTTGCGGTCTTGTGTGTGGTGAAATATTTGTGTGTTGGCTCCTGGATGCTGTTAAGGTTGTTTGTTGGTCTTTGGTATCTTAAAGTTGTATTATTGTGTGTGAGTGTGGTATATGTATTTGTATTTTGTGTATTTTCGATGTTGGGTGCTTTGAATACAAAAAACCAGAAATATATAAATCCAATTTAGCCACACATGCAATAAACACAGGACATGAATTCCCTGACATAACCAATGTATCACTAATAAAACATACACCACACAAAGGCACCATAATGAACATTTGGGAAAATTTACAAATATACAAACCTAAAACACAAAACAAACTAATACCAGAACAAATACAAATCAATACAAAACATGACACAATATTCAAACCACTCAACATCGAAAACACACAAAATACTAATACATATATCACAATCACACACAATAATACAACTTTAAAATACCAAAGACCAACAAACAACCTTAATAGCATCCAGCAGCCAACACACAAATATTTCACCAGACACAAGATCGCAAAGGCTGAGGATGGGAGCACGGGAGCTCTCGAAACATGTTCCAAATAAGAAAAAATAACATCTTGAGGTAAATTTAGTTATAAATATTAAATGTATTATATACATCAAGAAACGGACTGTAGCAGAAAGTGATTGAATATATATAATTATATAACATTATAAACATCATATACAAATTATATAGCACAGTAAAATGCTAAATTAATTATTTTCGCACATTTAGTAAAGTTTGTAAGCAGTTTGATTAAAATTAACTCCTGGGCTGTTTGGCCGTGGTCCAAAGTTTCTGCCAAAACCAGACGTTTCGGCAGTGACACTGACTGCCATCTTCAGTGGAAACGAGTCAACGCTAACGTGGAATGATTAGGACCACGGCCAAACAGCCCGGAATTGATTTTAATCAAACTGACACCGGCCGTGTAAGCCTTCGCACCACGTTTGTAAGCACTGTTTGTGAAACAGCCAACAGTGTAGTCTTGTTATATGATAAATTAATCACGTTAACACTTTGCACTCTTTGTATTAACAGACTAACATTAATTATGAAAAATGTTATGAACGTTACTGTAATCCTGAAAAGTAACTTGATCTTTTTAAAATTTATAACAATACTTATAAATTCCAAATTCCAAAAATAATATAGAAAATTCCAAACGATCGGATTTATGTTAAAATTCCATTTAGTCTGACAGCGTACTGGATTTTTCCAATTGTTTCTAATTTGTGATCCTGATTTTCCGCCCTGGAGTAAAAAAATTCTGAAATGTCCAAAACTGTATTTAATTACTAAATTAATTAATCCGGCGTTAAATTGTATACGGTGGCGTTTATTACGAATAGGCCTACAGGTGACCGCCTCTGCCTGTCTAACTCACGTGTCCGCGGTACGGGACATGTAGACTGCCAGTGTTACTGAATAGACGCTTATGTTTGTGTTGTGATCAGAAACACATATTTTCTCTGTGCCTTTAGTTCTTTTATTAAGTAATTTATATTATTTTCAGTTCTTGCGTATGGGCATATAATAAGCGTAAACTAGTAACGATATTAATTGATGGCTCGTTGGGCACATGGTGAAACATATTAATACAAAGGTTTTTAAAAATATATAAAAACTTGGTACGTTTCACAGTTTTTATTTAACTCTGACAGCTGTTTCAGCTTCTCAAACTATTGTCAAAGAGACCAGTGAACCACTAAACAGAGGACGTTAGGGTGGTGAACATCTGTTTAGGGGGTGTATCCAGACATGTGTGAGGTGCGAAGATGGATTTGGTTTAGTTATGTATCTATTATTTATTTTTAGCTGTTTATTTACTTATTTAGCTGTTATTTAGTTTAGTTAATTTTTATATTTTGAATTCAGATTATATTTAGTTTTTACAGACACTTGACCTTCCCTTAGCTCCTTCAACCCCACTCCATCTTCATACCTCACACATGTCCGGATACACGCCCTAAACAGATGTTCACCACTCTAACATCCTCTGTTTAGTTGTTCACTGATCTCTTTGACAATAGCTTTATAAGCTGAGACAGCTGTCATTTGAGTTCAATAAAAACTGTGAAATATACCAAGTGTTTATATATTTTGTTAAGACCTTTGTACAAACTAGTACGGTCCCTGAGCTGCAGAACTCGCTCACTATTTTGTACGAAGTAAACTTAGGTTCTATTGGATACATGTTGATATTACATAATATTTTAATTATCAGAAAAATTACGAAAATCGCGATTGCCCTAGTATTTTTGTTAGGAAAGTAACAATTGTAGAGCAATGATACAACAAACCCTAACATTTTCAAATTTCTAAAAATTAACACTTCATTCAAATTTTAGTTAAAATTTCTCTTAATTTGAAGAGTTAGAAGTTTCAATTTGAATAACAGATTAAAAGATTATAAACAGCGGTGGTAAGAACATTTGGAAAGAATGTCAGATTCAAGTCTGACAAGTCTGGAAATATAAACCTATAGAACATAGGTATGTGGGTACACCTAGGAAGATATGGCTGGAGGATCTTTGAAGGGCAACAGGCAGCACATTGTCCTGACGTGATGTGAAGATGATGATGATGAAGGTCAAAGAAAACGGGATAGACTAAGGAGACGGTGTCGACAAAGAAATCAGAGAATGAGAGAGAGAGAGAGAAAGCTAGCGTAAGATATGTGCATGGTCACAGGATCGGAACGCTGTGAACAGACGTACTGTATAAATAAACACGTATCCGCCCGAGTTTATTGCAGGTTTGAGTCTCATCTCTTATACACCTTCCTACACTGTAAATGACCCAACGTGGTTCAATCCTTTCCCTTCGGCATTCTTCAGTACAGAAGGCCTCCTACTTCAACACTCCAAACATTCTTCTTCTTCTTCTTCTTCTTCTTCTTCTTCTTCTTCTTCTTCTTCTTCTTCTTCTTCTTCTTCTTCTTCTTCTTCTTTATCTTACCCTTATCCCTCTCAGCGTCAAGTTGTATGGAGCTACCGTTCATCGATTCTCTGAATCGTTTACAACCATTCGGGTGATTTGTCCAATAATGGTGGCCAGGTTACCTCGGAACAACTGGTCTCCTGTTTCTATCGCTGGAGGGTAGGGTCTTCCTCGCTTCACGATCCACTGCAGTCTGTGGTCGCTACTAACTGTGAGACGTCGTGTTTTTCTCGATCATCAGTCTGCAAGGGATTACTACGGATATATCTGCAGTCCACATCAAGGAAATAATAAAATGAAGAAAAAAAATAAAAATAAAATGAAAGACAGCCTAGCTCTCGAATACTGTAATAGCAACGAGTTAGAAGAGGACAAGAGTCAGTCAAGAAAGAATAGACAGGAAATATTAAAGAAACGGATATCAGCCAAGACAAGTTGAAACGAACTGAGAATCCAACTAGAGTATATCTGGTTTGACACACATGTGGAGCCCTGATGGGTCGGATTTACACGATAGACTTAATTCCCGTATAAGTTTGTACGTCGCGTTATCACCTTCCATCCGTTTCCAAAACCAATTTTCCAGCATCTCGTTGTTATCTTCCCTCATAGTTAATTAACAATTATCTAAAGAGAAAATTGTTCCGCAAACTCCGAAAATTGATAGATAAGGTCGAGTTAAATAAAGGGATCCGGTTATTCACAGATTTCGCCCAATTTTAAATCACATATGTAGTTAAACAAAAACGGACGTGTGTACAAGAAAGCGATTTGGTTAGATATGCCAGTTGTTCAAAATTTGACTCGTTTTTCCAGAAAAAACTGCTTTTGCAAAAGTAACACGTACAAAAAATAAACATTTATGGAAATACGTAAACGCTGTTGTATTTTTCAAAATAGAAGAGACGATTTTTTGGCGACCGCGTTTTTATAAGTTTAATGCTGCCGTGGGCCTGGTAGTGACATCCAGTTATTACCCGCTACAATGAAAAGGGCGGAGAACGGCGTCTTGGGTTTGTTCATTTCCTGAGTTGCTTCACCCAGCACACAGTCGTAAAGTCTTGTGCAACGCACACGTATTGTGCGTATCACGACTTTGTGTGTGTACGTGTGTGGGTTGGTGCCGAACCAAAGACCTACACTTTCTTCTTCTGCCTTGTTTGACACGAATCTTCAAACCCGTTCCATAAAGATCACCCACTGCCAACTCGATTCTGATACTTTACGTTTAGTAATTAACATGTCCCGCGGACTCCATGAAAAATTCATTATCTCTGTTAACATGTATAACCTTTCAAACGATCTTCATAATTAACTATTAGAAAGTGCGTGTGCTTGACATGTGACATAATTTTGAACTCGGAACTTGTGTTTGCTTTTACTTAACAGTGCGTATGCGCGCGTGTGTGTTTTATGAAGCGACAAAATCTGTATCATGTGTCGTCATATTTTTCTGAGATTATAGCGGCGAAAGAATGCTCACGAACAACGAGACTGAAGTAAAATTAACTAACGAAACACACAAGAACAAAATTAATGACAGCAGAGACGGACTTTTGGAGACGTTAGGCAAGAGTATCCAGACGTGAGAAAAATTAGAAATGAAGTCATTAAGGATAGAATGAATGTGAAAAATTCAATTGTTGACTTTATCCAAACATAAAAATTGCAATGGTATGGACACACGAAAAGAATGGTACAGGAAAGATCGCAAAGGTGAGTTGTGGAATGGACCCCAGCAAGAAGAAGGAAAAGAGGAAGACCACCAACCTGGAGGAAGACATTCAGACTATATTGAGGGAACGAGCAAATGAAGAAGATCTTTGGATGGACAAGCAGCAGTGGAAGATGATAATTCAATCACTTCTGTAATCTGTGGTTCCGTAAAATGTGTAGACATTGTATAACCGGAAAGGGCACTTTCCCAATGATTGAAGCTGTACTACATTTTCGATGTTTTCCATTCGCGATAGTATCAATACGTCACGCAGAGAAGAAGAAGAAGAAGTGTACTAATTGTAAATGACTATATTGCTGAATTTAATTCCAAGATACGTATTAATGCCTGAGGTTAAGTGAGAATATTTCGGATTTTTATTTTATTATTGACTGAAAAAACATAGCAATAGGTTTGGCAAAATATAGCGTTTAATAATAAATGTCAAAAAGTCAAACCTCCGCTCAACAGTCCCTGAAAGGACCAAGGCGTACCGCGCGGCTGTTGTGTGCAATGTGACGGTTGCATGGCTAATAATAAATGTAGTGACTGTAAAAGAGTGACAAGCTAAACCCGAGCAAAAACAACGCAAACGGAACTAATCATTGTTGTGACGTGCCTACGTTTACTGCTTCATCATTCATATTATACATGCTTAACCTACACTTAAAATGTTGTTCTTAATGGAATTGTTTGTTGGCTAAGAAATTGTATTTAAGCCCAACCTAACGAAATTAACATTGATCAAGGAAACATAACGAGCTTTTTACGTAAATGTGTGCGGTTGAAGCTGAAAAGATATCTTTATGGACTGTATGCACGCTAATACATAAACACACAGAAAACATTGTAAGTGTAGTGCAGAACCAAGAAAAGAGAAACTACAAATGAGTTTCTGCGGCAAAAAATAGAAAAAAACGGGCAATTTAGGATATGTACAGTAAACCGGAAGGCGAGCCCGCTTTATTTTGAATTAAATTTTTCTTGTGATTTGCACACAAAAAAACAGTATGGAGAATCATACATGACTTAAATTCCACGTTCTAAGAATTATATTTAAAATTTTTTAATGTAAATTGAAAAAATTGACAAGTTTGACAAATTAAAATGAAATATTTCCATAGAAACTACTCCTTTGTTGCCGATACCGTAGTATCCCCTCCCCCTTCAACTATCATTTTCATTTACAGAAAATTACCCTGTCCCCCTTCAACTACCCTTTTCATTTATAGATATTTCATCTACCTTTCTAGAGTGGATTATTAGTCTATCACCTTCTTTTCAGGATACGTTATATATCAAAATTAAGTACTTTACTCTTGTTAAAAAGTAAAACGTTGCAGGTAAACTACTTTTAATAAACTTTCCCTTAACCGATCTTCACAAAAACCAATAGACCTTGAGTCCTCTACAATTCGGTCCTTTAACATATGCAAAAATTATTTGATTCTGTTTGAATTTGCGGCAGTTATTGTTCGCTATAGAAAAAAATTCTACACACAGACACACACTTTTCGGAAAATGACTTTTCTTCATGTTTTGAGGGTAGTACAATCAGAATCACCGCTTATCTCGAACACGACTTTTTTCGCGATCACCATACTTCCATTTCCTTATGGAAGATGGAAGTAAAAACAGTAGCCTATTATTTTAAAGATTTATTGATTTTTCTGTGTTCATGCACTTTGCCTGTTAACCTAACAACACCATGTTTTTCTGTTTCATACATAGGCTTAACTAATAATATTTATGGGAAAACTCCCCATTAAAATTATATGACAACGAAGCGATTACGACAAAAAACAAACGATTTTATAGTATTAAAAAATCACGCTTTCTATAATCTTACTAAAATTATAAGCGATATTCACTACATATCGGTATCGACTATCGCATTATCAAAATGTCGAAAATTAATACAGGTACAAGAAAATCTTCCGGTACTGGGAAAGTGCTGTAAAAAGAAAAACAACTGCAGATGCAGTTTAAAAATATCTAAACCATGTGTACAACACTTTACAAACCTCTGTAGTTGGCACCTCTGTTAGTATTATAAAACAGGTGTTTGGCAAACATTTCAGTACAAGTGACGCCTAACATTCATTCAACAATGACAAGTTTCTCTTGAAAAGTGCACGCACTTCTTTTGAAGAACAGTGTTCGTCGATAGCATTTGTTTCTGTCTGAAGGTGTAAAACCACCTGAAACGTACTTCAGCGTGCTTAAACGATGTGGTATACTTTATACGAATATTGGGAATATTCATACGAGGTTTGGTCAGTTTGAAAACGACCGAAAAAGTGGTACCAATACCTAGCGTGCAGGTCGACCAATTTAGGTTTCAGCTCCAGTGCTGCAAACTCCTGGAGCTTATTTCAAACAGACAAGTGAATTACAATATAAGACACGCGATGAGATTGGTGATAACTGTAACAGAACCGTTGGTACAATTCATAATACACTGACTTACCGTAAAATGTTCAAGGTGGTTTCCATATCACAAAACAACCAGATTTCTCGTAACTAAAGAAGCTAAACAACGTTATTTAACAGAAGAATAAGGGGCGCTCAGCTGTTGCTGACTCTTCGTTCGTTGCGCGTTGACCTCAGCGTCGTTCACTTATGTTTCACACATACGCGTTGAGGTTATCAATTGTTATTGTTTATAATATTTATCTCAGGGTTTTATACAGGGTTAATAATAGATCATGTGTATTGGGCTTATACAAACTCCCAATTCTTGAAGTGTTTTCGCATTCAATCAGTAACACCGCAATCGGAAAATCTTTCCCTAAACGGAAAATCTTCCACTAGCTCGAAAAGCAATACATTTTGATCTATTATAAGTTGGTATTGAGTTCTTCGACTGGGATACATATACGACAAACTCGTGACGTGTACCAAAGTTCTCCGTCACATACAGATTAGACCCGTTCTGACACGAAAAACTCGCGACAGTCAGTACGACCTTCTATGACGAGAGCTGGAAGCCAACTGTCCCATCTGTACTCCGCAAAGTACCGACTCAAATAAATTTCATACCTTCTGATCGGTGGAAATCCTCGCAAAGTCATAGATTTTTACCATGATAGACATACTTCAAGTTAAAACTCTGTCCAATTCTGCAAAGGCCTGTCTAGATTTAATCTACAAATTTTATTACCCTCCTGCGGATAACATTTTTCACAAGAAATGTCACTTACGACATAGACTTGGCTCAGAATTGTGACTTATGTTCGTACTCCGCTGGGCGTGAGCGGCAATCTCTCAAAGGACTCCTAAAAATATTCTTTCCAAATATTTTCAACTTTCCCTCGGTCGCTAACAGTTTTACTACGGATTCATCATTGTGACCTCAAATTGAAGTTATGAAGCACAGAGTAAAACCGTCCTGGGTTTTCAGTCAAAAAAATTCAAGCTCAGTAAAATGCTATAGCGATCAAAAATTTTCAAATTTTTAAATTTTCTGATCGAGCAGTGCCATTCTCACACAGTCAGGTCACCAACCCAAAGCAGAGCAATAAATAAAGGCAATTAAGAACACGTCAACCAGAATAATTAAATTTTGCATAAATTAGCATAATTATCGTTAAAATACCGATAACAATCTATACAGGCATGCTAAGAGCCGTATTTTCTACGAATTTTCGTAGGAATCGTATTATCAATAATGATTACTACAGACATTTGTTTGAAAATAAAGTGGAGTTGGCCATCCGAATAAAACGTAGTTTACAAGGAAAAGAAGTACTTTTCCCGCATAACCATCACCAGGGTAATGCTCGCTCGGATACTTTAAGGAGAACGAAGGCTTCCACGGACGGAATCTAATTGAATTTCATTTACCGGGACGTTAGGCCGTGGTCTAAACTTATTAAAAATTGTTACTATTGTAACTGTTCACAGGGCCGGGCCCAGCGCTTCTGCCGCCCTGTGCAGTATTTATGAGTGCCGCCCCCTCCCTATTTTAACTCTGAACACATTCACGCACACTAGACCTACTCTAAAGATACGGCGATTGCCTTCAAATGACGACTAGAAATGTTTGCATTGTTGTGTTTATCAAATAACTAGAACTTTTTCGCGTTTACGATGCGGCGAACGGCTACAATAAAAATTATAGAGACAATACAAGGAATCGTGAGACAATAAAAATGTATGCCTATGTGATGACTTAAAATTAAAATACTAACTAAAATTTATTATGATTGAAATGTAACAAAAGTTACATTTTATACCTTAGTTAAAAAATACTCGTCTAGCTTTTGCACTGGCAAACTCCTTTATGACTTCTTTGTAATCAAGTGATTTATAACTGATGTTCTATAGATATAGTCGCCAGACCACTCAGGCGAGTCTCGGATGTACTCGATCTGAGATAAGTTTTAATAAGTTTGAGCTTCGAAAGAGTCAGGTTTACGTTCTCTCGTTCACGAGTTTTCGACTCTTCGTTAAACTCCGCTGACTTTATACATCAAGTAATTCTACTGACCTTACATATTGTGATGAAATTAAGTGAATAATTTTATTTTTTCCCTCAATTTCAAAACTTACCATCCCGGAATCTGCCACCCTTTAAAATTTGCCGCCCTGGGCGGTGGCACGGTTCGCCCCTGCCTGGAGCCGGGCCTGACTGTTTATAACGTACAGTACGCTACTAACGGTCAAGAAAGTCTACAATTAACAACAACAAACACTAGGCCGTGCCTAGGACGGCCCTTCCTAGGCGGTGCGGGAAACAGTCCCGCGAGTGACTTGGGATTGTGATAACACTAAAGGGGTTACATATGCAAGTTCTTAAGCTTTCACGGCCGGCTCAACATTATTGAGATTATTATTATCAGCCGGGTTGTTGGCTATTGACTTCACAGCTGTTGCTATTGACAAACGTTTCGCGGCCACAACACCGGAGGCCATCATCAATATTTACATTGGCACGGTGTCCGCCAGTTCACCTCAGAGATGAGGTAAAGATTGTGAGTAATATGGTCGACTAATAGTCTCCACCTCATCTCTGAGGTGAACTGGCGGACACCGTGCCAATTTAGATACTGACGATGGCCCCCGATGTTGGGGCCGAGACGTTTGCTAATACCAACAGCTGTGGACCAAAGTCTAACAGCCCGGCTGATAATAATAATCTCAATAATGAAAGGGATTGTCTCTGGCACGGCAGAAGCGTCTGGTATTTGTTACTGTGTTAATTTTTAGCGTTTTAAAGTTTATTGACCGTTGTGTTGTTATTTTGCATTATGAACAGCTACAATAATAACAGCCGTATTTTGAATGATTTTGGACCACGGCCTAACAGCTCGGTAAACGGTGTTCAATTACGGTGGGACGTTCTGTTTCATCCGTCTGTCGTCTAGTCCACCGTTGTCTTCTCTTTGTTTGGTAACACCGAGAAAATTGTATGTGGAGTAAAATTGCATAGTAACAAACAAATGTACAAACAAACTGACTCAGCCTTCAAGACAAAGAACTCATTTCTGCGTTAAAACATTAGTAGAGCGATAGGACAAATGTAAAATTATTGCAGTGAGAGAAAATATTGAAAAACAGATAAACTGGTGAGTTAGTTCAATGAATTGTGTTAAAACAATATTCGTTTTTCTATTTACTTATGAAATGAACCTCGTAAAATGGAATGGGAAGGAATATTGATCGGAAGCAGGGACGTATTTACGGGGGAGGGGGAGAAAGGGGACGGATCCCCCCCAGAGGGTCGAAAAAGTTGACGATTTTTGTTAATCTCTTAATTTTTAGGCTGTTTTATTTTATTTTTTTTTCATCTGTGTAGGCCTACGCTAATTGGCCTATACTAGTAGCTGTTTTTTGAATATACAAACAGGTTTATTACACACCATTAGCGTATACGTTTGAAATATGAAATACAGGAAATTAAATCAATTCATTCAATAAGTATTTTCTTAACAATGTTTCAATAACAGGTATTTTTATTGTGCTGTTACCGTTTACTTTAATGGGACTGATTTGAGGATATTATCACACGTTTGTCAGCCACTTTAACGATAGTAATGCTGATTAGTCTTAACTTGTTTTTCTTTTGTATGTAGCCAAGCCGACCCTCCCCCGGAACCCCTTCCCCCACAAAGTGAAATTCTAGATATCTATATATATAGATATCTAATGTGAAATTCCACATTATCTATATATATATATATATATATATATATATATATATATATAACTCAAAGTCTGAGGATTTATGGGTACTGAATACAAATCCACACCGTTACACCGATTGCCACCAAATTTTGCACAGGTAACCTTTGACACGAGGCAAAAAAATACTGTCTAACTTTGAATTCGATATTCTGCCCCGTTCGCACGATTTAGGTCCTTTTAATTATGCCTTTTCGATGACGCGTATAAAGATGTCAACATCATGGATACCAGAATTAATTACCATAGTAACAATAAAGAAACAAATGATATTTAGCAGCAACGGAGCTGTACCTTTATCCGTTTTTTTAATGTTTTTTATATACGATTGTATCGATATATTTTGTAATTTTGTATACAGATACGTGTATACATTTTGTAATTCTCTTAAACGCTTATAAAATTTATGTTTATACGTATTTCTGATGATGCAATGAATAAGTAATGAAATATATTAAATACTACTACTAAAGATGTCAAAAACACCATGGAGATCAGAATTAATTACCATAGTAACAAGTAAATAACAAAATCTATTTAGCGGCATCGGAACTGTAGGCCTACATTTATCCATTCCTGCAGTACATTTTCGGTGTTTTATATAATATGCGATTGTATTCATATATTACGATGTGGAGAAGAAGAAGTGTACTAATTGTAAAATTGTCCTGTAAATATGTATTTTAAAATAATTTTTTATTTGTGAAGTTAGGTGACAACGGTTTTTAAGTTTTAGTTTACTGCTGAAATAAATAAAAGCCATCGTTAAGGAAAACATTACGTTTAATGTGTTATACAATGCTTCTAACACAGTAACACTTAAAATAAAGAATTTAGCGTTTTTGATTTAACAGGTACTTTATAAATATCTCCAAACGCTTTAAAAAATGGGTACTTTAAAATCTCCAAAGGCTGTTGCACCAACATAATAATTTAGTACAAGTTAAAATAGTACAAGTGTTGATAGCAGCTTCGGAGAAAATTTTACTAATGACTACAAAATTGTTATACGAGCTGACAGAACGCCATGTAGACATAGACAATAAAAATTACATTAAAATACTTATTAAAAGTCAAATATTCGCGTGCAAAGCCGCGACTAACTGGTAGTATATGTATATTATAGATATAGATGTTGTGAGGGATATATCTATATCCCTGAATTGAAAAACCACGTGAAAATTGTAGGTTTTTAGATATCTATATGAGAACTATATTTATATTTCTCTTCTTCACAGGGGAAGAGAAATCAGGAAGATCAAGCAGTTAGAGATTCGAAAATTATGAAAACGAAGAGGAGGAATGATAGTGTGAGGGGAGGAATGAATGAAGAAAAGTAGCTGGAATGGAGAATTTCGGGGATAAAAAGTGCGACTAATACGCGGGGAAAATACAGTGCAGGTTGACATTGCGGTGTTCACAGTTTTATAGTAATAAAGGTTGCTAATGGCGTGAAAATTGTAGGTTTTTAAATAAATTCGACTTCACGAAAACAAACAGTGTTGCTTTAGAATCAATCGAGCGACGTTTTAATTAAGTTCTGAGAGGTTACACAGACCGCCACTCGGTCGGGCGGCCTGTGACGTCACGTGATAAATCTATCAGCGCCGCATAATTGGATGCGACCAATTAAATGCTCGCTCCACCGGTGTTGGACAACGACAATAAGTGTCTCCACCATCGTCAGCTTATTAATGACGCCGATGACAGAGGACGCCGCGCTGTCACCCCGGCCTCATTAAAACTTATTTACTGGCGTGCGCGGGCGGGCTTCTATTAGCCTCGGATTACGGAACTCCTGTGACCCCGTGTTGCCATTACCACTCGCCAAATACTACTTCTTAAACTCCCTCATGTAATTTAAACAAAATGTTTGCCAAATTTGATAAAAGAAAACAAGGTGCGTAAATTATGCGGGAGGTTTTATAAGAATACAGTAGAACTTCACTAATTCGTCGCATTCGGGACCAAAGGGATGACGAATTAGCGAGGGAGTAAGAAATAACCCATTAAAGACAATACAAAATGTTTCATTACAACAGTAGCAATGTACAGTACTAATGTTATTATACTCGAACATATTTATTGCTGGAAATTGTCAAACCCAAACAAGTTAAGCACTGTAATTAAAAAAAAATTGTTTAATGCTTATGAAAAAAAATCTGTAATTTTCTTCTGTTTTTTTCTGTCGACCGTATTGTCCTAATCAACAATACGTGCTGCACCCTCCATACCTTGTTGAAGACTTCTTCTCTCAAGCACTGGTTATACACGCCGAGGGGTAGACGAGGGCAAGGTCGAGCAAAATCCAAAGGACACCGTCTGATCCCGCTTGCCTGCACCCGGTACTGGTTATCGGAACCCATGCACCGTAAGTGAAATCTCTAAGGAATCTTCCATATTTGGGTTTTCCTTCGGGGTTCCTTCCCTTAGTCTTTTTTTGTTCGAGTGTGGTATTTTATTTCCTACTTACTCTACATATCGGTAGAGCCTTCCACTACCCGCCAAGTGGGGAGGCGTCCGAGACAAGCGCCACACCCCACACGTAAAAAAAGTAGAAAGAAAATAGAGACCCCTAGCTCTCGAACACTGTAATGGCGCCCGGGGTCGGAGAGAATAAGAGTTGATCAAAAGAAGACCGACAGAAGAGATGAAAGAAAGGGACCTCACCCAAGACAGGTTGAAGCAAAGTGAGAGTCCGGCTCAGGTACTCCGGGCTTGCTACACCCGTACTCACAACATGTGACCCCTGGGGGAATGAAGAAGAAAAACAACAACAACAACAACAACAACGACAACAATAACGACAACAACAACAACAACAACGACGACGACGACGACGACGACAAGAAGAAGATGATGATGATAATAATAATCATTAAATTAGTAGTGACCATAAACCAATAAATGATGAAATGTTTTGCTAGGATCAGTCAGTAAGTAGAGTTATAATTTTTGCACCATTTATGTCAACGTTTCGACAATTTTTATTGCCTTAATCAACACTTGCCCTGAAGATGGCAATAAAAATTGAAGAAACGTTGCCACACAGAAGATGTAAAACTTACGTCTACTTATTAACCGATCGTCGAAAATAATTTCATAAACACCAATAATAATATCAACAACAACAATAATAAATACAAATAAATCTGAAAACAATATGAAATACGCTAAGGAAATGTACTTCACATGACAGTGAACACAAGAAGATTTAGAAGTTACGTGCAGTCAGTTGAAGTAATACGACTAGTGACCACAGCAACGGCTATTGTAAACAAATGCTTGACAACAAATCTACTCAGCTGCAATTAAACGTATAAAGTACAGCTAGTACAGTTCAAAAGCCAGTCATCCTTGAAGCGGGCGAAATGATTCTAACACGTTGAAATGCCACCATAGGCGCTATGCTAGAGTTTGTCATCTAGATCCTCTTACACAGAATAACCAGTCGTATAGCTGTAAGAGAAGAAATGATAATAATATTAATAATTTCTTTTTGCGAAGGAGGAAAAATGTATTTTGCACCCGTCAGTAGACTTCCGATTGGTCTCCCGGTGTGTGTGTGTTACTCTCACCCAACAAACCTCCTCTTATCAAGCAGGGACCCCCCCCCCCGCCCAATGATTACTATTCCTATTGCTTCAGGATGTTGACTCGTATCTCGCCTACTAGGTTCCTACATCTTGGTGTTCTTATTGACCCTGTGAGTCGGTGTAATACCGGCTTCTTCAACCGCAGAACCGACGTCACAAAGGTCGCCATGTTGTCCCAGGCCTTTCTGCTCTTAAGCATGATGACGCCTATGATATTATCGGGAGTCATAGGACCGATCTCCATGTCAAGCTTTTGATTGTCATGCCCAAACCCAAAGAATGTGTGGTGGGTATCGTCGAATGGTAAATCATCTGAAGACACACGACGGGTCTTCCACTTTTCCAGTCTTAAGGAATTTCCTCTTTTCCATGCCCTGCAAGGAACTGGATAAGTCCACCTCGCAATGCTTTCGACCCACCCACTCAGTAAGGTTGTACACCAACCTCGCCGTCCATCTGGCTCGAATCTCCTGATCCCACCTTAGCTGCTAGAACCGCATTGAGTGTCCCGTCCACTCTTACGATTCTATAGTCTTCCTTGGTTACGTAGGACCTCTTCATATTTGCAGCCATCAGATCTATTGGCATGACTCCAGTGACGACCAGGCTTCGAAACCGTTCTACAGAACTGGCGATCCTAAGTGCTCTCCTTGGTACCGAAGCTATCTTCTTACGGTACTTGTAACTTCGCACCCTTAAAAGAGGATCAAGTTGGTGACCGACACCAGGAGTCGCCGTCTTCCGGCAGATAGACCTCCGATATTCGCCATCAGTTTGCTCAAGGCTGTAACGACCTTGGCGGCTTTCTGACAGTACGAAAGCTTGGTATCTATAGGTGCACCCTTACCGCCGCGCCGGTTTAGATCTAATCGGCTTGTCCCACATTAGGAACTGCACCATGGTAGGAACCACCGTCTCGTGAGCAACACTGTTTCCGTCTTCTTCGTTACGAGGATCAGGTCGTGTTAATAATAATAATAGTAGTAGTAGTAGTAGTAGTAGTAGTAGTAGTAGTAGTAGTAGTAGTAGTAGTAGCAGTAGTAGTAGCAGTAGTAGCAGTAGCAGTAGCAGCAGTAGTAGTAGCAGCAGTAGCAGTAGTAGTAGTAGTAATAGTAGCAGCAGCAGCAGTCGTCGTAGTAGTAGTAGTAGCAGTAGTAGTAGTAGTAGTAGTAGTAGTAGTAGTAGTGGTAGTAGTAGTGGTAGTAGTAGTAATAATAGTAGTAGTAGTAGTAGTAGTAGTAGTAGTAGTAGTAATAGCAGTAGTACTAGTAGTAGCAGTAGTAGCAGTGGTAGTAGTAGTAGTAGTAGTAGTAGTAGTAGTAGCAGTCGTAGCAGTAGCAGTAGTAGTAGTAGTAGTAGCAGCAGCAGCAGCAGCAGCAGCAGTAGTAGCAGTAGGCTAGTAGTAGTAGTAGTAGTAGTAGTAGTAGTAATTTTTTACTAGGGCGGGTGGAAAAATTTACTATACAAATGTGCGGAAGGGTGCACACTTCCGGGGTCTGTGGATACCCGACCCACTAAAAAACCACCTCCCTTTCCCTCTTCTAGGAGACTAACCTGGAAATGTTCGACTCACTACTTTCGGCTAGGCCTATTGTTGTCCAAATCTATCTTCTTCGTCCGAAGAATCTCATCTGCGTACACAGTTCCTGGTGTCCTCCCCTCGACGCATCGCTTCAACGATGTTATCCGGGGAGATCTCCTGCCTAATATGTTCTTGCAACGACCTTCTACGTTGCTCCCATCTGTCGCAGACGAAGAATGTATGGCTGACATCGTCCGCAGCTCCTGCGCAGTACAGGCACTCTGGTGACTCGGCCTTTCCAATTTTCTTCAGGAATAGAAAATATCCGTGTCCAGTCAGATACTGGGTGAGGTAGTAGTCGATCTCCCCATGATCTCTGCCCACGGCTGTACCTGCTTGATGAGCCTTCTTGCTCCCAAGCTCTCTGCCAGCACTGCAATACCCGTGTCCAGTCAGATACTGGGTGAGGTAGTAGTCGATCTCCCCATGATCTCTGCCCACGGCTGTACCTGCTTGATGAGCCTTCTTGCTCCCAAGCTCTCTGCCAGCACTGCAATACCCGTGTCCAGTCAGATACTGGGTGAGGTAGTAGTCGATCTCCCCATGATCTCTGCCCACGGCTGTACCTGCTTGATGAGCCTTCTTGCTCCCAAACTCTCTGCCAGCACTGCAATACCCGTGTCCAGTCAGATACTGGGTGAGGTAGTAGTCGATCTCCCCATGATCTCTGCCCACGGCTGTACCTGCTTGATGAGCCTTCTTGCTCCCAAACTCTCTGCCAGCACTACAATACCCGTGTCCAGTCAGATACTGGGTGAGGTAGTAGTCGATCTCCCCATGATCTCTGCCCACGGCTGTACCTGCTTGATGAGCCTTCTTGCTCCCAAGCTCTCTGCCAGCACTACAATACCCGTGTCCAGTCAGATACTGGGTGAGGTAGTAGTCGATCTCCCCATGATCTCTGCCCACGGCTGTACCTGCTTGATGAGCCTTCTTGCTCCCAAGCTCTCTGCCAGCACTACAATACCCGTGTCCAGTCAGATACTGGGTGAGGTAGTAGTCGATCTCCCCATGATCTCTGCCCACGGCTGTACCTGCTTGATGAGCCTTCTTGCTCCCAAGCTCTCTGCCAGCACTACAATACCCGTGTCTAGTCAGATACTGGGTGAGGTAGTAGTCGATCTCCCCATGATCTCTGCCCACGGCTGTACCTGCTTGATGAGCCTTCTTGCTCCCAAACTCTCTGCCAGGTCTCCACCATCTGGCTTCGTGGAGCTTCACCACCTACCTCCTTCTTCCTCTGAAAGACGAAGAGTCTGAAGGGTAATAGTAATAGTAACAACAAGAACAATAACAATAAATGGAAATGCAGCAATTCTATAAACATGGAGAACCGGCTGTTGTCACCGATCATGATCGAATATACCAATAAAACAAAACATAATAACACAATGTCTAACGACATGTGTTTATACGGATAATGTTAAGAAGTAAACAATAGAACAAGGCAGGAATAAACACGCTCGCTTGTGGGAACGTTGTAATTGTTATCAATCAGATGGATATCAGCTGCGGCATTACGTATGCTACTATTGTTAGCGTTTATATAACGAGAATTCAGTATTAATAGCGTATTAAGTAGTGGCCATTACCGGGAGTGTTTACCGTGGCTTGGGAAAGGCGAGACCCTGACCCGTACTACAGAGAACGGATTTATCGTCTGTCTAACGCCGCAGAAATTTAGTATCTTTTCTTTGTCTTCTTCCATGTCCACTTTCTTCTTCTTCTTCTTCTTCTTCTTCTTCTTCTTCTTCTTCTTCTTCTTCTTCTTCTTCTTCTTCTTCTTCTTCTTCCTCCTTCTCCTTCTTTTTGTTCTTGTTCTTCTTCTTTTTCTCAGGCAGTGAGTCGCAACTTAAGGTGATCGTGGACCAATAAGTCTCAAAAATCTTCCATCCTATTAAAAGCTTGAACCACTAAGTAAAAACACAATTTACTTTATCAACATATTATATTATATATTAATTAAAATAAATTTTATCTTATTTAATTTAACTACTTTTAATTAACTAGAATTACGTTTGAAATAACTATATCAATTGAAATTGCTACTGATTTACTTTAGATTAATCGATGGGATTTTTGTAGCATTTTGCATTTGTTTAATCGGCTCTGGAATTCTGACAGCCACCTCAACAGCTGCAAGCAGTGAAATAGGATCGTGAACTTTTGAGTTGATCGTTTTGAGCGCTTGAATAAAATGAATTTTGTTTTACTGTAAATTAACTATTTTTAATAAAATAAAATTAGGTTCTATGTAACTACTATACCAACATAAATTGTTCCTGTCTAGCTTGATATTAATTGATGTAACTTTGAAGCTTGAATTTATTTCACGAGCCGTGGGATTATGGTGCCGGCTCTTTGTTTCCATCCCACCGATTTCCTTGCTTATGTACATCCAGTTTGTTTATGCTACACATGACAGGAGTAGGTTTATCCTGTTAAGTGAAGAAGAAGAAGAAGAAGAAGAAGAAGAAGAAGAAGAAGAAGAAGAAGAAGAAGAAGAACAACAACAACAACAACAACAACAACAACAACAACAACAACAACAACAACAACGACAACAATGAAACTACAACAACAACAACAACAACAACAACAACAACAATGAAACTACAACAAGTCCGGGAACTTTATGGAGAGGAGGAGAAGGAGGATGAGGATTGTGGAGGACGATAAGGAGGATTTAGGAGGAAGAAGAGAGTAGCCTACCAATAGTTGATATTATCAACGCCAGTGGCGTGGCGTGTCTACATAACAACTGTTACCGGTTGTGATAGGCCTAAAAATTAACCTAAAAATTAATTCAAAGTTTTTCTAGTACCAAGTGTTCTTTTTAGAGCCAAAATATTTTTTGTAGAGCATTTTTTACATTCGCTGGCAGAAGAAGAGAGTGCCGGTTCAACGGGATCTGACTCCATTATACTTACACAGAATAAATCAGGACACAAATAATAGAATTTAAAATAGTAAAGACAAACAGAGAAACACATGACTAAACGATCAAAACACAAATAGGTACGTAGTAACTGCTGCACGTCAGTTCCAAAAACGAACATTGCTGCTAACTGAGCGTTTTGCCGGTTTATACAGCGTCAACATATTGGGTGGACGAATGTCCCCCCCCCTTCACAATTTGTACAGTGACAACTACTACGAGGTCAGTGACCGTACGCAGTAAAACACTCCCAATGTCTGAGCCGGCAACTCAAGCGGTGCAAGTGCCCAGCAGTTCAAAAGCAATGCTACGCTTTTCTTCAAGTTTCCCTACTAATATTGTTCGGATTTCAAATTATTCAGTACCAAAGTGTTAATTCTGTGATATAATTAATATTATTTTCTCTTATTTCCAGTACTGTTGCCGCCATCAACATGGACGCCACGCTTCTGGATGATAACGATTATTATTAATTCAGACCAATGTGAAAAAAATCAGTTGTAGCAGTTATAGTTGTGACTGATTTGGAATATCCAGACTACTTGTGTTGTCGAGAAACGGTGTCAGCCAAACGATGCTGAACAAATGTGTATTTGTGTGTGCGTTCGTTGTGTTTGTTTAAGGTCTTAATCTTCGCCTAACTGAGTTGTTTGTTCAGCAACAAGACGAAGAGGTCAATACGTAATATTCGGTCTGTCTGTTTAAAATTCCGTTCAGCAGTTAATTGAATGACTTCCATTAAAGCCACCACGAGATCCAGCGAATTTTCTAATTTGTTTATGCGAAGAAGAAGAAGAAGAAGAAGAAGAAGAAGAAAAACATCAATGAACTTAATTACTTCGTGTTTACACAAGTTGAATACGAAGGCTTGCATAACGCTCTTAATAGACTTTTGCCCGTCCGTACGTTGTCTGTAACACGAACCGCTAATAAATATATATATTTATATTAAAGTATTTGTTATTTTTTCTTGGTAACAGTTTCAGTGTAGTCCAAGGTTAGCTGGAGAAGACTCCATACATTAAACCGTCACTCCTTACTCCGGCAAATTAAATTTTACTGTAACAAAAACTAAAAGTATTGTATTAAATTATTGTTAACATGAATCCTTATAAACACGATTATTAATTAATATATGTTTTTTTCTTTAACAACACTTTATTGCTAAAACGATTTAATAATTCATTTCTTCTTCTTCTTTTTGTGGCACGCTGATTCAGAATTTGCATGGGTGGTCGGCAACGCGTCCTGCTTCTGAGAGCCATGGGACCGATGCCGTAAGTATAACTGCCACACACAACACGGTGTACAGTACAATTGGCATTCAGCAGTTTTTAATTTATATATTGGCATAAAACGTACTGTATAGAGGTTTGGAAACTAGCGTTTCAACTTTTTTAAAGTCTCCATTTATTTGTTATTCTTCTTATTTGTTTCTTCTTCTTCTTCTTCTTCTTCTTCTTCTTCTTCTTCTTCTTCTTCTTCTTCTTCTTCTTCTTCTTCTTCTTCTTCTTCGACTTCTACTCAGGGCCGCTGCTACCATGTGTGCGAAATGTGCACCGCACACGGGCGGCCGTAGACTGAGAAATTCATCAGGAGATATTGCAAATAAATTAAAACAATTAATATCGAGTAGGTCGAGGTATACGACATTAACGTTTATTGAATTGTTCTTGATATTAGTTTTGTTAGCATTGCCGCAGTGTACTGGCATCAGCCTTTGTTTTGACTGCCAAGAAAGCGTATAGGTATTGTTGCGCGACATTTATATCTGAGTTATAGGTGCGGTCTCTTTGTGGTTTTGTAGACAGGCGCGTGCACGTCGACGCTGGCAAACTGTAAAGTGCCTACCCGATAAGATAAGAAATTATTTATGTTTTGTTTTGACGAACGGGCGCCTTTAGGACTGTCAACTTGTTTTCAAAACAACAGCAGTTTGTAAGCAGTAACAGAAATTGGTTTGTTATTCTTAAGACGTTTCTAAGTACGATTTTGTTTTTGGTCACTGTCTGGCGATGTAATTGTGAGATGTGTCGTATTTCTATACGGTTTGTATTCGTAATATTATCAAAATGTCTGACAGAAAAACGAACGGTTGTCGGGCTTTCAAAATTAACAAAAAAAAAAGGCGAAAATTGAACAACAACAGAAGTTAAGTGGTGGGTTAGAAAAATTATAAAAAACTATTTACGGTCTTCCATGAGTCAAGAGAGATTATCAGCCATAGCTACTCTATCCATAGAACATGAAATGTGTGAGGCAATCAATTTGAGCAATGTTATTAAAAAAATTTTCTGGAACAAAAGCGCGAAAAGCGCTCTTTTAATAAACTATAGTGTTATAAAAACTATGAAAAGACGACCGCGCAAATAAACTATTATATTTTTGAAAATGTATTCAACACTTCTACGAGCACATCTTCCATTTATATCATGTAAGTACTCAATTTAATAAGTTTTTGCAAAATACATTTATTTTTTGTCAATTTTACTATTTATGTCTGTATCAATTTTTAATTAAAATAATATTAAATGGTGTGGTTAAGTAGGGATATGAAAAGTATATTCAGGAGGGCGGCAAAGGTATAACTGCACACGGGCGGCAAGCACTCTAGCGGCGACCCTGCTTCTACTTCTGCCAGGAAGCAGTAGCAAGAAGCAATTTGCACCCCAATTTGAGGTTTGTCGTTATGGTGGCGAAGTAAGACCTGAAATTATAATTGTAAAATTTTTAAAATGAAACGAAAATAATGAAACCAATGAGTTTTAAATTTCAAATATATATATATATATATTTTTTTTTTTTTAATATGAGTAAAATGGCATGTATGTTGCATGCAGTGACGTGTATGTTGCGAGATACTACGAATCTGCCTCGAGACTTTCTTGGACAACCGTCATCGTTGTTGTTTAGTTTTCCCTGTCATTCGAACACCTCGTTTGTTTTCAGAACGAAGATAGTTGTCGACGATAACGGCCTTTGAACGGGTTTGTGATTTTAACTGTTTGGGATGCAGTATCTCGTTTGACCTTCGCGTCGCAGAGATTGGGATCAGAAATTGTCAAGGCTGTAGTAGGCCTACAACTTATAGCTAGGACTGACGTCTTAACGACGTTTTATATAAAACATTAGCTGCCCTGACATTCCTCTTCTACATGATCCTGGCGAAGATGGAGGAAAGGAAGATTCGGGTTTTATAAAATACTAGCTGCCCGGACATTCCTCTTCTACATGATCATGGCGAAGATGGAGGAAAGGAAGATTCAGGTTTTATAAAACACTAGCTGCTCGGGCATTCCTCTTCTACATGATCCTGGCGAAGATGGAGGAAAGGAAGATTCAGGTTTTATAAAACACTAGCTGCTCGGGCATTCCTCTTCTACATGATCCTGGCGAAGATGGAGGAAAGGAAGATTCATGTTTTACAAAACACTAGCTTCCCGGACATTCCTTTCCTACATGATCCTGGCGAAAATAGAGGAAAGGAAGATTCGGGTTTTATAAAACACTAGCTGCCCGTATATTCCTCTTCTACATGATCCTGGCGAAGAGGGAGGAAAGGAAGATTCAGGTTTTATAAAACACTAGCTGCCCGGACATTCCTCTTCTACATGATCTTGGCGAAGATGGAGGAAAAGAAGATTCAGGTTTTATAAAACACTAGCTGCCCGGACATTCCTATTCTACATGATCCTGGCGAAGATGGAGGAAAGGAAGTTTCAGGTTTTATAAAACACTGGCTGCCCGGACATTCCTCTTCTACATGATCCTGGGGAAGATGGAGGAAAGGAAGATTCAGGTTTTTATAAAACACTGGCTGCCCGGACATTCCTCTTTTACATGATAATGGGGAAGGTGGAGGAAAAGAAGATTCAGGTTGCAGAAATGAAGTTCCTGATTAGTGTTCAGGACTACTCCCTCCTAGGCAAGAAACGGAATGAAGATATCAGACGGCAGTTAGGGTTCCAGTCTTTGAGTGAGACCATCAAGGAGCATAGGAGAAGATAGTGAAGAATCAGGCTGCAGAAATGAAGTTCCTGATAAGTATTCAGGACTACTCCCTCCTAGACAAGAAACGGAATGAGGATATCAGACGGGAGTCTTTGAATGAGACCATCAAGGAGTATAGGAGAGAATGGTGTTAACATTTAAACCGCATGTTACCTAAAAAGCTAGCAGTGGCAGTCTTACCTGATCGGAAGGAAAGATGTCAGCAGACTGAGGAGTCCTAGGAGGGTCCCGGACAGGCCCGGATTTAAGTGTCCTGCCTCCCCTAGACACTATTGTTAGCGCCCCACCCCCAACAAGTAACTTCTATATATTCAATTCACCTTGACTGCTGAAAAAAGTTGCTGAAAATAGTCATTTCAACTATCTCTATTGTGACCATTTCATTAATTAAAAAATAAAATAAATAATAAATAGGAAATGTTAAAAGCTGTTAAATTTAAATTTTAATAAATCGCACATTTAAACTAATTTTTATCGCTATCATAAATCATAATAATATTTAATAAAGAGTTTTAAATGAAATAAAAAGGAATACGAGTGTACAGATAGGGAAACTCTTATTAATTAACCCTGCATAGACATGCGCTAACCGGAATTAACTTGAATACCGACCCATAAACAAACTAATAATCCTTGTAAATTGATATTAAATAAATAAACAAGACCACAGTAGTGTACTATAATAAATTCTGTAATAAGGAATATCTTTGGATAATTAAAACGTCAAACTTTAACCCCTTAAATAGAGAATAAATGTGGAACTATTTTGTTGCGACGCGTAAACTCCGCGCGATTAACTGACCCGTCCTAACATAGTAATTCAATCGAGATGAAGCGCTCGTGTAGAAAACACGCGCTTGAACCACGTCCCGGAGAACGACAAAATGTCTTTATTTAGAGGACAGATATAACAATGTGTAGCGAAAAGTAGTGGCTAATTAGTGTGCTCATAAGTTTAAATGTAAAAACCAAAAGGGATAAATAACTGTGTAAGGGATGACATCTCATTTGTATAATTTGTAAGATGTCTATGTTGTTTTAAAATAATATGGTACGAGCTACCAAAAGTGAGAACTTTTATAAACAATAATGTGACGTGCGATTCTGCAACAAACAAGAACATTTACGGCATTTATACTACTAACGATGTTTAACTACTAGACTTCTGAGGACCCCAACGCTACTTCATTATGAACTAATCACTTCAGCAGAAAAGTTAACTCCACTAAAGATCGACCGCTGACGAACACCATAAGGACCAAGGACCCGGACATCTAGTAAACTTCTGGATATCACAGGTGACACGGAGACTTGTTCTCCGTGATTAATTAAAATTCTAACAAATGAATTGTTAAAGACAGTTTAAATAAAAACATAAAGACTTTAATGATAATCACTTTATAAGATGTAGTTTGTCTTAGGATTCAAAATATTTGTAGTACCAAGTAATGCTGATGTATATATATAGCTTCACTGATACAAAATGTTTAGATTAAGTCCATTCTTCAAATGCCACCCCCCCCAAAATTGTATGATAGAATATGAATAAGTGAGCTTAACTCACAAACAAGTTTAAGGTCCCGGATCCGTGGATAATGCTAGCACTTATAAATCCATATGTTTTGGCCCCCGTTTTTTTATTTACAAAATTTTTTATAAATTGTAATATTTTATTAAGAAAACCTTATGTGGGAATATTTATGTAGAGCTGTTGTAGTGATGGTTTAATAAAGAGATGTCGTTACTTTACACTAAAACATTGAGTGAATAAATCATCAGACCCCCATGTAAAGGTTCCTTTAGTTATAACTACAGCTGGTTTAATTAATAATTAAAGGTTAATTACGAGTATGGCAGCCTGTGCAAGTGATCTGAGGTAAGTATGCACTTGCACAGGTTCCCGACGTTATAACGTAGATGAGACGTTATACTATTGCAAATATCTCATTTGATCTTAAATCTAAAAAGGAAATGTGATGGAATTTTGAAAAGACTACATTTTTTAACTTTTATTAATATTTATTTACGTGAACACTTTAGTAACACATAGATTAGTTTTATAACAAGTAATATACGTAGGCCTACTTTCTTTTTATAGGTTTATTTATATTTATTTTGTTAATTTAATTAATTTATTTACTTAATATAAAACTAAATTAAATGTATCAAATTCTTCCCTTCATTTAAACAACATTCTCTATTATGCTTTGAATATATAATCATGGGATTGACTTCTAGATCGAGGCGCCCCAAGCGATATCGAAACAAACAATTTTAGTCGGCAAAAAAGGGGACAAGAATTTCAACGGAGTGTCCCTAAACGACCGTGCTCCGCTCCGACCACCGCTATTGATAGGCCCAGTGTCAATACCGTGTTATTCAATTATATAATTAAAGGTTATTTCAAAACCATTTTCTTCAATTTGGCCATAATGCAAGTGCCCAATACAAATACTGTAATTAAAAAACTGAAAACATAAAATTTTAACAAATAATTATTCACCTCGTGCCGCCCCCCTGAGCCTGCCGCCCCTAGGCACGTGCCTACTGTGCCTAGTGAGAAATTCGGGCCTGGTCCCGGAACAGGCCTATTCCTTGGAGTGGAGATAATAGGCCTCCAGTGAGACTTATTTTGAAAATTATTTTTGAGTATTAAAAAACGTTTGATTGAATCAATAAGAAATAAGGAGGTCTAATGGTTTGCTGGCCCATTATACGTTACGAAAATTCTGTTTAAGACGATATCACAGCTATAAAAAAAAAACTTTTAAAAAAATTTTAAGAACCAAAATATAAAAATTACCTATAACTGTAATAAAACAGATTTTGACAGAATCAAATCTAAAACGGGTAAATCAATTCATAATTTAAATGGAGTGTATAAAATTGAATGCCCTCCTGACTGTAACAAATTTTATGTTGGCCAAACTAAAAAAAAAAAAGTTAAAAAAAGATATATACAACACCGTAATTCATATTTAAAACCAGATATATATATATATATATTACATTTAATATTTATAACTAAATTTACCTCAAGATGTTATTTTTCCTTATTTGGAACATGTTTCGAGAGCTCCCGTGCTCCCATCCTCAGCCTTTGCGATCTTGTGTCTGGTGAAATATTTGTGTGTTGGCTGCTGGATGCTATTAAGATTGTTTGTTGGTCTTTGGTATTTTAAAGTTGTATTATTGTGTGTGATTGTGGTATATATATTTGTATTTTGTGTATTTTCGATGTTGAGTGCTTTGAATATTGTGTCATGTTTTGTATTGATTTGTATTTGTTCTGGTATTAGTTTGTTTTGTGTTTTATGTTTGTATATTTGTAAATTTTCCCAAATGTTCATTATGGTGCCTTTGTGTGGTATATGTTTTATTAGTGATACATTGGTTATGTCTGGGAATTCATGTCCTGTGTTTATTGTATGTGTGGCTAAATTGGATTTATATATTTCTGGTTTTTTGTATGCGTTTAGGTGTTCAAAATAACGTTTTTTCAGCTGTCATATATATATATGAATCAAATTTAGCTACACACTCATTAAAAAGCAAACACACATTTCCAAATTTAAATAATACCACTTTATTAAAACACAATTCCAAAGGTTCAAAAATGACCTTATGGGAAAATTTAGAAATATTTAAACATAAAACAAGTAATAAATTAATACCAGAACAAATTCAGATTAATGCAAAAAATAATAATTTTTCAAAATTAATAATTTAATAAACCAATAAATTTGATATTATATTTTCCAATTAATTATATTTTATATACACGTATAATAACATTAAATTTAGTTTACATATAAAACAGCTGTTTTGAACAATTGATTTAAAACATTTTTAATTTATTAATTTGTATCTAATGGTTATAGTTGGATTACTATCGAAACATGTGTAATTTACAAAATATATTCTTTTTCAAAGTTTATTATTATTATTATTAATACAAAATAACAAGAAAAATTTGAGCAATTACGAATATTATGAATATACTATAAAAAAGAAATAAAAGAAACGTGTCGTTTTAATTAAAGTAATATTTTTTTAAAACTTAAAATTAAATACCGAAAAGATGGCAGGTGTCGATACTATTTTTACCTGGCGAGAAAGCCTTTTTCTGTAAGGACCAGATTAATTCCTGGGCATTGTTAGTTAGGCGGGACCAGGTGACAGGAGAAAATAAGCTGTCATAATGTTTTCATTGTCATAGCGTGTAATCATACAGTTGTTGTATTAATTAACGAGAGGCGGATTCGGCGCTGCGTCTATTCCGGGAGAAGTGTTAAACTTCGCTGTCAACAATGTAGCAGATACGATAACTCATCTTTAAACAAATGAAGAGAAAAAAAACGGTGTGCGGGAATCGCGCCGAAGGCTTGTAAATGAGACGTGGAAAATAACAATGTTCTCTCCACACAGGTACGATAGCAGGGAGATTAACTTTTGCCGGTTTTTGTTGGTGTAAATAGAATCGTCGGGTGGAAAAATTATATAACAGGTGTTGTAATATTCGCTGATTGTTATGTCTAGAGCAATTTTTTCGTATAGCCACGCGTTTCCGTCTACGAGTGCCGAAGGAAACAGGAAGGTAGACACACGTGCGTTATATTAACTTCTTCTTCTTGTTCATTTCGGCGATTCCCTCCGTCTTCTCCTGTCTTCTTGGTAGTCTCCTTTGTTAACATCTCTGACAGTCATTTTACAATGTTTTCGTTTCATTTTACGTACAAATTTTTGTATGAAACCTCAGGAGAAACGAATGTATACAGTTTGTCAGGAATTTCTTCTTCTTCTTCTTCTTCTTCTTCTTCTTCTTCTTCTTCTTCTTCTTCTTTGGCTTTATCCCTGTAATGACTACATCTTCTTTTCCTTTCATAGCCTTCTATCAGTCTGCCTACCTTTCGTAGCTTCAAGTCTGTTTCTTCCTTAGGTTTAATGATATAGGCACGTCAAAGCTGATGCTTCTTATTCCTGAAGGTTGACACTAGGAAGGAGATTAGTCCCCTCCACCAGAGTTATTAAAAATTTTAGTGAAAATCAGTAAAAACTTAACGAAGGCCTATGTGTAAGTCAGTTGCGTGTGTTAAAAAATGAGGCCTATAAATAATTTTATGGGAAGAATCTGAAATATTTCACTTGTCCTGAGGAAAGCTGGGAGCCCAACTTTGAAGCTAGTCTCACCCCCCCCGCACAGAAACTAGTCTCATCCCCCTCAAGAGCAGCTCCTAGTTACGCCACTGCGAGCGCGCGCGCACACACACACACACACACACACACACAACTGTTTAATTACATAGTACTAAACACTGTACTCACGGAATTTTTGATGGGGTCTTGAAAGAAAACAAAACGTTCACTAATAAAGCGTCGGTGAATGTTATCAGAGATATTGTATATTGTAAGCCGTTCCGATACCAGAATAACTTTAACTTTACACAGAGGAGCAGCAGTTCCTAATTACTTAACTGGTTCTATATTACTCCATCTAATGTTCAAGTAAGTTGTTTTTCCACGCGCTGTCTTTATTTAAAGTCTCAGAAACTAAATGACAAATATTGTAGATGATGCTAAACAGTACCGTAGAAATTGTTGGAATATCTGAGCAGGGTAAAAGCACGAAATGCAAAATTTACAAAACACTTATCAGGCCAGTGCTGACATATGCTTCATAAACCTGGACCATGACTAAAAATAGCGAGAGACTTCTAGGTTGCTGTGAAAGACGGATTCTAAGAACAATATTTAGAGGAGTACAAGAAAATGGAATGTGGCGCAGGCGCTACAATTATGAACTATACCATCTTTACGAAGAGCCGGACATTGCCAGGATAATCAAAATATACAGACTGAGGTGGGTTGGACACATAGAGAGAATAGAGGAAAGATAGCCTACGAAACATATTTTCTATCAGAAACCAATGGGTAGTAGAAAAAGGGGAAGACGCCGAAGTAGGTTCAAAGTCCAGATAGAGGAGGACCTCGGAAAGCTGAACATAAGAAACTGGAAAGCCAGGGCATGCAATAGGGAGGAATGGACTCGACCTTTGGAGCAGGCCAAGACCCACCAAGGATCGTAGAGTGATAATGATCTGAGCAGGCTACATGACAGACCTCTCTGCAGGCCAAGGGGAAACAGGAGTCTCGGCCGTTCCACGAGTGAAAACCCCAAAGTGGTCTAAATTCACTCTAAACCAGTGGTTTTCGACGGATGTACCGTGGCACACTCCTGTGCCGCAAGATTTGCTATGTGTGCCGCGAAACTTTCGAGACTTTTGATATTGCTGGTAAAAGTAATTGATATAATTTTACTCAATATTTATTTTGGAAAAGAAACAAGAGAAAAATATTCAAGAGTTTAAACACATTTTGCAGCGGACTTGTTGCCTTATGACTTACAATAAATTAGTAAAGATACACTAAATGGTTACAATAAATGATTTGATTTATTGATGAGAAAAAGTTGAACTTTTCGTTTCTTCCACAAAAGTTCAATTTGTGGTGGAATTGAAAATGAACACACGGACATTTCATGTTCACCCAAGAGAAATCTCTCGCGTTTCTTATTTTTTATGTTTGTTAGTGCCGGAAAGTCCAGCTCACACAAGCAGGTGGCAGAAAAATGTAACTGCTTCCACTGGTATTGTGGCTACTCTTTCTTCGCTAACATCCAAAACTTTAGAAGCGGTAGTTCCTGAAGTGTTCGGACTGATTTTTTCTTTCTCCAGAGGGAGGTCGATGGCGAATTAGGGGGACACATCCAGGGTCGGATTAGAAGCGCGTGGTTCCATATGATGCCATCAGACTGGTGCCCCACCCTCGATTCAAAATTTAACCTTTTATCGATTATTTACACTGATAAATGGCATACACAATTCCAAAAGTCAACATCTTTTTATTAAACTCTCAATACAACAAATATTTAGCCAAATAGTGATTACAATGAACATAGTAGTACTTACGCTTAGAAAATACTAATCGACCCAGTTTTTCTTGATTTTGCTTAACAAAGTCTTGTATAATATCTTCTAAATCGACCGATTCAAGTATTACGTTTTCAATATTCAACCTTCCTAAGACAATCTCTCATCTCCCATAGTTGAATTCAACTCACCTTTAATGGGTTTTAATACAGAAAATTATCTTTCAGATTCGCAGTTAGTTAATGGAATCGTCAAAAGCAGATGATAAGCAATGCATGTGGTTGATGCGCACCGTGAGGACTAAAATGTTAATTAGAATCCAGGCACGGTGGACCAAAACTGTTGAATGAAAATAATGATCCAGCAAGTGTGGACAAGAAAGTGTCAATGAATTGGGCCCAAGTGGGCTAAATGTATGCTTCTTGAGTGACGAATTCTGTCGGCTGGTCTTCCATAGTAGTTGAAATGATATGTAATAAATGCATTGATTCTGCAGGAAGAAAATGACAAGAAGTAGACTGTATACGAATAATTTTAATATCTGAATTAGTTACATTACAGCTGTATTAATTTGAAATGAGGTTGGCTAATACTGCGTTTGCGAAGTATTATAAATTTTGAATTGAAATGAAGTTATGGCGCTAGTTGGCCATAAGTACGAATGTAAGGCCTAAAGCCTACATTGAATGTCGAGAATAAGTGACAGCGAAAGCTGGGCTCGGCTCGGTATGACCGCCGCGAGCGTTTGATACGCACTGTGCAAAGTACAAACACGCGAATTTTGAGGCGAGGTAGTAAAGCAGATTAGCACCTAGAAAACGAAATCATCGCGCTACCGTACATAAGCTGCCCGTCAAAAATCAAAAAGATTTTTTAACACATTTTTTAATAAATTATAATACATTTACAATTTAATTTAAAAGAGTACAGTTCTTACTAACGATAGTTAGCTTCAAGGCTGAGTTGAACCTTGAGTTATGAGATTAGATAACGGCAGTCCGTCACTAGTTTAGAGATAAGCATGCATAAGATAAGCCTAGAGATAGGCGGTTGTAGGCCAAGATTGGCGAACAGCTGTTTCATATATGAATAAGTCTGGTTGACCAGTATTACTGACACAAGTGTGTGCAGTCTATAACATTATAAAACATGAAAGAAAAATACATAATTATACAATGTTTAATGCATGATCGGAAGCTCATCACATGATGGACCGATCGCTGGTAGCCCTATGCAAGTCATAGACGGCTACTTTAAAATTAATTGAGGCCCGTAGACCTGTACAGAGAGTTCATTACATGAACAAAATTGTTGTTGAACATGCTGCAGTTACATGTTCTATTGTATATTCAGCAGGGAGGCATGTATTGACCTAGACATGCTATTCCTGATGTTTCAGGAATTTACAATATAATAACGTATGAACAAGCTAGATGCTGAATGCGAGCCCCAGATATGACATGTATGTCATAATTTTAAGTAAAAGAATTGTGCATGCTTACTTGCAAAATGAATAAAATATAAAGTACAATATACAATAAACCTAGACGTGGCAGTTACATACGGCAGCCGCTAACAATAGTTTTTTGCATAGACATAATTTATGCGAATACAGTAACAATAAATCAGATAACATACAATACTGTGATTACAGAAACAATTGAAAATAAGTTTAGAAATAACCAAAGTTGTACACAATAGTGAGGAGGACATGATCCATGAATCAAATGTTCCACATACTAAAATACAAATAATAATAAAGCCTTGCATATTAACTAAACTAATACTTGCTTGAGCAAACAGACAGTTGCTGACTCAAAAATAATTAGGCTTATGCTAAAACGAGTGTTTATAACTTAACAAGTTGGAACATTTGACTTATGTGTCCTCAAAATAAAACAAGGTAATAACTCCCTTACGTTATTGTTCGTCTACTTTACAATTTTAAAATGAGACCACCAAAACATGCAATATACCCCATAACATCAAATGAAAATGTGTAAGACATACTATGCCACACAAATTAACATACAATACAAACATTAAGATACCACCAAAACTGTGATAATTAGAAGGGTGCAATGACGCAAAATTGACAAGAAAAATATTGTGATGATTCATCACGATTGTGTTGACCAAATGGTCATAATAAGTAGTAAGCCAATGGCTGAATAAAGTAGCATTGTGCTAAGTAATCATAATGTCAAATCTCGTCTCGCGCTGGCAACAGACATAATTTATGTATGGGTCTCCGCAAAACACCCGTAGGCGTGCGAATGTCCACGACACGAACCAAGTTATCTGGGCCGGGAAATGTGGCGATGATTACGCCAAATTTCCAGGCTAATGGAGGCAAGTTATCCTCAATAAGCAGCACTAAGTCACCAATGGAAACATTATCTTTGGCAAACTTCCACTTGTGACGCTGTTGCAACTGGTGCAAATAATCGCGAGACCACGCCTTCCAAATGCCCTGGACAAACCTCTGAAGGAGTTGCCAGCGCCCAAGACGAGAAACAGGAACGTGAGAAAGGTCTGGGTCCGGAATCGCTGTTAAGGGCGCGCAAATCAAAAAATGGCCCGGTGTAAGTGGCACCGGGTCGTTAACATCCGATGAGATAGCAAATAAAGGTCGAGAGTTCAGACATGCTTCTATCTGAGACAAAACGGTCGTGAACTCTTCGAAGTTTAGTATAGATTTGCCTACCACGCGGCGCAGATGAAATTTCAAACTCTTTATGCCGCTCTCCCAAAGGCCACCGAAATGAGGTGAGGAGGGCGGAATAAATGACCATGATATCCCCTGAGAGGATGTGAATGACTTAATCGAGGAGATGGCATCCTTATTGTGCCAAAAGTTGTAAATGTCATGTAAGATGGTGCGGGCCTTCCTGAAGTTTGTACCATTGCCGGAGTACAGCTGACTGGGTATACCTCGACGTGCCATGAAACGACGTAAAGCAGCTATAAATGCGCTGGCCGTAAGGTCAGACACCAATTCCAAGTGAATAGCCCTAGTCGCTAAGCAAACAAACAAAGATACGTATGCCTTAGTAAGAGTTCTAGACTTCTGCCCGCCATGACGAATCAAGAAGGGACCACCATAATCAACCGCGCAAAATAGAAACGGCCTTGAAGGAGTGACTCTAGGGAATGGCAGAATACCAAGTCTCTGAACCTGCTGTGTGGCACTAAACCTGATACACTTGAGACACTTACGAATAATGGAACGGACGACTAGCCGGGCATTAACAATCCACCAACGTTGACGCAGTGAATGATGCACGAGTTGAGCACCAGCGTGAAGTAAACGAATGTGTTCACGTTCGATGATAAGACGTGTAATATGCGCCGATGGGGGTAATACAATTGGATGTTTCGAATCGTAGGGTAACTGGGAATGCTGCAATCGTCCGCCCACGCGTATCACTCCAGAGTCGTCAAGAAACGGGTCGAGAGAAGCCAACTTGCTCCTAATGGAAACAGAAGATCCGTTCCGAAGACAACTAATTTCGGTTGGGAAGTGGATCGACTGAGATTGTTTTATGAAGAAATTGAGAGACTGATGAATTTCTACAGGGGTCAGATCGCCCGAAAGTTTGTCCGCAGATGAGTGCCTAATATTTCTGATGAAACGAAAACAGTAAGCGTATACACGTGTCAGCCGGTGCAACGAGGAAAAGTCCAACGATAAGTCAACAGCCAGGGTAGACATTAGCGACCGGTTATGTGTAGTTTTCTCTTCCGCGGTGACTTCAGAGGACGACTGAGTGGCCGGTACGAAGGATGGGAAGGGATTGGACTCTGACGATTGAGGCAGACAGCTAGGACCGTGCCACCAAAGCGAGCAATCGCGCAAAACGTCAGGGAAACACCCCCTAGATATAATGTCAGCAGGATTGCGTCGCGAATCAATGTGATGCCAGGTATAAGTTTGCGTACGACGCTGAATTTCAGCAACCCGATTAGCGACGTATGTTTTCCAACGCGTAGACTGCGCATGAATCCAGTAAAGAGCCACCATAGAATCAGAATACAAATGTACATTATCAATAAACGAATAAAGAGTAGGAATAACCTTAGATACGAGTCGCGATAATAACAAGCAAGCGCAGAGCTCGATGCGAGGTAATGACACCTGGCGTAGGGGAGCCACGCGAGATTTAGAGCACAAGAGGCGACAGGAAGCAGTAGAATCTTGATAAATGACTCGGATATATATGCAACAGCCAAACCCTCTCTCTGAGGCATCCGAAAAACCATGCAACTGAACTGCAACCGCCTCATGAATGCAACGAATGGATCGCGGGACCACTATTTTACCAATCAGAATCAATTTGTTACACAAAGAATGCCAATCCGAAAGTGACTGACCGGAAATCGGTTCATCCCAACCAAGCTTACAAAGACAGAGTAAGTATATGAGTATGTATAAGTATACACATAAGTGTATGTAGTAAGTGTTTGACGCTACTGAGTTGATAGCGCCATGATCGATGAGTGTCATGTGCCCAAGATCCATGTATTCCCTGATAAAGTCCGCGTAGTCGCGAGCGAGCTTGGGATCGCGCCTAAATCGACGCTCTAAGCCTAAGAATCTTGATTCGGCACTTGTGTAAGATTCCCCCAAGTGGGGATTATCAGACTTGAATGGGAGCGACACTATAAATCTACCCTCGTGGTTGCGCTGAGTAGAGCGCACAAAATGCTCTTCGCAAGCCGACTCGCTATCAGGGGTATCGTCAGGGATTGTTTCTGCCTCCCAAAATCTCTCGAGAGATTGCAGAATTTGAATGTCATTGTTCCTTGCCAGGAACGAAACAGCAGGACCCTCGGTGTGGCAGTGCTTGGGCAGATTGCCAGCCAGAATGTAACCCAGTTTTGTTTCCTGAATGATAGGGAAATTGGGTCCGTGTGTGTATTTATTGGCTAATAATAAATCCAGATAAAATTGTGCCCCTAATAGTATGTCGATCTGTGAAGATATATTAAAATCTGGGTCGGCGAGAAAAATTTTATTTGGAATGTGGAACCGGTTGATGTCAAACGAGATTGAAGGCAGATTGTGAGTTAAGTTAGATAAGACGGCACATTTCGCCTGGAAACTATGTCTCTGATAGCGAGAAATAATACGTATAGAAGCAATGTCAGTAGCGCAACACGCTGTGTTGTTTATTCCTGTGATCGGAATGTTAGATCTGGTTAGTTTAAGATGTAACCTTTTCGCAAATGATTTCGTACAGAAATTGATCTGGGAACCGGCGTCTAGAAGCGCTCTAGCTTTATGCCTGTTGCCAGCCTGATCAACGACATATACAACCGCTGTGGATAAAAGAACATTGTTTTTGCACTGTAATTTAAATGAGCAATAATTGCTGCTGGCAGCTGTTGATTTCGGCACGTAATTTGCGTGCAGCAATGTGTGGTGTCCTTTTGAACAAATTTTACAGACCTGTTTACTCTTACAGTTCGTTATCAGATGACCTGCTCTAAGGCAGTTGATACAACATTTACGATTTGCAACCAATTGCCCCCGCTCAGCGGCACTTAATATACGAAAATTATTACACATGTAAAGCGGGTGGTCAGATTTACAACACACGCATGAATAATGCTTTGCCGCTGCGTGATAGCTCTTAAAGGTATTGCAGCCAGCAGTATTTCTTAAGCTACATTTCTCAAATTTATTGTTGGGTTTTACGCTAAGTTTGTTGAATTGCTGTCCGGGTTCAATAGGCATTGTATTTTCTAAAAGCTGTCTGCGTAAGTTTAAAAAATGCGTAAAGTCTTGAAAGCTAGGCAAGTTGTCAGGGTCTATTGACTCCTTCCAAAGTTTTAAAGTAATAGGGTCAAGTTTGGTGGAGAGCAACTGTATGGTAATAAATTCAAATGAATTCACTGACAGCTTCATTGCCGCCAGTGAATTAACGGAAGACGTTATTGTATTCGTAAACTCCGCCAAGCTTTGGACTGAGTCCTTTATTGTGGACTTAACCTGAAGTAGGTTTTGTACATAGTATTTGGCTAATATAAATGGGTTGTTATACCTTTCGGACAGCAAGTTCAACGCTATTACATAATTTTCTTGACAAATGGGTAATGATTTAATTAAATCTAATGGTTCACACTTCACAGAGGAATGCAAATAATGCAGTTTTTGCACTGGTGTTAAATCGGATCTTGAATGCACTAGATCATTGAAAATTGAATAAAAATGTTGCCACTCAAGTATGTTGCCTGAGAAGCAGGGCAAACTTATCGGCTTTAAATGCATAGGCGTCGATAATACGGGAGGCACAGTCTGAGTATTAAAAGTGTCAAGAAGTTGTAAAATGTTTGCCTCAGTTGAGTATATCATTTCTTCAACCTCAACTCGGTCTGCCTGAGCAACGCTCGTGTCTTTACTGATAAGCTCTATCTCAGACTGTACCTCGTCGTACTTCGAGGCCAAGCTTTTGAGACTTTCCAGTCTTACAGTTAGAAAATGTTTTGTACTTTGATTTATGTCAAATGAATTTACCGCGGATTGTATCCGCACTATCGCGGACTTTAATCCGCCTCTCTTTCTGGTCAGCACCTTGAGGCCTTCTTCAGACATTTTACGCACCTTTTTACTGTTGTTGGTGGTACCTCGTTGGCGACGTCCCGCAGCGTCGGCTCCTTGGTGCAGATGGTGAACAGCTGGCAGAGATGACCACTTTGAGTAAGCACTGCAGCCGGCAGGAACTTGCTACTACGTTGTCCGAAGATGACGAGCGAAATGGCGACGCAAATCACGCCACGGTCGCATTAGCTGACGTGCTAATTCGCCCGTGATGGCCAGAAACAGATGTAAAAAAATATTAAATGGAAATCCAGGTCCGGAGTGACCAAAAAATGATTAGTATCCGGTCCGAGTGGACCAAAAAATGGTTGATGCGCACCGTGAGGACTAAAATGTTAATTAGAATCCGGCCCGGAGGACCAAAAAATGGTTGATGCGCACCGTGAGGACTAAAATGTTAATTAGAATCCAGGCACGGTGGACCAAAACTGTTGAATGAAAATAATGATCCAGCAAGTGTGGACAAGAAAGTGTCAATGAATTGGGCCCAAGTGGGCTAAATGTATGCTTCTTGAGTGACGAATTCTGTCGGCTGGTCTTCCATAGTAGTTGAAATGATATGTAATAAATGCATTGATTCTGCAGGAAGAAAATGACAAGAAGTGGACTGTATACGAATAATTTTAATATCTGAATTAGTTACATTACAGCTGTATTAATTTGAAATGAGGTTGGCTAATACTGCGTTTGCGAAGTATTATAAATTTTGAATTGAAATGAAGTTATGGCGCTAGTTGGCCATAAGTACGAATGTAAGGCCTAAAGCCTACATTGAATGTCGAGAATAAGTGACAGCGAAAGCTGGGCTCGGCTCGGTATGACCGCCGCGAGCGTTTGATACGCACTGTGCAAAGTACAAACACGCGAATTTTGAGGCGAGGTAGTAAAGCAGATTAGCCAACCTAGAAAACGAAATCATCGCGCTACCGTACAGCATGTATATATTCGGAAACACGTCAATCGTTTTACAATCAACAATCTAGTTTTATATTTTGACGGACAAACTGTAGTATCATGGAATCTATCATCGTCATCCGAACAATTTGGAAAAACCCTCTTTCTTGCAATTTACTCGCGGCACAAAGTGCTTCAATTCACTTAGAAGATCGTTATTCCAATCGTTCGAGATAACTTCTATAAGAGCTTTCGCTTGATTTTCCAATTCGACACTGTCCATGGTTAATAACTGCGTAAGAAAACCAAACAACTGTGTAATGGAACCATAAGCTTTGCTTTGCTTAGTCAATTCATCTGAATGGTGCCCCCTCCCCCCCCCCCAGGCAGCTGAGAGCCTGGTGCCCGGTGCTGCACTATATCCTAGCATTATGGATATCCGCCACCGGTCACAGCACATGAATGGGGGGGGGGGATTGTTGCCAACTCTTATGTCAGTGTGCCGCGGAAGCTCACTAAATAAGGTAGTGTACCGTCAACACAAAAAGGTTGAGAAGCACTGCTCCAAACCGTGACAGCTTTATAAAAGCGCTGACTTTAAGTTCAGGTTTAATTATCGTTCAGACATTACTTTCGATCGACACGTCTACAATCTACTCCAATCTACTTCAACACAAACACGTATTCAATCAGCTAATATAACAGTTGACAATCCATCGACTGGAGAAACTATCGAACCACCGACACTCGACAGTTAGTTTTAATCGAATTCATGTTTTCACCGGTTTAGCTTTAATAAGCTGTCTGTCTTGTATTACGGCAGGCGGAACTGTTGCGGGCGCACCCGTGTACCTGACATCATTAAGTAGCGGTTTAATATTCCGTCTGCTCAGTGCAAACCAAATGACCTTTAGTTTGACCTCTGACCGGTGCGTGCCGGGTATATTCGGTCGTCTCCCCCCCCTCCCACTGATTGGCGCGATTTGCCTATAATTATGGTGTTCCGAAATTTAATTATACTAGTGGGGTGAGAGAGAGAGAGAGAGAGAGAGAGAGAGAGAGAGAGAGAGAGAGAGAGAGAGAGAGAGAGAGAGAGGAAAATTTTGTTTTAAAAATAGATTGAACACTATTCATTTTACAAAATCAATGAACTGAACACAAAAATAAGAAATACCTGAACCCTTAACTCACAAAAACTTCAGCAAGCACTTTGGAGGTTATACACGCTTCGGTCAGCTTAACGTTACTATAATTATTTAATGACTGCATTAAACACACTTTATTTTCGGAGTACAGAGACTTCACTATTTTATTTTATTTTAAGATTTCACTGCACACATTTTTGTTTCATAGTAAATGAAACAGAGAAACCAGGTACAAAACTGAAGGTAAACGGACAAATCATGTGGTAAAAATCATAATAAGAGCGAGTGGCTGACACTCATAATTATGAAAATGCTGACATTCCCGTTCGGGGCGGTTCGGGCCTCGTCGGAACTATTCGTCTCTGTCGCTAACACTCGGGATTAGCGACTGTTGACTGTAATTTTGCGTATACTGATTCCCCCCCTCGAAAGGTGTCTACACAGTCCAGGAGGTGCTGAGAGCTGCTTTGCACCGCAAGCAATAGTAGCAAGCAATTCGCCTATTACGCGAATCGGTTATTGATCAGTCAACAAAATTAATCTCACAAATCTCGTCATTTAAATATGAAATCAATCTCTCAATAAATCCTTAAACATATTTAAATTATTTAGGGGGGTTCACTAAACCATTGAACCTTATGAACGAGCCGCCACTGGTTTCTCTGCTACTTAGTCATCTCCCATTTAATACGCGGTTTTCACACCGTCTCTTGGAAAACAATTTAACAGAGTCTTTCTGAATTACCTAAGTTAATTGCTGATTGTTTATTTTGAGTTTCAGATTTTACTACTTCAATTATTTTATTTTATTCATATTACATTGTATTTTTTGTTGCGTCATATCGACCATTCTATATTTATTTTGAGAACTGTATGGTTTTTAGTGAAAGTCTGAGAAATTCGAACTATGTAAGTCACGCTAACGGAGGGAGAAGAAGAAGGAAATTTAGAGTCCATAAACATGGGCTTGCAAAAGACACTCCCACCTCGTGGAACGAATCGATACTAGCGATAGTGATCTATGTTTAGAACGGGTATCGGTTCCACGACTTTAAACATCGTAGGCGCGGCCTAGATATTAAGCTATTAACGTGAATTATTATTATGTAGGCCTGTATTTAAATAACTACGACTGCAAAGAATTACTGTTTAGCGATATGAATTTGACGGAATAGCGATATGAAAAGAGAAATGTCTTTTGATAATAATATTTAAAATTCCAAAGATAGACATCCCCATTTAAAGTGTTGGCGAACTAGAAATTTACAAAATATTTGATTATATAAACTTTACCGTCTTTGTGGAACAAATGGATGGCAATACTGTGTCCAACATTTGTAACAAAATGTTATGACGTGCATAATGCTGTTGTAGGAGAAACTAAAATAGGCGGAATAAGTGCACGAAAAGTAGAAAGCTTCAAAGTCTGTCAGTGATTGGTTATTGAATCCAGTTACTGAGACCGGCAGAAAGGGCGTATTTACGGGGGGGGGCAACGGGACCCCCTCACAGGGTCGAAAAGTGACGAATTTTATTATCTCTTAATTTTAAGACTGTTTTATTATTTTTTCAGCTCTGTACGTTAATGTAATAGTAATTCTTTTTTAAATATACAAACAGGTTTATTACACAGCATTAGCGTGTACGTTTGAAATATAAAATATAGCAAAATCAATTCAATCAATAAGTATCTTGTAAACAACGTTTCAATAACGCGTATTTTTATTGTGTTACTATACCGTTTACTTTAATGGAACTGATTTCAGCCAGTTTAAAGATAGTAATGTTGGTTAGTCATAACTCGTTTTTTTCTTTTGTATGAAGAGAATCCCCCGAATTTTTTTGAAGAGAAAAGAATTCTTTTGTATGTATGACCCCGAATCCCCCCCCGCAAGGCCAATTTCTAGATACGCCACTGACCGGCAGAGAATTCTTTAACGAATAGGTAAAATAATGAAAGATAATACCACATGAATGTTATTAAACATAAGTCCAAAATTCTGGAACCCAGTAGGCATGATGCCGATAGGTGAGCACTGGAAATGCTAAGAAACATTCAGTATCAGAAAAACTGATACAAAGCCACCAAATCGTCTCTCAGAAAGAGAAGAGTGAGGACGAATCTCCTGCCCCCCAAAACAGGGGCCTTTCGGTTAAGGTATGGTAACCCTGACAGAAGAGTCTCTGGTCTTCCTTGTAGGGAGTTGTTCAACAGGCCAGTGACCTGTTCATGTAAAACTTTGTAATACTTGTAGTATCCAAAGCAGCCTCGGAGTAAGGTCAGTACCTACTTTATTCAAAATTTGTAGTAACGCAGCCTTACGTAGGTAGACGTAAAATGGCGATTTTTACACGCTTCTGATCCCGGATAATCACTCCAGGGTCCACTTTGGGACGAACAGGACTCAAATTACATGATCCGGAAATTCCATGGAGAATAGGCTACAAATCTTGCGGCGTTTACATAAATTTGCCTGGGAGGGGAAGGTCCAGACAGAAGTATATGCATGAGAGAGAAGAAAGAAGACAGTATGTAGTTATTAAGAGACTGCTGAGGGAAGAAATTACAAACCCACCAACCTCTGGGTTGAGAAGAAGAAGAAGAAGAAGAAGAAGAAGAAGAAGAAGAAGAAGAAGAAGAAGAAGAAGAAGAAGAAGAAGAAGAAGAAGAGTCAGGTAAACGTGCATTCACTTCACGTGAGAAGGAAATCTGTTCACTTCAAATATGAGTGAACGGGTTATCAAAAACTCGTATTAATGAAGAAATTTGTGTTAGTGGTTGAAATCACAATCAAAATGATCAATATTGCACACCACTATATGAAAATTATTCCGATTAGCGCTTTCAAGCTTCACAGCTCATCGTCAGATCAGGAATAGCTATTCCTGATCTGACGATGAGCTGTGAATCTTGAAAGAGCTAATCGGAATAATTTTCATATAGTGGTGTGCAATATTGATCATTTTGATTGTAAAAACTCGTATTATCATCTTAAATGTTCGGAGGAATGTGTTCAACCGGTGGTACCAACCCGCGGAACTTGTTAGTATGTTAAGTGGCACGCGATAACACACATGTGTTTAGTTGTTATTCTTACTTGTAAAATGTTTACCCAAAGTATAATAAACTTATCACAAGAATAGAAGTACAGAAATAAATTCGAATCAAACCAATCAAGCACACATTAACCTTCGAAATGTTTCATCTAATAGTAATTAAAGTTTCTCACGTCGCTACACTACACTACTGTACACTTTTTTCTTTTTCTTAGCGTATGAGCCACTGTGGACTATTGGTTCCTCCCTTCCTCCTCTCCCACATCTCCTTCATTCTTGATCGATGTCTCTCCCTCCTTTCGTCAGTCCAGATGGCACCTGTCCTCTTCTTGGGGTTTTCCTGTAAACCTTGGGTCATTTTTAATTTCTTTTGAGTGGCAAGCATTCTTCAATGTCTTCCTGAGTAATCTAGAGTTCTTCTGTGTCTTTTTCTGTTTCTTTGAACAACGTATTGGACATTTTGAGCTTTCTGAAATAGTTAAAAAGCTTCCCTGTTAGTCTGTCAGGATTCATTCTTTGAACATGTCAGTAGAAAGTAATTCTTCTTTTTCTAATTACGTCTGTGATTTTCTCAACACGTGTGTACAGCTCATTATTGTGGCGTGTTCTGTACTGTTCTCCGTCTTTTATTGATCCCATGATTTACTCATGTACACTTTATTTTTATTTCTTTTTTTAAGATTTATGTTTATTAATAAAGTAGAAAATTTCCGTTAGAAGTCGCTAGTTCTGCAGTTGCATTGTGTGTCACTTCTATTACACGTTCATCACGGAACGAAATTGCAGCTCGGGGGTTTTGTAACCGTGACGCACCTTTGTTTAAAAGAAGTTTCACTTCAACATGTATAGTAACGTAATTAACAAGTAAAATGCGATGAAAGTGTAATAAACACACAGTTAAATGAAAAGAAATACGTCACGTGTATAGTGAGATTATAAACCGCAAGCAGCGAATGCACGGAATTGCATCACCACGTAAAATGCATAATTTATTGTGACGCTGCCTGAAGCTTCTTCCATGTCTGACTCACTGCACGTAAATATATTTGTGTCTTGGGTTCGGTTCAATCCATCGCTGCGCTGTATACAAACCCATTGCAATGTACTTACTTGAGTATTTAAATAACGTAAGTGCATTTCTAGCTTAATGGACCCTACCTCTTTGTTTCTTTTTTGTCAGTCTAAGAATTCGTTCTTAAGTCCGTTCCAGCTGAAACTCTGTCAGTTGGCCAAGGAGGGTAGAAGAGTAAACGCACGAACAACATTCGTCAGTACGTGTGTATTATCCTAATTGCGACGAAATTATATTTTACGTAATTTATCTTCGATTAGTAGCTAGTAAATTTTCAATTTTTAAAATAACTGATCGGCTGATATAATATTAACAAGAAAAATTTTGAAAATCCCCGTCGTTGTTATTGTGAGTAAAAGAATAAAATTGTTCTACTTTCGAACGCTGTTTAACGTTTTAAAATATTTAAAACTGTTATACACACACTGTATTTGTGCAACGCAAGGGTAAATGAACCATCGGCTGAATCGGAGCTGATTATTATCGGAACAAACTGTGTGTCCAGCTTTCGACGCCCTGCGTCGCAAATCCTGGTACGGAAAGGTAAGGGATTCTTTACCTTCTAGAGTAGTAATTATGTATCTCTGAGTGCTGAGAACTGTTTCAGTCTTACGGGGGGGGGGGGTCGCTCCTTTCAAGTGTCTGTTCTGGTACTCCACGTGCAGAATCCACCTCCACGAGAGTCCCACTGGACAAAGTTAGTCTCAGGCTTGACATGCGCAGTCCCTGCGAGGTGACCACTTCATGCCCTAAGTGCGAAACGTAAGTGAGGCATTTCCAGAACAGTAGCCTACCGTCAGAATCCTTACTAAATCGACCTGGTTTGTTTGTAACCGAGAGATCAGGACGGGCCTCCGTCTGTAGACTTCGTTTTCTCTCGCCAGCTTCCTCAGACTCACACTTACTTGACCTGGCCAAGAAGAAGGTCACCTCCATCACATTATGCAAAGAGCCCGAACTCTGCTGAACGACCCACTATAATTAACTTACGTAGGATTCTTCGTATCGTAGAATCGTAGGATATGCAGATGATATTAATATTATGACAAGATCCCAAGGAAGAACAAAAGAGACCTTCCAGGAACTCAAAGGTGAAGCAGAGGAGATAGGATTACAGGTTATTACAGATAAAACAAAGGTTATGATCACCACTCGAAGGAAAACCAGAAAAATTTTGAAACGAACCGCTGAACCTGGAAATAATTAATCAGTTTAAATATTTGGGATGTTGGATGGCAGAAGATAATGAAGAAATAAACGAAATAAGGAAAAGAGTATATGCCGCAAATAGAGCATATGCTTTGTTGACAACTACATTAAAGACAATGAATATCCACCATCAGCCCAAGGTCACATTATATGAAGTTATGATTAGACCGGTGATAACATATGGCAGCGAGACTTGTACTGTGAACAAACAAGTCGCTAACATGGTGAATACTTTTGAAAGGAGAATTTTGAGGAGAATATATGGACCAATCCAAGTCAATGGGATACGGAGAATGCGTCACAATGAAGAACTACACAATCTGTATAAAGACAATGATCTGGCCACCACCATCCGACTGCATACATTGCAATGGGCAGGACACATCATTAGGATGGAAGGTAACCTGATATTTAGGAAGGTACTGTTTAGTCAAATCGAGGGTAGAAGGCCTGTCGGAAGACCCAAGAAACGCTGGATTGACGCAGTGGTGAGGTTTGCTGATAATTTACTTAAAATAAAACGATGGACATCGATCGCTAAGGAAAGTGAAAAATGGAGGCGGATGATTATGGAGGCTAAGGTTCGACTCCGAACTGTGACCCCATGGAAGAAGAAGAAGAGGATTCTTCTTCCAATGAAATCACTACCAACATAATATCAATATCTCGCTCTCCCAGAGGTTGCTGGGCTTGCAATTTGTTCCCTTCCGAAGACTGTCTCTTAATCACCACATAACTTCTTCCTCGTTTTATCACATCCACGTACTCCTGGTTTCTCCTCTCGATCAGGGCGGCGAACCAGTTTCAATGCTGTAGCAGGTGACCAACAGTACTGCTTCTCCTTCCCGCAATGGTTTTAAACAGAATCCATTTTATCATCCACTTTCTTCAGTACTTCATCATTAGTCATTCTGTCTGTCCATGGTATTCTTAAGGCTCTCCTCCCCAGCACCACATCTCAAAAGCTCCAAAGTAGCTCCTCTCCAGTTTTTCTCAGTTCCAAACTTCTGAGCCACATGTGCGCATGATGCAAATGAAACATTATATGAACTTCTTCCTGGTTTCCAGGAACACGTTGCTGGACGTCAGAAGAAATCTTTTCTTGAAGAAAGGAATCTTTTTTTTGCTCCTCTTGCTTGTGCAATCTACTTTATATATCACTAGTGCATCTCCCGTCTGAAGTAATGCAGCTCTTAAAGATGTTAAATTTTTTTTTAAGCACTGCTGAAACTCATTCTCGGAATTGTTTTTAAAATCTCTAGTGAAGCCTTGTGTACGTCGAAACGCTCTCGTTTAATCTCTAGTGAAGCCTTGTGTACGTCTGAAATCGTGTCGAAACGCTCTCTTTTAATCGCCACTTTGAGTTTCGAGAATAGCGAAAAGTTCCATGGAGCCAAATCAGCCACTTTTTATTCTCTTTCTTCAGTTCTAACTGTCAATGATGATCCTGGCCGTGGATCATTTCTTCTTGTTCTGATAGTTCCTATCCATTTCGGATGTTGGATATCATACAGACTATTTTAACTTTCTGCACTGCTCCACGGAGTAAGTCGGTTGTATTCATGTCAAACCAGGTCCTTAAGTTGCTCAGCCATGAGATTCTCGGTCGCCCAACTCCTCTCTTTCTAAGTACTTTTCCCTGTAGTATGGACTGCAATAAGTAACATCTCTGTTCATTTCTCATGAGATGTCCCAGATACTGAAGCTTTCTTATCTTCACTTTGTTAATAACTTCCCTATATTTCTCCATCTTTCTAAGAACTTCAACATTAGTTACATGTGCTGCCCATGACATGCTCAGTATTCTACGGTAAAGCCACATTTCGCAAGATGGATCATCTCTACTATCACGAAATCTTGCATATCATTTAAAATAACTTTCTTACAACTCGTTTCTTCACTACCACAAACAGTTTGAATCATTTTAAAAGTTTTACCCAATTTAAAACAATATTTAATGTTGGCACATGGCTTCATTGTTGAGAAGGTGCTGTTAATTGTTACGTCATTACGAATAACAATTGTGAAATTAGTAAAAATATGTCGCTAGTTAACTCATTTATTCGTGTGCAGATGGCGCTTGTGGTTATGCAGTCACCTTTCCCTTTGGACAGACTGTGTATACACACAATATTTGCGCATCCAGATCTCTCTCCAGCAAGCTGAGGCGTACGTCAATGGTCACTGGTGTCCAAATTTCATCGCTGTACGCAACATGGGGTGATTGTTGTTCGCGTTAACGAGGACACTGAAAGACCACATGCTGGACACTGCGGTACCTCTCCGACCTCTCGTATCTGAACAAGTTTGGTGTGTGTGTGTGTGTGTGCGCGCGCGCGCGCGCGTGTACGTAGGTATGAAAGTGAGCGCTTTTGCACGTATTGCGTTTTAATTATTATCAGAAAGATCGTATGAAACCGCGCAGACACAATCGAATAATCTAGTCTAGTCGCGCGTAACAATCGAGAGTATAACAATCAATTTCCGGAAGACGGCCAAACAAAGGGTACATGACCTGTCGATAATAAACAATGCAATCGACAGTCGAGTTTTAATCGAATTCATCATTTTCGACTGAAAATGTGCTGTCTGTTTCTTCGTAACTGAAACAACTCTGTGCGACAGGCGGAACTGTGCACGCGCGCGGATGTGTGTGTCGGCGCGTAAAGCGGACGCACCCGAGCAGCTACCTTACATCATTAAGTAGCGATTTAATATTGCGTCTGCTCTGCGGCTGAGAGTTGACCTTTGTTTTGAACTTTGACCCGCCGTGTGTGTGTGTGTGTGTGTGTGTGTGTGTGTGTGTGTGTGTGTGTGTGTGTGTGTGTGTGTGTGTGTGTGTGTGTGTGTGTGTGTGTGTGTGTGTGTGTGTGTGTGTGTGTGTGTGTGTGTGTGTGTGTGTGTGTGTGTGTGTGTGTGTGTGTGTGTGTGTGTGTGTGTGTGTGTGTGTGTGTTGGCTATCACCGGCAGTGCACGTTTGCAGTGAATAGTGTATAATTATTGTCCCCTGAATGTCAATTCTATTCAGGAATGAGATAAAGGGGGAGGGGAGAAAGAGAGAAAATGAGAGGGGGAAAACAGAGAAAGAAACTAACCGACTAGATCAGTGGTTCCCAAATTTTCAGGCCACGGTCCAGGCTACCAGGCCGCGGACTCAAACGGTCCAGGCTACCAGGCCGCGGACTCAAACGGTCCAGGCTACCAGGCCGCGGACTCAAACGGTCCAGGTTACCAGGCCGCGGACTCAAACGGTCCAGGCTACCAGGCCGCGGACTCAAACGGTCCAGGCTACCAGGCCGCGGACTCAAACGGTCCAGGCTACCAGGCCGCGGACTCAAACGGTCCAGGTTACCAGGCCGCGGACTCAAACGGTCCAGGGTACCAGGCCGCGGACTCAAACGGTCCAGGCTACCAGGCCGCGGACTCAAACGGTCCAGGTTACCAGGCCGTGGACTCAAACGTGTTTGAGGAACCAAACGTTTCGGCCTCGACAGCGGCGGTCATCTTCAGTGGTAAAGATTACCAACAGATATTCGCCGTAAACACCTCAGTACACGGGCAAACCACAGTTGGCGAACAGAGGCTGGTACTCTTTACCACTGAAGATGGCCTCCTCTGGTGAAGCTAAAACGTTTGGTTCTTCAACCATAAGACCACGGCCTGATTGGAAGAACCGTTTCAATAACGGCGTAGCGCGGAATTCATCCGTTTAAATAATAGCCTACTCCCTACTTTTGTTTCTCAACTTTTTCATGACTTTTGTGATTTTTTATAGCCAAATTGTTCTCCTAATAATTTTTTCATGGCATTCCATACTTTATCTAAACCTTCCTTGTATTCTGTAAGTACAACAATATCATTAGCAAATATTAATAATATCAGGTGTTAACTATAATAATGTCAACCACAGTGCAACGTGACTGCCGACTAACAAATGTTATTAATTTGCCAGTAAGTTTACATTGACACGAACATTTAAAACTGTTATTTGTAATCGTTAAGAAATGAAACAAATAAAACCAAGTGAACAGCAATTTTTATGGAAATACGTAATAATTTATGGACTCGCTAATTGCTAGTGACAGTTGTACTCGACTAGTGTTCATTAAAGTCTAATTCGTATTGCTTGGCGACAAGTGGACTGTGAATGTGCACCGTGTTGAATACGGGGCGTTCTCTACTGAACTTTAAAGTGACGAAACTTAATCATCATCGGCATCAGTGGCGTAAATACGGGGAGGGGAACATTCGGGATCACCCCCACAACTATTAAAAATCATCATCATCTTCAAGGATTAAACCAAGGATGGTTTGTTCCGGTCTCAAATAGGCAAAGATTAGAGCTGATCACTCCAGCGCTTCCTCGGACGTTCCACACCTCTCCGTCTCCACGGCTTATAGTTCATAGTTGTTTGGGGATGCGGCACTCATCCATTTGGCAAAGATGTTCCCAACAATTCAGCCGATACTGGTCAATCCTCTCGAGTATACTCATAGTATTCAGTTCCTGCCTCATATCTGTGTTTCTTCTATGATCACGAAGAGTATACACTGCCACGTGCCTGAGAAATCTCATTTCAGCCGCTTGGATGCGACTGGCCTGGCCTTTCGTTAACGCCAATTCTCGGACCCATAAAGAAGTGTGGGAATAGCCATCACCTTGTATAATTTTAGGCGTGTTCCTTTACATGCTGACTTAAGGATTCGCCTAATGATCCCGCACATAAGGTTGAACTTATTCACAACGTCGTTGCTTGCATTATAAGACACACTGTAGCCCAGGTATTCAACCCTGCTGACTTGTTCCAGGACAGTACCATCTATAACAATTTTTGCCCGTACGGGATCAGTTCCACGAGAAACCATCACCCTGGTCCCATCGCCATTAAAAGTTTCAGTGTAATTCCGTAATCACTCAAAGTAGATAAGGCTTCTAAGCCAGTCAGATAAGGCTTATAAACTAGTACGCTCCCTGAGCTGCAGAGCTCGCTCACTAGTTTGAAATAAGTAAATATATTATTGGATAAAGTTTGATACCACATAATTTATCAATTATCATTACAAAAATCCCGAGATTACTCTACTTTTTTGTTTACTAAAGTAACAATTGAGCAGCAATTATACAATAAACGCTAAAAATTCCACACAATCGGATTTGTGTTAAAAATCCTTTAGGATGACATTCGGCTGGAATTTCACAATTTTTTCCAAATTTTTGATCCTATTTTTAGACCCTTTGGGTAAAAAGCTTGAAAATTTCCTAAACTCTACGTTCAGATTCTGGTTGAAATTCTTTTTAACTTGATATCCCCACATGCAAATTGCAATCCGACGTCATTTAATTTTCTCTTTGAAAGCTCGATTCATCGATTTCCACCGTAGTGCCTTGTCGTCTGGTCACAGTTGGGTTTTGCAGTAAGCTGTTTGTGCACGCGTCACTTGATATCGTTTTTTCAGTAAGTTATTGTTGGTCAAATGATTCCTAATATTTTTAGTCACTGTTAGACACGTTTAAACATTGTTATGAGTTGGTTTACATTACATGGCTGGACTGCCACAGCGTTTGAGTGTCTAGAAAAAATTCAGATTTTCTACAAGTCAAGAAGGTGGGAAAACGATCAGATCGCAAAGAACGAACGTGAGTAAACTGCCACACCACGACCGCGCAGGACTGCTAGTATGTGTTGGTCGTTAAGAAAGTAAACCCTTCTCGTGTGCTTTCACAGTGTAGAATTTCTGAGAATACTGTAAGACAAGTAATGATGGACATGTGCTATAATTCTGTAAAAAGAATATTGGTGCAGTAAAAATTTCGTTTCTGATAATATCTGCAAAAGAAATGTTCAATATACCAAACAAATTAAAAACCAACTTTTGACAATGTGTTTTAGTTTTTGTTAGGTTAGATTGAAAGTAGACTAGATAGAGTGAGAAATGTAGAGATAAGACAAGCGATGGGAATCCACCTTGACATTATAGAAACAATAGAAGCAAGAAGACTGAATTGGTTCGGACACCTAAAAAGAATGTCGGATGAGAGATGGCCAAGAAAGGTATGCAAATGGACTCCACCCTCTAGAAGAAAAAAATGAAGACCTAAACATTCATGGAAAATGGACGTAGAAGATGCAATGAATGCAAGAGGACTTACAGAACAGGACTGTTTAGACCAGTGCCAGTGGAAGCTAGGATGCAAGAGGCGGCGCCAGCCGTAATTAAATCGCAAAAAAAAAAAGATTGAAAGTTTTTAAAAATCGATTAGTTTATAATAATTAATCAACCCTACAGATATTTCGGCACGATAAATAACACTTTGTGTGTGTACAGAAATTAATTATTATCGAATATTTATAAAATTAGATGGTAAGAATCCTGAATTTCTATTTCCCGTGGGCTACCTTTCTCTTTCAATCTTGAGCCCCTCCTCCCCACTAGGAACAGACCCGTTACTATTTTTTCACGTATATTACTTAGTATCTATGACTTTGTCTGTATTTAAGTCATTGAAAATGTTTTCAATACTGTTTATACTTTAATTAAACACCCTTATAATCTTAAACGTAGTGTAAAACTCACTACACAAACAGCAATGACCTTTTCAAACTCACTACACAAACAGCAATGACCTTTTCAAATTCACTACACAAACAGCAATGACCTTTCCAAACTCATTACACAAACAGCAATGACCTTTCCAAATAATTCGCAGTTAGAAATGTTAATTTTTGAGGTTTGGATCGCATGGATTACGATGGTACTATCAGCTTTTGAGGCTTACACTGTGAAGCAGGATAGAGTTATTTTAATATCTGAAACACGCATCAGCTTTATAACGCAAACAACACATGGGAACAGTCCAAGGTCTGTTACCTTCCTACGCGATCGTGGTGTGGCAAGTTATTCAAGACATTCCCTTGCAACTAACCCTTTTCCTACTTGCTTGGCCGCTGTGGCAATTCGCCCATAGCTGTAGATACTTGAAACGGTGTGGCAATTTACCTCCGATCTACGAAGGCCGGTGGGGTTATCCTTAAAAAGCCGCAATTTATGCAGGCCATATTGTACAGTTAGTTACCTTCGTACAGTTATGAGGTTTGTACCTGTACGCCCAGAAAGCCGGTTCCAAAACTCTCTGTGTAATGAAATTTGCCTTTTTAGGTAACGGTTTTCCTCTCGTACGCGCAGTATCGAGACTTTCCTGCTATCGATAAACACATTTGATTGTGTTCCACGTCACCGCAGCGCGTATTGAACACGGTACGCGTGTAACTGGAGTGTCACTTGTAACAGAAAGAGAAAGAGCCAAACAATTTGCAGTGCCCGAATGAAGCCGGTTTGTACGCCCACACGCGCACACGCACCTACCATATACGGAGGCGTGCCAACCGTGGCCCACTGTTCGCGGCGTCCCACGTGCTCACAACAACTCGGTAGCCAGACTCCCAGCTGTTTTTGTTTTCTGCGGTCAAGTTTTTGGGACAACGCTAAACGGCGGCTATTCACTGTTTACTATTGTGGCCGTCTCTAACAATGAATCATTGTTGCGAATCTGTTACCATGGAAATCACTTCAGCGTCGATTGCCACATTGAAATCGGTAACTATAGTTTTGTTGAGAGTCTGCGACTGAAATCGTTATATTTCGAAGTCTTTGTTCTGAATGTTGTACTCTGTTCACTGGGAGACGTTGGTACTTACAGGCGTTGACTGCCATTTTAGGATCGAATTTTACTTGTAACCCCCTAAGCTGCAGAAATCGCTCACTTTTTAAACCTATAACTTTTATTATTACATAAATTTCTATATTAGTTAATTTTTCAGCCCCCCAAAGTACTGTCCATTGGGTCCCATAACCTTGATGAAGGGAAACTTCCAATCGCAACTATTCGTGGTTGGGGATGGGCACCTTATGGTGGCTAACGCGGCACTGGAGATCTAGTGTCAGCCGGTATAAGCTTATACCTGTCCCCCCTCCCCCTCTACCAAGTGACACGGGCCTCTTTTGAGGCCGGATGAGCGGGTAGAGGTACAGTGCACTCTCGTGTCCTTGGTATGGGAAACCGTTCCTAGAGGCGACAGTGTCTGTCCCATATTGAGCGGCTGTCGATCCCTTTGTCACTAGGGGATTATAACAGTGACGCCATGTCCGTGGTAACAAGGATGAAGTCCTCAACGGTTTGTATTTGAACAATAGCGGAGGAGGCAGCCCTCTGCCTGGGGTTAGTACAGACAGGAGCTTAGTTGAGAAGCTTTGAGATGGCAGCCCCTCACTCAGCTTGCCTTGCGAAACGTTGGTGGCGTATCCAAGGAACACTTATATTACTCGCAAGCTCCAAAGGGAAATTAATAGCCGGACGGAAAGTAAGGAAGAGATGGTCCGGCTATTATAAACAGTCTAAGCCGTGACGAAAAAGAAGAAGTTAATTTTTTCAGTTACGGTATAGGAAAAATTACAAAAATTCCGATTTCTCTATTATTACTTTAGTAATATAACAATTATAGAGCACACAGTCATACAATAAACATTAAAAACTCGAAACATTCGGAGTTGGGTTCTAATTCCGTTTAGTCCGACACCCTGCTGGATTTTCACAATTATTTTTAAATTAGTTCTCTTTTTTTTGGGGGGGGGGGGGTCCTAAGATCCAAAAATTTTGAAAATTTTCAAAACTTCACACTATATTGAGATGATAGTTAAAATTCTCTTTAATTCGATACCCCACGTGACTTTTGTCGATTTAATAAAAACCTTTTCACCCACTTTCTTTGGAATTTTCAAAAATTAACACAACATTCATATTGTGGTTAAAATTTCCTTTAATCCGATATCCCACTTGGTCTATGGATAGGCCTACTTCAGTAACGCGCATCTGCTGGGCTAGCCGAGAAACGTGTAGAACGACACACTCCATTGTTCTAGAACGCTCCGTCGTCGTTACAATATTAATATTTAATTTAAATTTTATTTCTGCTTTAGTTTCTCCTGGATTTTTACAATTTTTTAAATTTTTGATCCCTGGTGTCATAAAATTTTGACATTTCCAAAACTGTACGCTATATTCGGATTGTTGTTAAAATTCTCTTTAACTCTGTAACCCACATGGGATTTGCAATGTCGTCAAACTTATACCCCACTTTTTGAGCCCTAACGTCCAAAAATTTTTAAATTTACAAAAATCAAACACGCAAACATGAATTTTTGCTATTTTATAAGAATTGTTTAATAACATATTAGCCCTAGTATCCAAAAATTTTGAAATTACCAAAAAATAAACACTAAATTCATATTTTGGTTAAAACTTTTTTTTTTTTTAATTTGATACCGCACATGGACTTTAGCGATTTTCAAAAAATTTTGCCCCTTAGATTTTTGCCTCCCACCCCTTACTTTTTGGGGACTAATCTACAAAACAATAGGTTTATGTAGAGTGAAAGTACAGATACTCATGCCAAGTTTAAGGAACATTGTCGATGCGTTCAAACCAGACACATTTCAAACGGTCGAGTTAAAACTTAGAGCTCGCTTCGTTCGTTCAACTAATTTGAATTAGAAATATTGATATTATGGACGAAGGAATTCAGGACGTCTGACATTATTTTGTAGTCAACATTTCTGGTCTTTCTATTATTATATGGAGCCCCTTCAGTATCCAATGAGACAGGAAATGGCTGACTGACAAGAAGCAAATATAGAATCTGCAACATCAAGTTGGTACATAGTCTACGTATTAAAGTTTAATTTAAATGTTATTTCTGCTATTACGTGCGTCAAAGCGTGACACACGAATGGCGTGCTCAGGTGACATTTCTGCACTCCTAAAAATTGCAAAACGCAGTTCAAATGAAAATAAACGCTGGCGCACATCATGTTCGCTTGCATAAATTGCACGCGAATGCATGAAATAGAGTCACCTGCGAGGCAGCTGGCGATGGCAACTTCCAGCATCAGCAGCAGCAGTCATCAACCAGTTGAGTCACGAGTGTATTTTCGTGCCGCGGCTTTAATTCACAACAGTGTTTTACGTTTTGAAGCTTCCTCGTATAAACAATCTGCAGCCGTTTAAATGAGGTATGAGGTTAATGGGTTTTACCTCTGTGCTGTTTGTGTTCATAGTTTCGGTCACGGGTCCGGTGCAGTTTTACTACATAGGCTACGTATACGAGCATACAGTGTGGCAGAAAAACGACGACATTTTGAACTCAGCAAACTGATATTTCTTTTAATTATAAAAAACTCATACTGTGTCCTTACACATTGCTATTTGTTAAATATGCAGTCACCTTTATATTTTAAATACCAGTATGCTCCCAGCTGCAGAACTCAATCATTATTTTGAGCAAAGTACATTCAGTATTGAATAAATTTTGATAGCAGATAGTTTTTAAATTATCAGAAAAATTACAGATATCTTAATTTTGTAAACAGAATCTCGGTTTTGTTTAGTAAAGTAATAATTGTAGAGCAATCATACAATAAACGCCAAAAATTCCAAACAAGTGGAGTTATGTTAAAATTGCCTCTAGTCTGACACCCGGCTGGACTTTCGTAATTTTTCAAATTTTCGACTCCAGTTTAGAGCCCTGGTGTCCTAAAATTTTGAAACTTCCAAAAACCGAACACTGTATTCAGATTCTGGTTTAAATTCTATTTAATTTGGTATCCCACGTGGAATTTGGAGTTTTTTAAACTTTTGCCCCGGTTTTTCAAAATTTTTGAGAACCCCTGCAATCTCAAAATTTTAAAATTTCCAAAAATTCAAAAATTATCACTAAATTCAGATATTAGTTAAAAATCCTTTTGATTTGATACGCCATATGAATTTTTACGATTTTATCAAAATTTTCTCGCACTTTTTAGCCCCCGACGGCGTCCCAAAATTTTTGAAATTTTCAAAAATGGACCCTACATTCAGATTTCTGGTTAAAGTACCTTTAATATGGTACCCCACATGGACTTAATCTATTTTTCGCCTCATTCCACCCTACTTTTGGGGGGATTAAACTCAAGAACAATAGGGTTCTGCAGGTTAAAAGTGTGGACATGCAACTAAATTTTACGAAAATCTGTTGATGTGTTCAGAGGTTGTCGAGGGCAGACTCCAAATAGGTAGACAGACAGACAGACAGACAAATGCCAAACGGTCGAGTTAAAACTGAGAACTCATTTCGTTCGTTCAGTTAGTCCTGCAGATGACCACCATTTAGACTTTTGATCTTTCATATTCTGACACGGAAATCCGTAGCACGTTCCAGCATCACGATAGGAATTTTTCTTTTTTCCGTATGGACATTGTTTTATGATCAACAATGGCGTACAGGCACATTGCCCATGTGTTTAAGGTCTCTTTTATGCTCTATGGCTTCAAGTGTATCAGTATCGATTCCCGTACTACTTTTAATTTCTGTATTATTATGCTGTCGATTCCTTGTCAAGTGACAGAATCTACGCCAGCAGTTATTTTGTATTCTGAAGGCATCTCTTTTGTTAACTACATATTATAATTCAGCACCGTATATTGCAATATTTTCTACGATGGCTTCGAATATCCTTATTTGGAAGATCAAGAAATATTACTACTCCAAAGTATCTCAATAGTCAAAAATCGCTATACTCAATGAGAAATATGCTACGAAATATACTACGTACCGCTCTATAGATAATTCGAGATTTCCACTACACGCGTTTCTCGACTAGCTTATCCATGGCCGGCTCTAGTAGAAGCGTCTGAGGCCTATAAGCATAGTGTAATAAAATAGCTAAAGTGAACATGTTATATTTTGATTCCATTTCATAGCATTACTAAAATAATGAGTAGGCCTAATTTATAGCTAAATCTAAATTATAGGTCTGCGCGCACTTAGTACTATACGTTTAAGCTGAAGAAATTAGTGAATTAATGTTAGGCCTAATGAATTAATTTTGTTCGACTTATTGAATTCGTATCATATGAATGAGTTAATTATTATATTTCTTAAATAATATAACAGTATTTTATAAAATACTGCAAACTTTACAAACTTTTAATTTGCAAAAAATGTAGAATTATAAAACTGCTGTTAACCTGCAATTAAAAATGACGCGATTTGATTATTGAAACACATACTGTAAATTAAGAGATCGTCAAGTCGGCCTCAAATATCAGCTGGTTCCAGTGTTGCCACGTTTAATAATATTCCGGCATTCTACTAGAACCGGGCATGGCTTATCGCGTGCAGTCGGCAAGTTGTGCTCATGGTCGGACTTTGACCTACTTTCCATATTGTTCTAGCGCCTCTAAGTACGCAAATTAGTCTCGGCAAGCCACCCTGAAAATGGAATATTATTCTGGAATCTCGGCGGAGCATATACATATAAACATCCAGTGGCCGGCTCAGTTCAGTTTAGATCTGACGATATTTGAGTGTGGAGTGTTAGTTACCGTTGCGGATTAGTGAAAAGTGATTATTGTGTTAATTAATACAATACTGTAATTAGGTGACATTTATTGTTGTTTATTGGACAAATTTATCTTGAATTATTGTATAAGCGATTTCAAACTACTGTTTGTGTCTAATTAAAAGTGGTTACTAGTGACTTCACTGGTGTCAGTTATTCTGTTTCCACTGAACAACACGGCGATCTGTGTGTCCGACGTAACAGTATCAATTGACAAAGGTTTTCAACGCTGTCTTCATTCATGCGTGTAAATACAGTTTTGAGGAACTGCTCTCAAATCTAACATCGCCATCATAGAAAGGTTACAGACCGAGGTGGAGCCTGCTGGTATAACCGATGCTCCGTGATTCGTCTCCACCAGAGATATGTATAACAACTTCGTTCAAAGAAACTGAAAATGACAAGAACTCCAGATTACTCAAGAAGACATTGAAGAATGCTTGCCACTCAAAAATAAATTTAAAAAATGGCCAAATGCCATCTGGACTGACTAAAGGAGGGAGAGACATCGATTAAGATTGAAGGAGATGTGGGAGATGAGGAAGAGAGAGGAGAAGAAGGGAGGACCAGTTGAACCAAACGTAATACGCAAAAAGAAATGTATATGGCGTGATTCATAAGGTCTGTGATCTCATTCACTTCGTTCAATTGTCCATTACATTTTTTTTTCAATTTGCTTAAGATTTTTTTGAAAGCAAAAACATTTCTTCACCTATCCTTAGGGGCACTCGTGCTCCGAGTTGACAGGTCCTCATTTTGGAGGACGACATTGTCACCGAACCCAGCAATTAATACCAGACGTCTAACCGGAACAGACCCGCGGCCCTTGTACTGATCCTTGAAACAGATCACGTCATAGAAGTCGCGGTTACGCAACCTCTATGCCAGATTACTTTACATATGAAATTATAGCAGCACTTGTAATTACAGCTGTTGTTGTTGTTGTCGCTAACAGTATTACAGTCGTGCTGCCGCATGCAAGGTTTGGTTTTTGGATTTTAATTAAACCGACCAGTTTTTTGTGCGTGTTTATTGCATACATTATGTAAGTAATGTAAAAGTCATTGACGCCTACGTCAGGACAACCCACGCAAATCGCGCGCGACGGTATGAATGAAATACCTGCGAGAGACACCGTAACCTACATTGTGTGTGTGTGTGTGTGTGTGCGCGCGCGCGCGCGCGCGTGGGAAGATGATTGGCAAGACAAGACGTACCATCGTTGTCGCTGGCCGGCCACCGTCGTCACGAATCAAACTTGCGTAACGAGCATTCCTGCACAGACAACTGCTCCTCATGTGTGTGCAAAACCGCGTCCATTTTAGCAGAATTTAATTCTTGTTCTTCTTCTACTTCTCCACGAGCATTTGACCGTTCGGTCCGTTGGTGCTCGTCGACCTATTGCTATTAAACCAACATGTAAAAGCTACCTCAGTCTATACTTAAGCAGTTAAAAAAATTTTGTTTGTCCATTACGTAATGCGTTATAAATACTATTAATCAAATCTTAGTTTTTTAAATCCCGCGTTCTCACAAGTGAGATCAGCAATTTTTTCTCTCACTCTAGAAAAGGCGTCTCGTGCCGCGGCTCTTATAACCGAGTTCTGAACTTTATTTGGATTTTTTTAAAGTCTAGGAATGCAAATTTTCAGTTCTAGAATTCGAGTGTGACTCGGGAGCTCTCATTCTAAGTCAGTGACTTTCATTTAGTTTCGAAACTTCAACCTACAAACAGACTCCAACGGTCAATAATTATTTATAATTTGTTAAGTAAGTTATAAGCTAGCTTGTAATTTTTGAATTTAACAGATATATTTATAAATTCTCCTTTGGTAAGCGAATGCCTGCAGTGATGTAGGAAGTAGAAGTACACAAGCAAGAGGAAGATTATTCAAGAAATGAAACGTGTTGTCCACCAGGAAACGTGGAAACCAGGAAGAAATCCGTTAAAAAGTTTCATTTTGACCATTTACACATATAGCTCAGAAGAAAGTTTGGAAGGAACTACCTTGAAAAGCTTCTGAGATGTGGTGCTGGAGAACACCGTAGTATTGAAGATAAAGAAGAATTCGGATTAAAACCCTTGCAGTATTGTTGGTCACCTGGTACGTCATTCAAACTGTTTCATTACCCCGGTCGAGGAAATGATTGAGCAGCGTCTAGTGGGAGATTGAGGGCCAGGCAGGAGTACACAGATCAGTGGCGGCTGATGGTTCCAAATTTTGGTGGTTGCAGTAGTTGGTTGAGTGGGTAGGGTAGCGGTTAAAAGACGTTAAACTAACATAATCACAGTTGGACAAAATAATTACTATAATTCTAGAACCTCAAACAGCGGATAACGTTTACCTTGGACAAACGCAAACACTAAACCTGACACAACTTGTAACTCAAGAAGACTGTGCTGATTTTTGTGACACAATTAAGGACGCACCACAACGCTGCTAGTGGAGCGTTGCGGAAGCTTTGCAACCACCGGAACATAAGACAATTGTGAAGAGTTGCCCCACGTTGTCCCATATATTTGTGTAGTAAGCTCTGCCATTTACTGTTGAAGTTGCAAGCGGCCTGCAACCACCAACCTGAGCGCCACGTTTGAATTGTACGGGAAAATTGCCGCATAGAACCTAATACGCTCTCCGTTGAAACTGATGACACTTTTAACTGCTTCATGATTTCGAATACTATTTTATAGTTTAGTTATTCTATACTGGTGGTTGTGCAAAGCTGCAACCATAACAACAGCCGCCACTGATACATATGAAATAAAAGGAGAAAGGAAGTAGGTCTATGTAGTGATTGAGACTGTCTCCGTAAGAGACGAAATTAGAAACGCACTAACCCCTGGGTTGGAGAGAAGAGGAAGAAGAAGAAGAAGAAGAAGAAGAAGAAGAAGAAGAAGAAGAAGAAGAAGAAGAAGAAGAAGAAGAAGAAGAAGAAGAAGAAGAAGAAGAAGAAGAAGAAGAAGAATTCAAGATTTAAACTATTCATTTAATATTCATTTGTAAAGTAGGCAATTACTTGTAATGTAACAAACTGCTAACAGTAGTAAGTAGTAAATAAATGAAAATATAGGTGGAATGTACAAAAACAATATCGTCAGTGTAGGTTTGTGACCTACCTAACAGTTACCTTTCAAGAGAACATTTCCTATGTTTAATTTTAAGGTACCGTAAGTCATAGATGGATGTCAGACACCCTTCTTGTCAGTTACCAGATTCTACTTTTAAGATGTCAAGTTATGAGATTTTAAAACGAATTGACGATTCCAATGTTAACTTAAAACGCTGCGTTTTAGAGTCGAACACATTATGGGGATCGAAGTGTTACGGGCAGCACAATATGCAGTGAAGTAGAAGAAGAAGAAGAAGAAGAACTGGTAGAAAAATAACTGAGTTTATCTGTGGCGTGTATGTTTATTTGTTACAAACTACGCTGAAATTTGTACTTTGTAACGCGCATTCTTGTGTAAGTTATCGCAAAAGGCGAAACCTGTATTAATATTTCAGAGATAGCGGTCGCGGTGTTGATCACCTCGCGGCGGTGAGACAAATTACGCTCAGACATTAACTAATTAAAAGATTTCAAAAACAAAAAAACCTCTTCTCAGTGGTCGGTTGTTTTTGTGTTATATCTGGCCAACCTGAGCTCGAGATGTTTAACTCGAAAGAAAAATGTCTCCGGCGTAGCGTTTATTTCTGTTGACAGAGAAGTATTAAGGAAGCCGTGGTGGCATTTACGCTTCTCTCTCTCTCACTCTCTCTCTTTCCCTGCCACCCACCCACTAGCAGTCGTCGCTCTCACCTCCCAATTTCTAATAATTTCTCTTTCAACTTTATCACGCAACAGTCTGCCAACGATTCTGTCCAAAACACACACAGACACACATGCCAGACCTAGGAATGTGTATGTCCTCAAGTCAGCTTAAGTTTATGGTAAGATTTATGACCCTATAATCAAGGAAAACATCTACTCACTGTTATAAACACCAGTGTTTAATTATCGTCAGTCTATAAAATTCTAGGTACTCTTCTGTAAACTTAATTCTAATTCCATACTATACAGGCCTATATATAAAAAATACATTTAAAAAATGTATTTCAATGTACAGAAATTACAGTTTAGTTTTAAAGGTCAATAGAGATAAATTAATTATTTTTTGTAAAATGTGCTGAAGGTACAGTAGACTGTCAGAAAATTAACAGCATCATTAATACACCCTTGTCAGCCTTAGCCACAGTACTGTGGTGTTATTTACGGAGACCGGTGTTAGTCCTTCAGGCACTGAAAATGGCCACCAATGGAGTGGTTGAAACGTGTGGAATAGAAATTTAAGACTACAGTGAATCTTAGTGATATCAGATTTATTACCTTTTATTTGAATACAATTAATCAAAATAGAATATTTTGAAAGCAGTGTTTTTCCGTATTTTTTCAAGCCTTATACTTAACGTTCGTTTACTCAAAAGTGTAACACCCAAAGAATATTTATAATATCATATTGGATCGTTTCAGTCTTTCACTGGTTTGTACCCTCCCCCCATATACCCGTGCGTGATGTGCGTGTTACGGAGTCTCTCACAGGTATATGGGACCTACAGTTTAACGCCGGATCCGAAAGGCTTATTGGAAGAATCCTGAATTTCTCATTTCTTCTGAGGAAAAAAACGGGACGTTCAACCTTTAGGTCAGTTTTATTACCCCCCCCCCCCCCCGCCTCCACCATAGGAGTAGCTCGTTCTTAGTTACGTCACTGATTGTTAGGGTCGGCAATAAAGAAATACAATGCGTCTCCCTTCTCGTTTTATTCTTGAATTTTTATGTATGGTTCTATAGATGTTCCAAAACTTTAACAACTCATTACTTCTTCTTCTTCTTGTCCTCTTCAACGATTAGGTTATATAAACCTGTTCCGGCATCCATCTTATCCTCGGACCACACATGTCTCTTTTACCAATGGGTTTATAGTTCAGTGCCACTTTCGACAATCGATCCTCTGTCATCCTTTACAGGTTATCCCACCATTCTCTTCTGTAAATTGAAACAATTTCATTTATGTCATTTACTTCGAGTTCTGCTCTGATATCCTCATTCCTTATTCTATCTTGCAATGTATAATTTAAAGTATTTCGAAGAAACTGCATTTCAGCACTCTGAATCTTTCCGCATTCCTTTTTTGTCATGACCCACGCCTCACTCGCATAAATCAATGTGGGTATTGCAATTGTCTTACAAAAATTTAATCACTGTGCTGTGTCTTGCTTTATTTCTAAGATTTCTATGAATCGTACCACAAATATTCATAAATTTATTTATCTTCTCTCTTATATCATATTCAGATTCATAGCTTACTGCACAGTCGAGATATTTGAAACGGCTCATTTGTTCTAAAGTGATGTTATTTATAATATCTTAGTCCTCACTGGATATACCTTTTTAAGACCATGGTTTTGGTTTTTCTTACTGAAATTGTCGATGAGTACTCTTTCGCCACTTCTTGGAATTGAAAAATAGCTCTTTGAAAATCATCCTAATTTTCTTGAATAAGATCTATGTCGTCCGCATGTAGCAGGAAAACCATACAAATTAATTTGTTAAGCGGTATTCCCGAAGTCACAACTCACTACTTTAACAACTTTATTGCCAAGTTCCATTTTCAGTTGTTGCTAGGGCAATAATGCGCGCTGAGCGTAGTAGCACTGGCACCCTCTTACCTTGTGCATACTGTATAGCATATCGACGATTCAAAAGGCAGCGTATTATCATTTCAGTAGGTAGGTGCTTCGTTTAACAATTATTCAGAGTGTAAATCTCGTGTAGGACAGTAGGAAAGGCTTAGTGGGTACTGATTACATGCAGCGATACGAGTAGTATGATTAATAATTCTGCACAAACGTATTATACGTAAAGCAATTCATATGTGTGAGATTTATAAAGTGTTAAGACGTCGCACGGTGTCATGTACTGTAGGCGTTTGTCTGTCTGTTGCCTCCTTAATCCCACAGCGTGTCGTGTCTGGATGCGAAAAGTGTCGATGCCCTTTATGTAAATGCACGCTCTCGCTTTTTGCATGTATCATATTACCTCTGCATCTGAATACAGTGAATCCGCGGAATCGGATGGCACGGAATTCCCATAATGTTCAAGTCCGTATTTACGGGGAACGATCAGTGTAATTTATCCGTCTGTCTGTCTGTCTATTTGGGTTATGCCATACGATAACTCTTAAACGCACCAACCAATTTTCGTAAAACTTGCATCGTGTGTCCATACTTTTATTCTAAAGAACGCCACTGTTTTTAGATTGACCCTCAAATAATTGGTGGGGAAGGCAAAAAATGCGAGGGATCAAAATTGCGAAAAAATCGCAAGAGACCATGTGGAGTATTAAATTACAGGAACTTTTAATCACAACCTGAATATAGTGTTTATTTTTGAAATTTTTCAACATGTTTTGCCGTTAGGTGAGTGCAGAGTTTGATAAAATTGCAAAAATTGAAGTGGATTATCAAACTAGAGATAATTTTAACTAACATCTGAATGCTGTGTTAAATTTCAGAAATTTCAAAATGTTGGGAACCCAGAAACCAAAAAAAGAGATGAAAAAATTGTGAAAATCCAGCAGGGTATTAGACTAAAAGAAATTGTAACCCAAATGCGAATGTTTCAAATTTTTGGTGTTCATTGTGTGTATATAGTGACAAAACTGGTTACAAAAGAGCTGTAAATTGTCACACTATTGTCAGGTAAAACATCTAAGTATTATATTCGTCTGTATTTCAAAGAACGTTCACGATTCCAGTGGTGAACGGGACTGGATCCCCACCAGAGGGTAGAAAAAATTGATGAACTTTGTTAATCCCCTTCATTTTTAGGTTGTTTTATTTTATTTTATATTATTTTTTCAGCTGTGTATGCTAATATAGTGGTAGTTCTTTTTTAAATATACAAACGGGTTTATTACACAGCATTAGCGTATACGTTTGATGTATGAAATATAGCAAAATCAAACGTATACGCATAAATCTTTAACAGTGTTTCAATATTTTTTATTGTGTTATTACCGTTTACTTTAATGGGACTGATTTCAGGATTGTTATCTAGCTTTTTCCAGCCACTTTGAAGATAGTAATGTTGCTTAGTCTTAAATTGCTTTTTTCTTTTGTATGAAGTCAACCCCCCCCCCGAACCCCCCCCCAAGCTAAATTATAGATACGCCACTGACAATTGTGACGATTTTATTAATAAAAATAAATTTAATTAATTAAGTTGATAATGTATAGGCTGAGAAATTTTAAATTTTAAATAAAATCTCACATTTTAAACTAAAATCTCTTAAAGTAACTATAATCTAGAGTGGAGTATGGGATCCTCTTTAGATTATATTAGAGGTAAGTCTATGGTATATAATCAAGAAAGAATTATATACATGTAAAGTAACAAGTCACAACGGCGCCGACTGAAGGTAGTAATGATGAGGCAGAAAGGTGCCAAGAGATCATTAAAAGAGTGCGTGCTGAAAACTAACTTGTGGAGTCAGAGTAAGCTTATGTCAGTCGGGCCACGACATTGTGAGTTACGAGTAATTAGGGAAATTAGTATTAAGGATTAAAATATAAGTTAGCATTGTAAGAAGTGAGATAAAGGGAATTTCACGGAGGAGAACATTTAAATGAGAACAAGATCATTTAAAGAGAGATAAAAAAAAAACCGTGTACTAATAATAAATAATAGTAATAATAAAGAAATTTCACACGGTACCCCCAAGCATACTCCCGGTACATTGCTGACCAAATTATCAGGAGTCTGTGTTTCTTAAGCGGCGGAGTATGTGACGATTTTATTAATAAAAATAAATTTAATTAATTAAGTTGATAATGTATAGGCTGAGAAATTTTAAATTTTTAATAAAATCTCACATTTTAAACTAAATCTTATTGTTATCATTAAATAATAATAATATTTAATAAAAAGTCTAATAATAAATTAAAAGGAATACGATTGTAGAGAAAGGGTAAAGCTTGTTAATTAATCCTGCATAAACAGGCGCTAACCAGAATCAACTTGTTTTCCGACCCCTTAACTAACTAAAAATAATTGTAAATTTGTTATTATTTAAATAATTAAACTAGACCACTATAATGTACTTTGATAGCGATTGTAACTAAGAATTTCCCTACTTAATTATTTAATCTAACTTTAGTCCTTTAAATAAAAAAGAAACATGGAACTACTTTTATGTTGAATTGAACTGTCGCGAGATTACTACTCTCACCCCTAACTATTTTCGCCCACTTGCAATGGAGCGGTCAACCCGTAAGCTGCGTACAGCAGATATGTGCAACGTTAAAAATAGTTTGTTAAAAAAAAATATGATTAATCCGTCAGTTAAGACACAGAGGCATTCTTTATACTATTAAACAATGTGTTGCGTTAATATAGTTGAACCGCGATTCATATGAATATGTTGTAAACGAGTAAGAAAGAATAACGAAAATTTAGCGCCTATGACATCTCTACAAAAATCTTAAAATATAAAACTTATGTAATTAAAACTGTGGTAAGATCATAAAGTGAAGTGCAACAAACAAACAATCATGTGAAGTGGATACAGGTGAATGAAACTTTGTGTTAATCATTCAAATCAACGAGCTATTACTATCCGTTAGCCAGGAGCAGAGAACCAGGACCCACTATGATCTAAAAGACTTCAGGACTACACCATTCCCGGATACGAAGATAATGAGAGATACCTGACCTACATCAAACATGCTGCAACCGAGGACCTAGGACTGGAATAACGCAGAGCTGGAGGACATCCATAAAGGTGACACGGAGGCAAGCCTTCCGTGGTTATGAAATACTAAATATTATATCCAACAAAAGACAATTAAATTAACAACATTAAGACATTTTACGTAATGACAGTAATTGTATACTTATTCTTAGTAAAAGAGTTATAGCTCTAAAATGTAAAGCCTTATTGTTTAAAAAGATTAATAAAGACCATTCTTCAAATGGCAAAATTTTAAAGATTTTATATGGCGAGGTAACCATTATTAACGTATTAGACTAAATCCCGGATCCGGGGAATTAATTAAATTTGATATACATCTTATTTTGAGGGCCCTTGTAAAAGAATAAAATATAATCCTCATGTAAACTGTAAGCTGTTGAAGCATATATGTCGAGAATTTTAAGTAGAGCATTTAATACCATATGTAATAAAGAGATGTCATCAGGAGTACCGACTAAACTGAGTGCATAAATCAACAGTCTCCCCTTCCCTGAATCCTTTTATATTTATTGTTTGTTGTTCTGATTAAATTTCAGCTCGTCACAACTAAGGCAGCCTGTATAATTGGCAGAACCAATTATCGCGGATTCCCTAAGTTATAACACAAGAGAAGATGTTATACAATGCGTACAGAAAAGGGCAAGAAGGAATTGTTTATTAACCTTAACTGTTCATTTAAAGTATATCAATGCAATTAAAACCCCGTTAAGACGCTCATCAAGGAAGCTTGCGAAAACCGCGTATTAAGCAGGGTATTACCAAATAGCAATAAATAGGTCTACGTACTGAAACTGTGTAATTAGTAATCATATTTTCTATGCAGTTTAAATACTAATTATTCACACAAACTGACATTTCATCAAAATGCTGGTATTTCATTTAATAGTTGTGCTTGTATAAATTGTCTTATGTGTAGCATCAGTGTATCAACTACATTGATTTATTTGAGAAGTTAATACCTATATACCAACAAAAGTTATAGAGTCCTATAACAAATGCAAGTGAACGTCTCCCATATCCTTATGCCCAGCAGGGACTGGATTTATGAATAAATTACCGCGAACGTATGAATTAAAAAAATGTCAGAAAATACGTGCCAGCCATTGCTGACCTGTCGGCAAACATCACAGGTAGCATTCGACGTCAATATCCAATTTTTCACATCCGTTAACTAAGCTAGTAGAGTACAGCGGCTTTCAATTGTACCGCGTAAATATACAGACAAAATACTGAGAAAATTAAATCTTCTACTTCTATGGGGTCACAATTAGGAGGCCTCCATAATCACCCCGCCTCCATTTTTCCCTGTCCTTGACGATCGATGTTCATAGTTTTATTTTAAGTAAAGTATCTGCGCCCCTCGCCACTGCGTCAATCGAGCGTTTCTTGGGTCCTCCGACAGGCCTTCTACCCTCGATTTGACTAAACAGTACCTTCCTAGGTATTCGGTTACCTTCCATCCTAATGATGTGTCCTGTCCATTGCAATCTATGCAGTCGGATAGTGGTGGCCAGATCATTGTCTTTATATAGCTTGTATAGTTCCTTATTGTAACGCGTTCTCCATATCCCATTAACTTGGATTGGTTCGTATATTCTCCTCAAAATTCTTCTTTCAAAGGTACTGACTATGTTAGCGGCCTGTTTGGTCAGAGTCCAAGACTCGCTGCCATATGTTTTTATCTGTCTAATCATAACTTCATATAATGTGACCTTGGGCTGATGGTGGATATTCCTTGTCTTGAATGTAGTTGTCAACAAAGCATATGCTCTATTTGCGGCATATACTCTTTTCCTTATTTCGTTTATTTCTTCATTATCTTCTGCCATCCAACATCCCAAATATTTAAACTGATTAATTATTTCCAAGTTCAGCGGTTCGTTTCAAAATTTTTCTGGTTTTCCTTCGAGTGTGATCATAACCTTTGTTTTATCTGTATTAACCTGTAATCCTATCTCTTCTGCTTCACCTTTGAGTTCCTGGAAAGTCTCTTTTGCTCTTCCTTTGGATCTTGCCAATATATTAATATCATCTGCATATCCAACGATCTGGACCATTTTATGTTCTAATGTTGCATTCCTATCAATTTTACGATGACATATTCGAGTGCTAGGTTGAACAGGGTTGGTGTCAGCCCATCGCCCTGTTTCAGTCTCTTGTGACATTAAAAGGTTCTGTCGCACCCGTTTGCAATTTGACTTTGACTGTCATCTGTATCATCGTCAATCTTGTCAGTTGTACTAATTTAATGGGTGTTTGAAAGTACAGAATAATTTTGAAAAGTTTATTCCTATCTATGCTGTCATACGCTTGCCTAAAATCTACGATTGTTTTCCCACATCTTCTCCATCAGTATTTTGAGTGTGAAGATTTGGTCCATAGTGGATCTTCCACTTCGGAAGCCACTTTGGTATTCCCCCAATATTCCTTCAACATAATGGTTCCAGTCTCTTCTGCAGTATTCGAGTGAATATTTTTAGTCTGCACACAACACTGAGATACCTCTGTAATTTCTGCAGTCTAACTTATTCCATTTTTTTTATGAATAGGTACTATTAAGCTAATGTTCCATTCTTCAGCCGGGTGTGGTGTCAGCCTAAAGGGAATTTTAACCAAAGTCCAAAAGTAGCGTTTACTAATTTTCAAGAAAAGTTTTAACTTTAGGAACACCACGGGTCAAAAATTGAACTCAAATTGTTAAGCAAATTGTAAAACTCTAATTTTGGGGGATCAAGTTGCGATAAATTTATTCAGAATACAAACTTAGCATCTTTAATAATGTGACAGAATTTAATATCTCTCTTGAAAATTGTGGATCGCCTTCAGAAAGTTGTAAGCTATATTTACAAAAAAACTTTGTACATTGTTATCAGTTATGTACATTTGTGAAAGTATTAGATATAAGCCTATAGATATCTACTATAAGACATAGTACTAAATTATCTGCCGTTTAGGTATTCTGGTTCCAAGTTTAACTAGAAAAACCAATGGAATTGTTTGGAATTTTTAGTGTTAACTGTACGATTGTCTGCTTTACAATTATTATTTTGCTAGAAAAGTAATCGTGTAATCTGGTTTTCATAATTTTTCCGATAATTGTAAAATTATCTGATACTGAATTCTATCTAATAATGAATGTATTCCGTTCAAAATAGTGAGCGAGTTCGCAGTACAGGAGCTTACTAATTAAATGATAAAGTCTTATTTGTGTTTTATTAAAAAATTAACTTAAGTTCACTGAATGTACTTAATTGTTTGATATATTGGAACTGTACCTTTATCCGTTCCTGCAGTACATTTTCGATGTTTTTAGTATGCGATTGTATCGATATAATACGATCTGGAAAAGAAGAAGTGTACTAACTGTAAATTCTACTATTTTCGTAATGCAAAGCGAAAATATGTGTTGTTTTCATTTGTGAGGTTCGGTGACAACGGTTTTTGGTTTTTAGTTTACAGCTGAAATAAAAAAAAAGCCATGGTTGAGGAAAACAAATTTCAATGTCTCTATACAATGGTTATGACAGAGTAATACTTAAAATAAAGAACCTAACGTTTTTTACTTGACAAATTAACAAAACTACAACAGCAAATGTAAACTGAGAAATACAAATATTTATGGTTAATGGAAAACACAGAAAACAAAGTATTTAGGAATGATAACATACGCTCTACATATTGTACATAATGGACGTTTATTTTTGGTTAGCCAGAAAACGAGTACTTGTTGGAAAACAAATATTACCGAGAGAACGAGTTCTGGTACAAGAGAGTGACATGTATAGTACCTAATAGGCAAAGGGTAGCCCTTGGGCCCCCCGCCATACTTTCGAGTTTGGGTTTTTTCGTAGTTTCCGCAAAAAAAAAAACGAGTTTTACATTACACACGTATTGCTTTCCATGTGCAATTTCAGTTCCCATGCTAACCTAACAACATCAATTTTTGGCGTCACAGGTACTGTGATATAGGCCTACTACTGCTACAATAATTTTTCATTAAAAAAAAAGGACTAAGAACACCAACTGCAATCGCCAGCAAACTATTTTGCAACATACGAATACAATTTGTATAATTCTTTTACCTACATAAAATTATGTGCCATATTCACTAAAGATCGAAGCCAAATACTCGCATAATCAATATTGAAAATGACTGCAGGAACGGATAAAGGTACAGTACCGATATAGTTTACTGATTGCTGTTCATAATATCAATAATATGTACATATACTTATAGTTATGACACATGTTGGAAATAAAATTAATTACTAAAACACATCCAAGCAGCACATTTGAATAACAAAACACCACAGAATCGCAGTAGTAAACAATTTGTAGTAGAATACAAATTGTCCAAGGCGACACTGCGCCCGCGGCTACAATCCAGTCCGCTGTTTACTCGATTTGTCGATGATTTTTTATGTTTTGCTGAAGGCGGTAAAGTAAACGCAACCGCCACTAATGGAGATTAGCATATTTTGTCTGATTTCCATAATGAAACATCTGCGCCAAGTGTAAACATTAAAACACTGAATAAACAACAGCGTCAAATTAGCTCAGAAAAATTGAATATAAAAGCGAAAATTGATAGAAGCGAAAATTGTTTTCGCAATTCACACTTGAAGTACTTAGTTTTTAAAAAAGCAGAGAGTCAGATAATGTAATTACACTTATTATATTAGTAAAAATGGGATAAAAGGTGGTGAAAATTTAATTTTAGCTCATAACTTACAAAAATGCACAAACGTTTTAACAATCGCGAGAATAATCTTCAAGGATCAATATACAAATTATTGAGATGTACAAGGGTCGCATAGAATAAGATTTCGGTAATCAAATATTGGAATGCTTCGGATTTATTAAAAATTTGTTTTTTTTTTAAATTGCAGTAATAATTTACTATTGTTTCTGATAACAAATAAAATTAATTAACTTTTTCTGAACTATACATATACAAGCCAAATACCACGCGCTCACTCATACACTCACTCATCACGAAATCTCCATAACTATAAAGCCTACAAACTTGAAATTCGGCACGTATGTTTCTCTTGGCTTCTAGGTGCTCGGTAAGAAAGGGGTTTGAAAACTTTAACGCCTAACCGGGAAAAAACGTGAGAACCCTCTAAAAACCGTGATACCGATAACGCAGTTTTTTTCAACTGTACGCTTCCTGGAAGTCTAATGTTTATTTTTTTACTTTCCTTTAGGCTTTTGGGGAGTTACTAAAACAGTATTTTTTTCATCTAACCTACAACCTCGAGGAGGCGCGAAAATAATCGCGAAACAGCTCACCCTGTCCCTCTATTCCTTGCTATGTGGCGTTGAGGATTTATTTTGAGTTCTAAGTTCGGCACATATATTCCGAACAGGGTACGGAGACACTGTTTGGTCAGTTGCATACGAAAAACGTTCAAGCAAACAAAATAAATCCTGTTTCGATTGTATTACAAATGGTCCAATGCTGGTGAAACACAGCACCTATATGTAAGCCTATCTATATCTATACGTATAAAAGCCAAATACCACTCACTCACTCATACACTCACTCATCACGAAATCTCCATAACTATAAAGCCTACAAACTTGAAATTCGGCACGTACATTCCTCTTGGCTTCTAGGTGCTGGCTAAGAAAGAACTATGTATATCGTTAAATACATCTATCGAGCTTAAATAGCTTAAATAGTTTCTCTTAGTTTCAAAATACCGGTATCTAAGCTTCACAAATAACATATTTCTATTTTCTGATTTTACATTGTTTTTTCTGATAATCACCGTAGCGAAGCACGGGTATCCAGCTAGTAACAAATAAAATTAATCAACTGTTTCTGTTGACCTATTTTTTACAAACGTAAAATAATTTTCTCCTATATTCTAATTACATAAAATTTTAATTTATAAGAGTTCTTTTTGTCTTTAAGTTTATAACGTAAAGACAGCATAGCGAACATATTATGTTCGCACTACTTCAAAACACTGATTATTTTTTTTTACTGTCAAAAATTAACTTGAACTAACAAATTTGACATGTACCTTATTGTCTATTATACGATATCTTATAAATTTTACTTAAACAAATTTTCATTGCAACATGCTAACGCTTAAGAGTTAAATTAATACTTTATATGCAAATTCCACCTATTGCATTATATATAATTATATTCATAATATAATATATTTTCATATAATATTTATATAAACTTTATATTATGTATAAATCAGGAACCTACCGGTGATCGCATTATAAGCGATCAGTTTTCGACAAGTAATGTGAAACTAAACAACACAGTATTTTACTGTAAATCAGTAAAAAGAGATAATTTAACATAAACATCTTACTACATACAGTATATGAAACGGTACAACGTTTATTATGTCAGTACAATAATGACGATATGAGAAGGCTATTAAACGTTGTATCATCATCAGCTTGGCTCTACAACCCTTGCCTGCTTCAAGAGTCGATTCCATTCTTCCCTATTGCGTGCCCTGGCTTTCCAGTTTCTTATGTTCAGCTTTCTCAGGTCGTCCTCTATCTGGCCTTTGAATCTACTTCGGGGTCTTCCCCTTTTCCTACTACCCATTGGTTTTTGGTAGAAAATATGTTTCGTAGGCTGCCCTTCCTCAATTCTCTCTATATGTCCAACCCACATTAGCCTGAATATTTTGATTATCCTGACAATGGCCGTCTCTTTGTACAGATGGCCGTCTCTTTAAACTTCAAGATATAGTTTATAAGTACAGCGCCTGCGCCACATTCCATTTTCTTGTACTCCTTTAAATATTGTTCTTAGAATCCGTCTTTCACAGCAACCTAGAAGTCTCTCGCTATTTTTAGTCATGGTCCAGGTTTATGAAGCATATGTCAGCACTGGCCTCGTAAGTGTTTTGTAAATTTTGCATTTTGTGCTTCTTGAGATGAAGATGCCAGGTGCCTTTTTAATCCATAATATGTTTTATTTGCGAGATACAGTCTTCTTCTTATTTCAGTGTTGGTATCGTTAGTACTGTTTATCAAGGAGCCAAGATATATGAACTCTTTTATGTGCCTATTTCAAGGTTCTGAATGGTTGGGTTTAATGGTATTAAACATTGTATATACATCATACTTAAAATCTTTAACGTGAAAACTGAGATCGATCTGCTTCACCCACTAATGTGGCAAGAATGTGGTGGATTTGGTGGTGGTGACATTTTAAAATAACACCTTTATAGAAAAGAGTTATTAAGAAGGTTTTGTAAATTCCACGAAATTATTTATAAACATCATTATGGCACGCTGGTCCCAAGCCGAGGGTTCTGATTTTTCAAGTGACGAAAAAATGTGAAGGGATAACAATTCCTTAAAGCCTGGGTCTATCTGACTCGGGACGGGAGTGCCCAATTATAGAAAGTCTGTCTTTAGTTACTAGACGAAGTCCGGCCAACGGCCCCGGAAGTGGAACAGGAAGTCATTCCCCAATATTAGAGGAGGGACGCGGAGACTAGGGCAGACAACCCACAGTTATAATCTTGTATGCTTATGCTCTCTCTCTCTCTCTCTCTCTCACACACACACTAGCTAATCCTGGTAACAATTCCTCTACTAAGCTTAATTTTCAAAGGGCAGTATATAGGTTACATAGTAGTCTACACCAGTGGTTTCCAACCGGTGGTACGCGGAGGGATCCAAGGTGGTACGCAAGAAGACCTACCTAGTAAAAAAGTATTTACTAAAAAAAATTAGTAAATAAATAAAAATATATGTTCAAAACAACAATAAATTTTCATTGGACATGATTTAAAACCATTACCCTTACAAAAACAACCTAAACACTTTGCGGTAATATTTCATTAGAATCTAACGGATCTCAGTTTGAGTGTGATTTAACGTTAACAATAACATCAATAGAACCTGACATTAACTCTCTGGTACAAAATAAGCAGCAACAAGTTTCACATAAATTATTTTATTTTTAATATGTTGTTATTTTTCAGTACTGACAAGAAAATCTGTAATGAAAGTCGCCAACTGTCTTTTGAAAAACTTTATACTTAATTTTAACATAGAACCAACCGGAAATTAATTTTAACAATAAGTTCCCGTTTTGTAAATTCTATGTTTTAGACTTAAATAATTATAAATAACTAGGAATAATAAGATATACTATCCATTTTGTATCCAGATTTTTATTGGGAAAACCCCCAATAACCTTTCTTGAAGTTCCGGTGGCATTCGAAATGAACGCGGAAGACCAAAGTGGTACGCGGGTCCGGTGAGATTGGGAACCACTGGTCTACACAATACATATAGCAAATGCAATTTAATATCTGTCAGAAAAATAACACATTCATTGATGGTAAATGTGCAGTAAGGACCAAAATAATAATAATGAAACAGTAGAACAGGTATCCCGCTTTAGTTATTTAGGCTATGACATAACTTACTTAAATGATAATGATGCAAATGTTAAACTTAATAAGCGATATAGCGATGAGTAATACAGCAGTACCAGGTTCCTTAAAAAACGAAAACTGCAAAATCTATTCAACTTCGGAAGACAAAGGCGTTGGAGTTTGGACAAATTTGATCAACGGCCTCGAAATCGGAAGAGGAAGTCATTTCCGACACGAGACGAAGCAGAGGGCCCTGAAGGAGTCGACCCCGTTTGATAATCCTGAGTCAAAGAAGGTTCCTTTGAACAGTTCTTTTGTTTCCGGAACGAGTCTACAAAACTTTAAAACTGATTTGCATGAACTAATTGTACTCTTACATTTCATTTTATAAGCTTTTAAAAAATAAAATAAAAAAGAACATAAACAGTTTTTGTAGTAATTGAAAACAATTTAGTATCTTGTTTTTTTTTTAAATTTTTATTGGACGCATATGTTAATTATTATACCCATACTTAAGTTGAAGCTGTTTTGTTAATTTTTGCCGTAGACTAAACCCAAGTTGCCACTAATGGAAATTAGCATATCTCTTGTCTGTTGAGCGAAGATTTCGATATGTTCGGCAATATTTCTCAAACATTATGTCTTTGACATTTATATTTGCGAGGTGGGTGCTGATTCTTCTTCTCCTTCTTCTTTTTCTTCTTTGAACAGGTCGTGGTGTTGATGCAGCCGAGATACGATTGTCAGACGCTGAGGTCAAATCAAACCTGTTTCGGGAAAAATTCGGTAATGTTCGGTGGCGATGTCTCGCGCTTCTTAAGTTTCAAAATGCACAACAATCAACTTCTTGACAGTTTTTAAACGAGTAATTCGAACTGTAGGCTGTAACAGGCGGCGCGGATACCGATTTCATGTTACACTTCATAGCTAAGTTAATAATTCATATACCAATATTTGTATATTACCTTCACAGTTGCTTGGTCATTTGGTACATAAGATAATCCCTTTGGTCATCGGCAAAGATAATTTATTAAGACTCAGAACGTGTTTTCAATGAAGTGTAGAAATCTATCCGCACGGATGTAATCGATTGTTCTGAGTGGGATTCGAATCCACGACGCGACCGTTGAACAGCTAGTATTTATCCTCTGTTAACACTGGTATCCATTTGTGCAGTAAGCATTACAACGTAACCGTCAAGTATCGATACACAGCCGCATTTATAATCCGATAAATACGTCTTCGATACAATCGATGTTTAGTAACATAATATTGACAGCACTCGGTACTGATGAAGTTATAACCGTTTGAACGTACTGACAGTTCCCAATAAAACCGACAGAGTTCGCTGCTAGAGGATATTTATTAACATTAGTTAGTATGCGCTTGGTAAAAGTAAGCATATACATAAACAAATAATGTACAATATAGTATATGGTATTACAATGAGCACATTATGGTACCCGCAACACTGATGACAAAGTTTATAATCGACTGTCGTTACACTGTCATACGATTCTTTTCTTTTATCGACAATTACGTAAAGCGTCTATAAAAATCCTTGATACGATGGTTATTCGCTTGTGTTTTGCATAAACACGTGAGCAGGTTGTCCAATAAACTGTGCGAACGTCTTATTCGTACTTAACCGTAGTACTGTGGTATCACTTAATGGTACAGACAACTTGCTTTGCTTCTTCCAGATAGACATCTTAATATACAAACGGACGGATTAATAACGTTCTCTTTCGATTTGTCTATAAGCAGTGAGTATACAAGTTGTAATATTTGCAAACTAACCTTTGGTAACCCGCCGTGTGACTTCAACTAGATTTTGTTACTACGCATTTCGAAGCATATGCTTCATCATAATCACTCTTTCGAAGTCGTCACTAACAAGTAGGCGAGTAGTAGATTGAGCTTGAGTGGGTGCGCACCGAACACCGCGCACAGTCCATATGCTGAGTTGGATTTTAATTAGTGACGACCTCGAAAGAGTGATTTTAGTTAGTGACGACCTCGAAAGAGTGATTTTAGTTAGTGACGACCTCGAAAGAGTGATTTAATTTATTTGAAGATACCTGGTGATGAAGCATATGCTTCGAAACGCGTAGTAACAAAATCTACTCGAAGTCACACGGCAGGTTACTAAAGGTTAGTTTGATAATTCGTTCGAAGCGGCTTGGATACCAAACCAAACATGAATATTAAGTTGTAGTATACTTAAGGCGTCTCATTAATGGCCATAATAAGGCATGTGAAGCGAGAGTCTTGAAGATTTTGCGTGTTCTAGGCCGACATTCGTCTCCTCACTTCTACCTTCGACGTATTTATGAAATTTAAATAGCGACAGATACCGAGTACCCCTTCGATAAGACAGTGGCGGATCCACAGGGAGGCATGTGGCTCATCAGATTAAGCACTCTTAATATTTCAAATTTGTCTTCATTTCTTCTTGGTCCTCAAACCTGAGATTGATGGGCAAGCACACACACTTGCTTCCTCCGAACGTCCTCTTCCGTGTCATCTTCATTTTCCTATAACATCCTGCTCCCACACTCAGTTACTTGTACCAATAATTGTTTTATTAGCCGTCCTCTATAATTCTTCCCATCTAGGTTACTAGAGGTGGGCCGATATAACTATAACAGGTATTTTGGAACGATACTTCTGTGGAACGGATATAACAGTGAGTGAAAAGTTGAAATAACTGTTCTGATTCAACGATAACTGAAAACTGAAGGGTCGAAATACCCGTTCCGATTATTCGCAGCCTCGCGGTTCCGAGTCGCGGGACCCCCTACGCAACTAACGAGTACACAAGTAACACGTAAACGAGTACTACGAGTATTAGAAGTATTATGAGTAAACGAGTACAAAGCCACTTTTTGGTGCTGAATACCATACAAGTATGAAACAAGGCGAAACAGTGAGGTTCAGAATATCTCTATGCCAAAGTGACGAAGCTGTTTTTAATAAATGAAAAAAATCCATACTGATGTTACATTTATTTTCGTGTGTTATGCAGATATGTAATACAGATTATAATAACAAATTATATATTATACTAGTCACCAACTTGATAAATTTTGAAAAAGCGAATTATATATTGTGTTATAACGTACAGAGTGGCTGACAGTTGATAGGCTATATATAGTACTTTTTGTTAATGTGATTTCGGAAATGATTTTAATTTCACTGCACATCTCACGTAAATGATATTTTTGTAACTCTTCTGGCTTACTGTTATGTTTTTATTATGTGTTTCTGATGTTTTTTTTTGACATTATTTGTTGTGCTATTACGTGCACTTTGTACTTGTTTTTCTTTTCAAATACTAGTTTACCACACCTCTACTGTCTGTTTTCGGTATACTTTCATTACGATGTAACTTTTATGCAAAGCCTTTCTATTAATATTAAAGATTAAATCAGCGCCTGTAACAATAAAAATGAAAGAACAGTGAAAAACCAATACACCTTTAAAAACACTCGCTTTTTGGTGCAGATCACAACAAGAAACTAACTCGGATTCAGGTAGGGGGAGTGCTGGTTTTCGTTTTAAACGTTAAATTTTACACACTTCTTTGACGCCGAAATCCACTTGAGGTTTTTGTTTTTCCCTGGCCCCCCGCTACTACGCTTTCAATGTTTTCATTATGTTTATGTATACCAGGGGTGCCCACCTCCTAAGCTTGATGACTCACCCTCCCAAACTTAATGAGTAACCCTTCCCCCCAAAAAAGGTATTTAAATTTAAAAGAAAACATCGTTGTAATGAGCCCTTTACAAATAAGCTGAAGCTAAAAATAGTACAGTTTGAAAATAAAGTCTCATTTAAAATTAAACAAACAAATAAATAATATAATGAAATTAATACGTGTAAGACAATATTTCAAACCAAAAAATTAAAACAAAATATCAACAAAGCGTACTGTAAAGAATAAAGAAAAAATGAAAAAAATAATGGTTTGATGAAGTCCTAGTTGCTTATATTCGGCACAGTAACTTCTTACTCTGCGATGACGATAAAGGAAAAAGGCATCAATTATTTCTTCATTAGGAATCGACACTAATAAGTCTTTCTCTGAATTTTGAAACCTCCCCAAATTTCAATAACGCAGTCTGCGTCCCGACCCTGTGGACATCCCTGTGTATATCATGCATATGGTTCCGATATAATCCGTAAAGATATGTCTTCTGCTTTAACTGCACAATGTTTGTGTAAAAAAATAATGCGTATTGTTTCGAGGGCAAGGTTAGGTTTGTTAGGAAAGATTTAAATACAATTTTATAACCATGAAATAAATCCAGTATGAGTAACATTTCATATGTAGCTTCAGCATGCTTTTGAATGTAAAAAAAGGAAGAAACATTGTAATGTCACAACAATGCTCAGTTCTGTCTGCTTTCAGATGCGTTGGTTTTACGCATACTAACATTGTCACCAAATTTGTCCTGTTACAATCCAAGAGTTCTGTTTTCTTTAAACAATAAACCAATAGCTCAAAACGTTCTTATCTAACATCATGCATTAAAGCATTACTTATTTTTGCATTACATTCAGCAAATTATTACTCTTCTTCTTCTTCTTCTTCTTCTTCTTCTTCTTCTTCTTCTTCTTCTTCTTCTTCTTCTTCTTCTTCTTCTTCTTCTTCTTCTTCTTCTGCTCCTCCTCCTCCTCCTCCTCCTTCTCCTCCTCCTTCTTCTTCTTCTTCTTCTTCTTCTTCTTCTTCTTCTTCTTCTTCTTCTTCTTCTTCTTCTTCTTCTTCTTCTTTAATACGTGGTTATCGATACTATCCCGTACTCAAAACATCTGAAATGTAGTACAGGTAGAGTTATTGGGAAAATACCGAGGAATCGTAGATCGCCCAGTGCGATAATAAAACAATTTCGTTAAAACTAACAATTAGTAAAAACAAATGCGTGCAAATAACGAATAGTACGTGTAATGTGCACGGCACACAGAGATTAGGTAAACAGGCAAACAAACGCATAGTGTGTGTGTACAAACGACAATAAAGTCTTATTGACATTCTCACGCCCACGAAGCGGCCCGGCGGCAGTTACTTTACGCAAGTATTGTACAAGTAAACTCGGAGAACACATGTAATACATAGAGGAATGCCTGTAATCATTTGATTAACATCCACACGCCCACGACCGCGACATTACAACTGATGTGGTGGGAGACGCACCAGCAGCAGCAGCAGTAGCTACAGTTAATTTACTTGGGAAAACAGCAATAAATAAATTTTAATTTGATTTTTATTGGAGGCAATAAATAATGGCGTCGGCACGCCCTCTCTGGCACGGTAACAAGCGACATCTGCACTCGTTAACCCTTGCCTTACACCACAATCTAAGTTAATTTATTTGTTCTTATTAAAATAAAAAGCTATGGAGAATATAATAGATAAAATAAAGGCCAGCAGCTGGATGTAAAGTGGGCACAACTAAAATGACTGTAACTTCTAATGCCGATGATGTGGTTTCAATAGGTAGTAGCGACGACAAACTTTGGACATTGCGTTATCAAACATTGTTGACGATACCCGGACACTTATCCGAATCCACTTCCCGAATGGACATTTTCCCAAATGACGAGATACCCCGAAATCATTTTGCCCGAATACCCTTTTCCCGAGCCATTACCGCAGTACTGTGTTCTCTAACGTGAACACCCTACGTTAGCGCAAACTCAAATTTTGCACTGAAGATGGCCATCAATGGCACGGCCGAAACGTTTGCTATGGATTTTAGCACTGGACCACGGCCAAACAGCCCGGGAACTCAACTTTAGCACTGGACCACGGCCAAACAGCCCGGGAACTCAACTTTAGCACTGGACCACGGCCAAACAGCCCGGGAACTCAACTTTAGCACTGGACCACGGCCAAACAGCCCGGGAACTCAACTTTAGCACTGGACCACGGCCAAACAGCCCGGGAACTCAACTTTAGCACTGGACCACGGCCAAACAGCCCGGGAACTCAATTTAATAACATTGACTCCGGTTGTGCAAGCCTACGAAGTAATCTAAAAATTCATTTGATTAGTATAAAACTTGTACCATCCCTTTCATTTTTTTTATAAAAAATTAAAGAAGAATGATCACTGTTGCACACCACTATAGAAAAATTATTCCGATTAGCGCTTTCAAGCTTCACAGCTCATCGTCAGATCGGAAATGAACGAATAACCTGAAAACAAATCCTTCATCCCCACCCCACCCCACCCTCCTCACACACAACAAGCTATAATTCAAATGTCCCTTCCCCATCCTCTGAGCCCTGTCCCTCCATCTGGATAGTTACATATTTTTGTAGCAAATTCCTTGTGTATCAGTGTTGTGTGTGTGTGTGTGTGTGTGTGTGTGTGTGTGTGCATTCCTTTTAAACCTACCCGTCTTTCTCAACCACACGTGTGGGCCAGTCACACACCCTTATTTTAAAACATCCAATTAGTCCTATGCCATTTAATTCTTAATCGTATCTATCTGTCCTCTATCATTTACTTCTTAATTATGTTATAAAATATTTCTTCATTATCAAATTTAATTTTAGTATTAATTAAATTTTCTAACCCTTTTTCTCTTTCTTTCATATTTCTAACTCCTCCCTAAGCTTCCTTTCAACTGTGTTATTTACTACTTTTACAATTTCGTAGTCTTCCAAAGGATTAACAAACTTATGGTTTTCTTCTATTAATTGTCTTGCATATAACGAATTCGTTGTTCTATTACCTTCTTCACGCTTGTGGTCAGACAACCTGGATACGAATTTTCGTCCTATCTCACCTAAGTACGCTTTGTTGGAGTCTTTACATTTTAATTTATAAATTCCGCTTTTCTGTAATACTGGGATTTTTCCTATATTTTTATTCCTTATCTTATCAAATCAGATGGAGGGACAGGGCTCAGAGGGTGGGGAAGGGACATTTGAATGTTGTGTGTGAGCAGGGTGGGTTGGGGTGGGAATAAAGGGTTTGTTTTCAGGTTATTCGTTCATTTCCGATCTGACGATGAGCTGTGAAGCTTGAAAGCTCTAATCGGAATAATTTTTCTATAGTGGTGTGCAACAGTGGTCATTCTGCTTGTGATTTTAACCGCTAACACAACTTTCTTCATTAAACTTCTGTTAAGATGTGCAATCGACGACAGGTAATGGACAACAACAATGAGGTAATGAACGACAACAATAAGGTAAGTAAAGTTTTTAAATATCTTAAGTTAAAAGTTAAATTGAAGAGGGTTTTAAGTAAAATATGGTTTAACAAACAATGTCTGGATAATAATGTCATCCCAAAATACGCGCAAGTTAAAATTAAAAATAAGAACATGTGACGATTTTAAAAAAGGAAAAAAAAATGAAATAAAAGAAATTTAAAATCTCACATTAAAACAGAACCAAACCCCTAAAGAAAATGATAATGTAACCCCGCCATAATACCCAAAATAAATAGTTTTAAAACCAAAAGAATTCTATAATAATAATATTTAATATAAGTCTAATAATAAAATTAAAAGGGAATTGAATTGTACAGAAAGGGTAAAGCTTATTATTTATTCCTGCATAAACAGGAATTGACCAGAATTAACTTGTTTTCTGACCCCTAAATAAACTAAGTATTATTGTAAATTTGTTATTATTTAAATAATTAAATAAGACCATTGTTACGTACTTTGATAACTTCTGCAACTAAGAATATCACGATTTAATTATTTAATCAACCGTAGTCCTTTAATTAAATTAGAAAAACGGAACTACTTTTATGTAGCCTAGTAATTGTCTTGAGATTACTACGCTCCCCTTAACTATTTTCTGCCACTTGGAATGGAGCGCTCACGCCGTAAGCAGCGTAAAGCGTTATTTCGCTACGCGTTTATAGAAATGTGAAAATCTTGATACAATGACTTGTTAAATAAGTAAAGTTGTGTGGTGATGACATCTCTCTATATTATAAAATAACGGACCATGTAAATAATACAGTATTACAACCAAGAAGGTGATAGTAAAATAATCTATCATCATGTGAAGTGAATAACAGTGAAACAAACTTTCTATCTATGTGTTCTAACTACAAGAATTACTAAGAATAACTACAGTCGCCTGAGATGAATGTACCACACCTGGGATGATTTCACATACTTCTAGAACTTCACCACCAAAGTATGATAATGTAACGACTGAACTTCAAGAAACATCAGGAGGACCGAAGAACTAATTCTGCAGCAACTTCAGGAAACACACAGGTGACATGGAGGCTTGTCTTCCATGGTTAAGAGTTACAAAATTATAAACCCCAAAAGACAATTTAAATTATCATATTAAAGACTTTAAAAATTATGCTTTAAATGTAATAACATTAAAGACTTTAGAAAACTGACATTATAGGTAACATGTAATCTAATATTTGTTGTTTTAGAAGATTAATAAAAAACCATTCTTCAAATGGTTAGAGTTTCAATATTGTACATGGCAAGGTGACCATTATTCATTTAATATATTTGATCCCGGATCCGTGGAATTAATTAAAAAGGATGTACATCATATTTTGAGGCCCCTTTGTAAAGTAGTAATTTATATATTTAATCATATAGTAAAAGCTATGTTAACTCATTAATTAATCTAATTCTATTTGTACAAGAGGTGCAAATGTTTTTACTTTTAATAAACTCATTGCTAAATTTCTTCGGAGATGTTAAAACTTTATGTAATAAAGAGATGTCATGGTCCAAAAAGGTGAGTGAATAAATCTACAAACCCCTGTCAATATTCCTCAATTCACGGGATCCTATTTAACTTTTGTTTACTTTCCAGTTATTTATGATCTGATAAAGATAATGGCAGCCTGTTTAATTGACCTGAGCCAATTAACCAGGTTCCCGAATTGTAACGTTATGCGAAACGTTTCAAACACAGTAGCTAAAAAAGTAAAAGAACAAAGCGAGAAGTTGTGGATAAAATTAGAAATAAGGTCACTTTACGGCTTAATCAATAGATATAATAGGGAATTATATGACAGACATATAGAATTGTTAAGAATATGCTCGTATGTAGAGTTAGAAGAAATGTTATGTAATTTTGGTTTGGGGCACGTAGAAAAGAAATTGGAAAAGAAAAAGAAAAAAAATGGTAGATGAGTTCAATAAATTAATAAGAAAGAACGAAGTAAAAAAGGAACACCTCTCTAAGAATAACTATGAAAAAAGAGTAATAAACCTTACAGAGGTAACTTTCAATACAGAAGAAAAATAAATGTTAGTGAAAGGCTTAAAATACGCGCCGCCACCAGAATTAAATCAAGAAAAAACGATTATTGAATGCGAAAGCATAATACAAAAACTAGGAAATGAAAATGATAAAAAAAGAATAAGGTGGGAAGTAGGGAATGTAGTAGATAAAATATTTAAGAAAAATTTGTATAATTCAAAAAATGAACAAAAAATCAAATCAACTGTAACTAAACTAAAGAATAAAAAAAAATGATATTATAGTTACGAAGGCGGACAAAGGAAATACAATGGTACTACTGAGAAAGGACGAATACATAAAGAAAACGGAAGAATTTATAAGTGAAGGACCATATGAAGAAATAAAGTATGATTATACAAGTAAGTACCAGTCAAGGACAAAACAAATGATGAAACAGATAACATTTATAGAAGAAAATAAGAAAAAGTATTTATTGGAAAGTAATCCAACAGCACCAACTTTTAAACGTCAGGTTAAGATACCTAAAGAAGGAAAGCCAATTAGACCGATTGTTTCTTTTATTAATGCACCTATTTATAAATTATCAAAGGACGTTAGCAGAGTACTAAAAGAGAAATATGAATTTTGGGACAAAATACAACATAGAGAATAATGTAAAATTGATAGAAAAATTAGAAAATATTAGAATTAATGAAAATACAAAATTGATATCACTGGATGTTAAGGACATGTTTACCAATATCACAGTAAATAAAGTTATTAAGTTAATAAACGATAATAATATGGGAGAATACAGGTATAAAAAGCAGTTTATTAAAGTAATTAAAGAATGTTTAAATCAGAACTATTTTAGGTTTAATAACAGGTTTCATATACAGAAAAAAGGATTACCTATGGGGTCTTCATTATCCCCTATTCTTGCAGAAATATACACGAATGATTTTGAAAAGCAATTAATAAGTTCCACTAAGTATAAAGACAATATAAAATTATGGTCTAGATACGTTGACGATGTATTAGTAATTTGGGAATGAAGCATAGAAGAAGTGCAAGAGTTTATAAATAAGGTAAATAATAAGGATAGAAACTTACAATTTAAAGAAGAGATAGGAGGTAAGAAAATAAATTACTTAGATTTAAACATAGAAATTAAAGATAATGAGAAACTACAGTTTGGGATATTTAGGAAAGAATCGTATTCTGATATAATTATACCAAGAGAGTCTTACCACCCTGATAGATATAAAATGGCGGCAATCAATTCGTTTTGTTATAGAGCTCAGAAGTGTTGAAAAGAGACCGAATCAAAAGATAGGGAGTTAAAAAAGATAAAGGGAATTGTAAGGAATAATAATTATAACACGAACACCGAACATAGTGGATAAAGTTATGAAACGGGTTAACATACAAAAAGTAAAATAGAACCAGAACAAAAGATTTATGCAGGGTCATTGACATACATAGGTTCACATACTAGAAAAATTATAAAATGTTTTAATAAATACGGAGTAGATATAGCTGTTAAACAATGTGAAACGGTATTTGATAAGATAAGGAATACAAATATAGGAAAAATCCCAGTATTACAGAAAAGCGGAATTTATAAATTAAAATGTAAAGACTGCAACAAAGTCTACTTAGGTGAGATAGGACGAAAATTCGTATGCAGGTTGTCTGACCACAAGCGTGAAGAAGGTAATAGAACAACGAATTCGTTATATGCAAGACAATTAATAGAAGAAAACCATAAGTTTGTTAATCCTTTGGAAGACTACGAAATTGTAAAAGTACTAAATAACACAGTTGAAAGGAAGCTTAGGGAGGAGTTAGAAATATTGAAAGAAAGAGAAAAAGGGTTAGAAAATTTAAAATTTAATTAATACTAAAAGTAAATTTGATAATGAAGAAATATTTTATAACATAATTAAGAAGTAAATGATAGAGGACAGATAGATACGATTAAGAATTAAATGGCATAGGACTAAGTGGATGTTTTAAAATAAGGGTGTGTGACTGGCCCACATGTGTGGATGAGAAAGACGTTTTTTTTTTTTAATACCTTTATTTTATCAGCATGCTCCATTACAAATAAAGTAATACTACATGCTATATATAAACTTATTACAAGCCGATTCTCAATACATATAAAGACAACTCAGTGGTACAACAATTACAAAGATTTAAAGTAAACAAGAAAAATAAAAATCAATCATTGACAATGATACAATGAATTAGTACTACATTATTAACATGTTAAAACTGTATGCATGTATGTATCGTATGCATGATAAAGCTGTTCGACCAATATGTAAGTTAATTCATAATAACAAATGCATACAATGATTCAAAATAGATAGACAAGCACAATAACAATAAACACTACAAAGAATCAAAATCAATGTTATTAACATATTTAATAAACTGTCTAACATATTTTGATGTCAATTCACTTCTATTCGGAGGCCATCGTCCACCACTCCTTAGTACACTATTTTTGAAAACCTGTCTTTCTTCATTCAACATATTGCACTCATATAACAAATGTTCCACTGTTTGGTCACCGTCGTTGCAGACACATATCGGATCATCTTTTATTTTGAAACGATAGTAGTAGGCTCTAAGCTTGCCATGACCAGTCACCATTGTGGTAAAATTAGGAGCAGTGCAAACCTTGAGGACAGTCTGTGCTTCACACTAGGGAAAAACAACTTAGTCACCATTCCATTTAATGTTTGTTCCCACTCACTTTGCCACTCCATTAGGCTCACCTCACGGAATTTGTTAATCATTGCACTTTTTGGTATTCGTTCATAGCACACCATACAGCATACTGGATGCAGCTTCTTTAGCCAGATTGTCAGCCAGTTCATTACCATAAATACCCACATGTGCCTTAACCCAACCAAAATCAATTGACCAGTTGACCGCCTTTAAACTTCTTAACTTATTCCTTATTTCTTCTATCAAGTAGCTATGATTCCTCGAGCTCCTAAGTGAGTCCAGCGTCACTCTGCTGTCGGTGTAAACAGCTGCCGTTCTCAAATTAGTTATAATATAATTTAATTCAGCTATCTTTTCCAGGGCCTTCAAGACTGCCAATTGCTCAGCCTGATTATTAGAGCACCCAACACCCAACTTATACTGCATCTCATATTTGAGCTCACCATTAACAAACAAGGCTATACCCGACCCAACCCCATTGTTGTGCTTACTGCCATCTGTATATGCTTGTACTGTGTATACTTTACTTTCATGGCTCGAGTTTATAAGAACTGTATCTGCCGGATGAAGTTTTTTAGAATTAAGGTAAATGCTTAATTCTGAATTCTGAAGTCTTTTACGAGAAATCAAGAGTATTTTTGATTTTTGTTCATTAAAAGAAACTTTGTTATTTGTAGCCCACTTTGAAATTTTTACCATCTCTAAATTGGCATAATTTTCAGCTTCTAAGAGAGACTTACCACTTGTTAACACAATTAAATCATCTGCAAAAGCTATAAGTTTTGTACGTTTAGTGAAGTCTAAATTGAGCAACGAGTTATACTGTATGTTCCAAAATCCTGGCCCACAACAAGATCCCTGAGGACAACCTTTACTGACATCCCTCTCCATTGATGTATTGTGAGTAGACAGAACTGCCTTTCGTCCACCAAAGTAACTCTGTGAGAGACAGTACAAGTTCCTAGGACACTCGAATTGTTTAAGAGTATTCAAAATACACGGCCACCACGCTGCATCAAAAGCGCCCTGGACATCAAGACTAACGAGAACAACAACACCTTTCTCCACCAAACATCTTTCAACAAATTCCTTAACTACCATAGCTGCATCCACTGTACTTTTCTGGGGTGTAAATCCATACTGATTAGACTGCATTAAATCTTTAGAAAACACGTGGTGCATAATTCTGTTTATAAGTAGTTTTTCCAATACTTTCGCTCCTACCTTCAATAAACTGATAGGGCGAAACTTCGAAACTTCAGTACTGTTCTCCCTGCCCGGCTTAATTATTGGTACTATTTTTGCTCTTTTCCATAAGTTAGGAAATACACCTCTTCTCAGACACTCATTATAGATTGCTGTTACAAACCGAGGAAATTGCATAAAAACCCGCAATAAAATGCCACTTGTTATTCCATCCTCACCAGGACACTTCTGAGGGTTCATGTTTTCCAAAACTCGCAAAACTTCTTCTTGTGAAAACTCTCTGTCATCTTGTACACTTATTGGATCCTTAATCTGATTCCTAATATGCCTATGATACTCATTATCCATAATGCCATCATCCACGGGAATAAAGTAGTCCAACATACAACTCATAGTACCTTCCAAATCTGTTGTGAAGGAGCCATCCAGTTTTTTCAAAGTTGTTAAGGTGGAACACTTTTTCATTTTTCCAGCTGCCAAGCGATAAACCGCATTCCAGGGATTCACTGATGTTAAATTACAATATTGTTTCCAAGACTGTATTTTTTCTCTTCGAATACTTGATTGATACTTCTTCTTTTCCTCAAAATAGTACATTTTCCGACATTCTCTCAGGACATTGTCGTTTCTAGTCCTTTGGTATCTTCTTCTTAATGCATTAATTCTTTTACGCATGACTGTGAGTGTATCTGACCACCATGGAACCGATCTGCCTCCAACAGTCTTCTGTAATGTTGTACGCTTCTTAAAAGACTTGTCACATGCTGTCTTTATGGTATCCTAAAATTTTTTCACAACTTGATCCATATCTTGTACCTACAAAACCTTATACTGTAATACAATGTCCAGACTTCCTAGATCATTGTTACACGTAGAAACATAAAACTTTTCAAGTATTTCTTGAGAAAGACGGGTAGGTTTAAAAGGAATGTACACACACACACACACAACACTGAAACACAAGGAATTTGCTACAAAAATATGTAACTATCCAGATGGAGGGACAGGGCTCAGAGGGTGGGGAAGGGACATTTGAATTATAGCTTGTTGTGTGTGAGGAGGGTGGGGTGGGGTGGGGATGAAGGATTTGTTTTCAGGTTATTCGTTCATTTCCGATCTGAAGATGAGCTGTGAAGCTTGAAAGCGCTAATCGGAATAATTTTTCTATAGTGGTGTGCAACAGTGATCATTCTGCTTGTGATTTTAACCACTAACACAACTTTCTTCATTAAAAAATTAAAGCAAACAGTAATCAAATGCGATATTCATTTCTTCTTTGGTGCGATTTTGATTTTTTCTTTTTGCCTAAATCTAGCTCTGCAAAACTGAACTTAGTGTCAGTCTGTTCTTTTTAAAAGTCCGTTAAAGCAGAGTATAGATCCGGGTGATAGTTACCAATTACGATAGGCACCTGTTATCCCATCGCGATATTTGTCCTGTGTCTCCCTTGAAACGCTGCATAATATTGATTCCACATTCTCCCTTGAAACGCTGCATAATATTGATTCCACAGCTCAGGTACAGAACGTGGCGGAACAGTTTGCCATTCGGGAAAATGTCCATTCGGGTAAATGGATTCGAGAAAATGTCCGTAAATCGTTGTTGGCGGAAAGAAGCAAATAACGCAGAAGAAACTAACAGAAACACAAAGTGTATAAAAATTGCTAAAACTCCATAGAGATTTGAAACAGAAACATAAGAAATTATCTTAGGCCAAGTAGAAACCTGACAGACGGTTCTGAGAGGAAATGTTGCCAGGACAATCAAACCGCTCTATTCCCTACATAGGCACTCAAAATTTCCTCACTTTGCCCTAAAAATCCCCACTGCTACAAATACAGTGAATGAGTTAGAAAGGCTTATAGTTCTTGGATAGATAAACGGAACCAATAGAGAGGGGAGTCTACACGATGGTTAGATTTGATGTGGTCATTGACCGGTCTACATGAAACTGTACAAGTGACTCGGAGAATCTCCAGCACGTCGTATTGCCTCACGAGAGTAAATGGAAGAAGAAGAGAGACAGGAGATCAAAAGAGACGTCTTCACTGACAGAAATGACTGGCCATAGACTGTGACAGAAATTACACATAAGAATACAATGCGGTATACAAGATTTAAATTCATCAAAAGCAGGAGGCCGCCGCATGGAGTCAGAATGCGAGGGGATAACATATGAGAAGTATAGAACTTGACAAGAATCTCAACAGCAAAGGATGGACGAATACCGCCAAAAACTGTAGGTACAGCAGTAGCGTGGCGTCATGTAACCGCTGGCAACAGTACTGGAAAGAAGAGAATATAATAATATTAATTATGTCACAGAATAAATATTTTAGTTATTGAATAATTTAAAATCCGAGCAATATTAGTAGGGAAACTTGAAGAAAAGTGTAGCATTGCTTTCGAACTGCTGGTCACTTGCACCGTCTTGTGTTGCCGGCTCAGACATCGGCAATGTTTTACTGCGTACGGTCATTGACCTCGTAGAAGTTGTCATTGTACAACCTGCGGAGAGGGGGAACACATTCATCCACCCAATCTGTTGCCGCTGTATAAACCGGCAAAACGCTCACTTGGCAGCTATGTTCGTTTTCGAAACCAACGTGCAGCAGATACCTACTTGTGTTTTGTGCGTTTAGTCATGTGTCTTTATTATTTTTAATTCGATTATTTGTGTTCTGATTTATTCTGTGTAAGTATAATGAGAGTCAGATCCCGTTGAACCGGGACCCTTTTTTTCTTCCAGCGAATGATAGAAAATGCTCTGAAAAGAACACTCGGTACAAGAAAAAATTTGAATTAAATTTTAAGTTTTAGGCCTATCATAACCGGCAACAGGTGTTGTGTACCAACGCCACACCACTCCAATGTGGTATACAAGATTTAAGTTCATTAAAAATAGGAGGCCGCCCCGTGGAGTGGAAAGAATGCGAGGGAATAACATATGACAAGAACAGAACTTGACAAGAGTCACGGCGGCAAAGGATAGACGGATACCGCCAAAAACTCAAAAACTGTAGGTACAGTCTTCATCATCATCAGACACATCTCAGTAAAGGCTATGCCTGTGGAAAGAGAAAGAAGAAGTCAAAGAGAATACAAAGAAACTTCACAATAGAGAAGTAACATTCAACAGCAACAACAACAACCTACAATTTCACAGATATACCCGTAGACAGCCTTAGAAACACCACTAAGAGCAGTCGGAATGGATTTTTGCAGACAAGTGGCCGGAGACATGTAACAAAGATGACGATGAGAGTGATTATGGGAACTACGCATTCGATTATAGAAATAAACAGTTGATCGATTTGTTTGGATACGTTCAATTGGGACTCGTTGAGGAAACGAATGGACGACCATTGTCTCCCGAAACAAGTCAGAAAAGTGTCAGCTCAAAGGCAGCCAGACCATAATAAAGTTGAAAAAATGCATGGATTAAGACAAGACAGAGAAAAAAGGAGAGGGGGAGAGAGAGAGAGGCAGAGAGAGAGCAGACAGACAGACAGACAGAAATGACTGACCATATCCTGACCGAAAGATTACACATAAGAATACAATGTGATATACAAGAATTAAATTCATCAAAAGTAGGAGGCCGCCCCATGGCAACACCGGTGGCAAGCAACTGTAGCAGCAGCAGCAGCAGCAGCAGCAGAGAGAGAGAGAGAGAGAGAGAGAGAGAGAGAGAGAGAGAGAGAGAGAGAGAGAGAGAGAGAGAGAGAGAGAGAGAGACGGATAGACAGACAGACAGATAGATAGACAGACAGACAGAGATTTACAAATGATCGAAAAGTTGAATATTGGAAATTGAAAACACTAGTGAAAGTAAAACGGTTACTGATCTTTATTATTATTGTCGTAGCAAGCTGCCATCCATCTCCCAACTTTCTGCCGACTCACGACAAAGGGAGGCGTCACCGTAAAACTGGCGTAACGGACGACGACGCCAAAGGACCCCGTGAAGCGCGTCGCGACGCCGTCCATCCGTGACTGACTTTGTGTGTTTGCTGGCGTCAACAAACACCTTTGTTCTGTCGTGTTGCAGCCCAATTGGAGCGCGTAAATGTGCAGTTGGCTTTGTTGTTACAGAGGCTGAAGCTCGCGTTGTGCGGATCCGTTGTTAACAAGCGACAAGAGGAGTTTCAGTGTGGTGTCGAAAGAATGAAGATATCTTGGCTCGACCATTACTATCATCTTCTTGTTCTTCTTTTTCTTCTTCTAAAAGGATTAAACCGCTCCGCTCCCAAGAACACAGTCTAAAGCTGGTCACTCCAACGCTTCTTTGGGCGTCTCACACCTCTCCGTTCCTTTTCGGCTTATAAATCAATTGTTGTTTGCGGAAGTGGCAGTCATCCAATCGGTTAAGACTTTCCAACCATTTTAGCCAATATCATCTGATCGTATCGCGTATTCTCATAATATTCCGTTCCTGCCGTATATCTCCATTTATTATACGATCTTTCAGAGTATACGCTGCCACGTGCCTGAGAAATTTCATTTCGGCCGCTTGAACCGGCCTGGGACTTTGTTAAAATAAAATTCTCACATCCATAGAGTAATGTGGAACCTTGTGGAACTTGAGGCGTGTTTCTTTACTCGTCGACTTCAGAGTTCTCCTGATGGTTGAACTTGTGCAGCTTCTTCACCATGTCATTGTTTGCAAGACACACCGTACACCAGATATTAAAAATTGCTGTCGTGCTCCAGAACAGTACCATCTACAACAATTGCTGTCGTGCTCCAGAACAGTACCATCTACAACAATTGCTGTCGTGCTCCAGAACAGTACCATCTACAACAATTGCTGTCGTGCTCCAGAACAGTACCATCTACAACAATTGCTGTCGTGCTCCAGAACAGTACCATCTACAACAATTGCTGTCGTGCTCCAGAACAGTACCATCTACAACAGTACCATCTACAACAGTACCATCTACAACAATTTTTTCTCGTATGGGATCAGCTCCATGAAAAGCCATCATCTTAGTCTTCAGAGCGGAGATAATTTATCTTGGATTGATAAATGAAATAATGAGGCAGTTTTGACAGGTTAATTAAAAAAAAAAAGGATTTGACGAACCATGAACAGCTAACGAAGGAAGTAGATAGAGCATACAGAAACCCATGACGACTACACACGTAGGGTTGCTTTTACAGAGGGACGAATGGAGGGAAGAATGGTCAGTGAATTACAGTGAATGCACGATGTTGGTGAGTATAGAAGCTATCAGTGGAAGTACGAGTGGGAGCTATCAGTGGAAGTTATGGGAATTTGGCAGCGAGCGGGATAATCTGACGACCAGGGGCGTATTTACAAGGGAAACGAACGGGACCGAACCCCCCCCCCCCAGAGGGTCGAAAAAGTTGATGAATTTTGTTATTCTCTTAATTTTTAGACTATTTTATTACTTTTTCCAGCTGTGTACTATAATATAGTAGTAACTAATTTTATATATACAATCAGGTTTATTACACAGTATTTTCGTATAGGTTAGAAATATAGTAAGATCAATTCAGTCAGTAAGTATCTTGTAAACAATGTTTCAGTAACGCGTATTTTTATTGTGCTATTGCCGTTCTCTTTAATAGGATTGATTTCAAGATGTTATAAAATGTTTTTTCGACCACTTTAAATATAGTAATGTTGATTACTTTTAACTTGTTTCTTCTGTTGCATGAAGCCGACTCAACCAGACCTCTTCCCTGTCCAAGACCAAATTCTAGATACGCCTGTGCTGACGACATCAAAGGAATCGTCCAGCAATCCCATAGGGTTGATAGCCAATGAAGAAGCAGGTGTATGTGTGTGTCCGTGAGTTTGTAAGTGATACAATTTCGCAGAGAAACTCAACGCCGGTGGCAACCGTAGCGGCAGTGTCTGTTCGTGATTTCCAGGAATCACCGTTATGCACATATATGGACGGACCGGACCGGGTAATTGACGGAAAGATAACTAAGGAAGATAGAGAGGATAGGTGTAAAGTGAACAACTTTCTCCGTGAAACGAACCATTTGCGTCGATTAAGCGCGAAACGGACGCGCGTTGTCGCGGTCATTGTTGTCCGCTCATTGTTGTGACGGCGACAATCAAACTCGGGACGGTCGTCGAGATCGCGGCGGCCGAGACGTGCGACCAGATGTCCGCGGACTGGCCACAGGCTATTCCGGCGTTCTCACGGGTTAACGCGCCACTTTCACAGGAAAGCTAAATGAGCTTCACAATACGGAACGAGAACCAGTGTGTTTTAATGAAATCTAATAAGTAGAACGCAACTCATCTGTTTGTTGGTAGTGGCCGCTCCCATGACCTCTGAGCGTGTGTGTGTTTGGAAATCAATTCGGATATAGATATGTTTGTCTGTTCTGGTTCGCAAAGATACTCTCGAACACACACACACACACACACACACACACACACACACCACGTACGTACCTATATTCACACTAAAAAAATTAAAAAAAAACAGAAATCTTGTAAATTTATGCGTGTGAAAGTTTGAATGAAGCTTTTTAAAAATATTATTTTTACAAAGCATTCAGTCACCACTTGTAATATAATTGCGACCCCTACTCATTTTGATTAATGAGTAACATATATTTAAAGTAAATATAGGATATTATCTGAAGTTTATCTTTCGACTTACATCTGAAGTCGCGTATACATACAGCGAATGTAGATGAACAAACGATTTTATTTACCTGAGTATACGAAATGAAGAACCCAACAGAATGCAGCAGAGCGTCTTCGGTAAAGTACCTTCACTAGATGGAACGTCAAAGGGATTCGTTAGTACGCTGAGGACGGTGTGTACGAGTTCTTTAGGAATCTTCCAATTTTGGACCCACTTTGTTTCAATCCCAGCTCATCTTCTTCTTAACCCCATGGTTGACGGGCAGGAAGAGGATCTGTTCCTTCTGCAACGCCAGCTTTTTAATCGGCGATTGGGGTGCGTGCCATGCCTTAATGTAAACGATGAACTGAGTTCGAGACCCTCTATCACCGTGGAAGAGTGCACATTAAAGTGCACATTAAATTGTTCCACCACGTTCAGAGATTTTTTGACGTCAACAGTCACATTTCGATACATTTTAATTTTCCGACTTCTGCCTTGCGCAAACTACACGTTTCTTACCCAATATTAGATTGACAACTAACTGACGACTATAATGTGGAAATATTTTGCCACGGTACTGTGGACAGCTGGTGAAGAACCTACCAGTTACACTGAAGGTGGGGCCAAAACGTCTGTTTTGTGCGTTGGACCGGAGAGTTGTCAAGCGAATTTTAACAGAGTTAAACTAGAATGCTTTTACAGACTGCTTTCTAATAACGTAAGCTTTTACGGCAGCTGCCAATACTGTTAAAAGTTGTCGGACACTTAAAAGGTCGTAGTCGGTAATATCTATGGAAGACAACGGAGGTAGGATGTATTATACGATCTTTCAGAGTATACGCTGCCACGTGCCTGAGAAACTTCATTTCGGCCGCTTGAACACGACTGGCCTGGGACTTTGTTAAAATAAAATTCTCACACCCATAGTGTAATGTGGGGAGGGTAATCACCTTGTGGACCTTGAGGCGTGTTTCTTCACTCGTTGACTTCAGATGGCCCCACACATATGGTCCAACTTGTGAAGCTTCTTCACCATGTCATTGTTTGCAATATAAGACACACCGTACACCAGAAATTAAAAATCGCTGACGTGCTCCGGAACAGTACCGTCTACAAGAATGTTTGCTCGTATGGGATCGACTCCATGGAAAGACATCACCTTAGTCTTCAGCGCGGATATAATTCATCTTGTATTGATAAATTAAATAATGAGGACGTTTTGACAGGTTAATTAAAAAGAAGGATTTGCAGAACCATGAACAGCTGAAGAAGGAAGTGGATAGAGCATACAAAAACGCATGACAAGTACATGGGGTTGCTTTTACAGAGGGACGAACTGGAGGGAAGAAAGATCAAGATACACTGTTTGCAAGACGTGGTCGACAAAGTGCTATAAGTGCAAATTATGAGAATTTGGCAGCGAGCGGGAAAACCTGACGACCAGGGCCGTATTAACGGGGGGAACGAACGGAACCCCCCCCCTCAGAGGGTCGAAAAAAGATGACGAATTTTGTTATTCTCTTAATTTTTAGACTATTTTATTACTTTTTCAGCTGTGTACACTAATATGGTAGTAATCTTTGCTCGTAGTCCATTGGGTGCGTTTGGCACGCTCGAAACGCCTAGCACTAATTATAGACATTATGGACGTTGGCCTGGGAAGCTTTAACAGTTTTGTACAATGATCTTCGGCGGGTTTCCAAGCTTTTTACAAATCCAAGAAAATTAAAACATTAATTTTGAAACTGCTCTCGCTTTGGTAAATCTTTGTATTTACTAGCTAATACATTTACGTTATAAAAAATTATCTTACCGTCCATTTTAAATCTTTTAATAAAAAAGCTACAGTAAGAACTCCGCTCGTTGTAGCCTATAGGCTACAGCTTTTCGCTTATCACAAATGTTGAATTCTGGGTCAATTTCACATATTTCATCGGATGGAACTTCTCCTCTTCCGTTTCAATAAATCTTCATATGAAAGATGCCGTCCGTACGATATGATGCTGTTATTTTAAACACTATTAGTTACAGAGCAGTGTACCGCTCTACCAACTGTACACTTCTCTGTGGTACGTCCGGCAGGCAAACAATTAGCTCTAATCTTCTTCTTCTCCTTATCTGGGGTTACAGCCTTTGATGGGCTTAGCCTCCTCAACGATACTCCTCCATGCTTTCCTGTTCTCCGCCCTTCCTCTTCATCCTCTGATTCCCATGCTAACAAGATCTTCTGTTACGCCATCCAGCCATCTCATCCTTGGTCTGCCTCTACCTCTAGTAGTATATAATCTTCACTTCAGCATTTTTTTTTAGACATTCTTTCCACATGTCCCAGCTAACACAACCTCTGTGATTTGATAAATTTCACTATGTCTTTTCCATGTATGAGGACATAGTGTTCATTGTTCATGGCCATACGTTTTACGCAATATTTTGCACTCAAATAATTTTAACGCAGTTTTGTCATTCTCTTTCAAAGTTTACATCTCATGTCCGTATGTAACAGCTGGTCGCACAAGAGGATAATATACTTTAAGTTTTATACCTCTTGTAACAAGATTGTTTTTAAAGATGTTAATATTTGCAAAGTAGACTCTATTTTCTGCTGAAGCTCTAGAAGGAGCCCTTCTAGAGCTCTAATGGCCGTCTTCAGTCAATAAATCCAAACAAATTTCCTAGTGCTAAGGTCGCAATTTTGCCGCCCGTACAACTTTATTGCCATGGTCTATGTGCCTCTTTCAGCCCCCCTCTGTAAATGAAGGAACGATGTCCCTTAATCCTTTAAAAACTCTTTAACTATGTTGATATCGCTTTCCTGTGCAACTCTGAACCTGAATACAATACTTCCATATAGATTTTAAAAAAATATTTGTTTTTATGGATGAGGTTTCTTTCTTCATCATCATCTTCTTCTTCTTCACGGCTTCGACTGTTTAGTCTGTTCGACCATCTCTTCTTGGGTCTTTCCAGGCTTCTCTTCCCATTCGGCTGATACAATAAGGCTACCTTGGGGAATCTGTCGCTGCCCGTTCTGCTAATGTCTTGTTTCCAGCTTTTTCTATACTTATTCATGATTCCGTTTACTTTTTCAGCTTTCAGTTCCTATCTTATCTGATTGTTTCCTTTCATATCTAATTTTGTTACTCAGCTATGGGACGCAAAAATTTCGTTTCCGTAGCCTGAATTCTTGATATTTTTCTAGCAGACATTGTCCACGTTTTTAAGCCATAAGTAAGGGTAGGAACTGCCATTGACTTGTATAATTTTATTATGGACTCTTTCCTAGCCATGTGTTTTAGAGCACATCGGAGAGTTCCTGTTAAATTTATTCCTGTTTAATCTGGTTAAATTTATTCATTTTCCTATTAATATCTTATTAATTTTATATGAAGCTTACAGCCTAAATAGTTAAATTCTGAGAGTTGTTCTATAATTTTACTATCCAAAACAATTTTAGATCTGACTGACAATGTTCCTTTAAAAGTCATACATTTTGTTTTTATCAGATATATCCATATTAAATTCTTTCGCAGTGTTATTTAAGGAGTGGAGCATCCTTTGCAGGTCATCTCCATTTGTGGCCAATAAAATCTGATCATCCGATTTCAAACATCCGAGTCTTAAGTATTTTGCCCACAACTCTGATTCGTCTATTTACATTGTTAAGCCAAATCCTAACAATTCCATCCAAAAACAGGTTAAAAAGAGTGGTTGAAAAAGGGCAATCTTGTCTAAGGCCTCCATTTACTTTGATGGAATCCCGTTGCTTTATTAGTACCCTGGTCCTTACATACATGCTCCTCTTGATCACTTGTATTAAATGTAATGGAATGTCTCTATTTTCTAAAATTCTACACAGGTTCGATCTTGGTACTTTGTCAAAAACTTTGCAATAATCTATGAATAGTAGATGCAATCTGCTTAACAGTGAAAATATTATCGATGCAGCTTCGCCCTTTCCTGAAACCCGACTAGGATTTCTTTCCGTTTACGAATACTGTTCGTGATATTTTGGTTCACGTGAATTTTTACGTAGATCGATTTCGATAGTCGTAAGAGCAAGATCGATGCGCACGCTCTGTCGGAAACTTCCGGCTGTGCTCAAGGTTCGCGTCTAGTCAGAACAACGAATCCGGTAGCACGTTGACGTTTGAACTTCACATGGCCTCAGAGTTTTAGCATCTCTTAAATAGACAGGAGCTTAATTCATGACCGACAATTATCGTAAATGTATGCAAACAGGGATGCAAATAAACGCTAATTCCGTCGGAAGGAGAGAGGTCCTTGCGATCTTGTTCTTCTCGGTGACCTCCCTCCCCTTCATTAAACTTCAAGTACGGGACTGTGTGGAAACGAGGTGAGTTGGACCTTTACCATGTCTACTTGCTTGAAACACATCACAGTTGAAAGACTCGAAATCGCTAATCGGGAATTATCTATATACTGGCTGCAGTGGCTGCAACAGTTTAATTTTTGTTTGTGATTATAACGACTAACACAAATTTATTATTTAAAAAAAAAACAGAATAATATGACATGTAATCTGTAAAGTTAACATTTCGTGGGATTAGAAACGGGTTACACATTTTGGACCGTAACCTCAAAAACTCGATAAACACAGTTGTCTATATTTGATGAACATTTCTTCCATTTCCTATTGACGTGCGGGTTTCGACCAAGTCCAACAGTCAAGCATATTTCAAGGTGTTTGAATGTGTTACCATAACATGGTGTAAGTCGTTAAGGTGAGAAAAAAAATTATGTGTGAATTTGCATAGCAAATAATCACTTTTATATATAAGCGCAAAGAGAGATAAAGCGAGAGAGAAGTGAGAAAAGGAGGCGGAGGGACAGAGAGTGAGAGAGAGATGGAGTAGAAGAAATGATGAGAGAAAGTGAAATTGGAAGGGAAGGAAGACCGGTTTGTTTGCAATGATACAAAGATGATAAATTGCAAAATTTGCCAACGAGTCTGTTGCTGTTTATCAGCGCGTGATGTATCGAGCCGCTAAGGATTCTTCATGTTCACGAACCTGTGTGGACCATGAATGATCACTTCAGCGTTAGCCAATTTGCCTGTTCCGCTCTTCACTGCTATCTTGATCTACTCGACATCTCTCTTTCCGTAGGTTTGTAACAGCTTTCAACGATTTCGGTTTATTCTGTTTCCTTCGTCCGCTCCATACGGCAGGGGTTGCCAACCCATGGCACTCTTAGCGACTATGAACGGGCCAAATGGACTATTTATAATGAATGTCCTTATTTTTCTTGCTTGCCAGGATTAGGCACTTCCGGCTTCAACATTTTATCCTCGGTCTCTATCACTTCACTCTTTGGGATTGTGTACATATGCACAACATGCTCCCTCCATCTTTCTCTATACCAAGATGTTATCGGTTGTACACCTGATTTCTGTCTTATATAATAACATCTTATACGCTCGAGTCTTGTGCAACCTTTGACTGATCCAAGAAATCTCATTTCTGAACATAAATTAATCTAAATTCTCCTTTCCTAGGGCCCATGATTCTGACCCATACAACAAAGAGCAAATTCTTTTAGCCAGACACCCTGCTGGATTTTCTCAATTTTTTCAAAAGCTTTTAAATTCTTTTTTGGGCCCTGCCGTCCCAAAATTTTGTAATTTCCAAAACTTAACACTACTTTCAGATGTTGGTTTAAATTTTCATCAATTTTTTTTCAAATTTGACCAAATCACAATTTTGCCTCCCGCCCGTCTATTTGGGGGGGGGGGTCAATGTCAAAACAATAGGGTTCTGTAGGGTAAAAGCATAGACACGCCTGCTGAAGTATACAAAAATTGGTTCATGCGTTAAAAGTTATCGTGACTCATACCCCAAATAGACAGGGACAGTCAATTAGACAAAATTCAAAACGGTCGAGGTAAAACTGAGACTCGCTTCGCTCGTTCACTAATGTCAAAATCACTACAAGTTTTTATGTTACTACATACCGTAATTTATTTTTAAACGATTATTTTTTTGGACAGATTTTATGTATATAGGGATTCTTTATATATTATGTAATATTCCTTTTGGGGGGGGGGGGTGATACCGTACTACTTTATGTTAGCACGGTATTAATTATGTTATTATTGTTTTTATTTCCGAAATATATATTGCAACAGTACAAATGTATAGGGTACTGTGCATTGCACAAAGTAATTAAAATAATTAATTAAAATAAATAAAAATTCATATTGTTAATAATAATAGTTCAGCTTGCAATATGAACAACCAGACTTTCATGTTGGAACAGGTGGATCACGCCAGCTGCTCTGTCTGTGTGTACACACGTATGTTAGATGTGTGCGTGAGACCTGTCCATTCCTGAAAAGCGTCAACCATTAAGGAACCCTATCAATTATTTGAATTTATTTAATTTGTAAAGATTGTGTGCATAATAGCGCAAAACCAAATACACCAAAATGTGTATAAAAATAAGACGCATATGTGTATAGAAAATAGTGTAAAAAGGATAAAAAGTGTAATTTACAGAAAATAAAAATAAATAGAACTTATGTTAATTAAGATAAAGAAAAACGGTTTGTACATGGTGAACACATAAAAATTACCGACAGAATGAATATCGGGTAATGTGCAAAAGACTTCGCAAATCGCGAAGACGAACGAATTAAGTGTGACAAGAATCGTGTGGGGAAAGTGACGCCTTCGACAGACTCTGACATGAAAAATATTGTCGAAACATGATTTTATCGCCCTGGGTATAAATACAGGAGACGCATTAACATCATTCCCTTTCTCGATCAACCATAGTCGCAGCCGGAGGCTCTGCTCGGCAACTACAACTCTTTTCTTGATCCACTAGTGTGGCAGCCAGAGACTCTGCTTAGAGACAACAACGTTTATATCTCAACCACAGCAGCAGTCAGGGACTTCACGACTACTCATCATTTCGTGTGAGTACTTGCAATCTGAGGCCATGACGGGAGACGACGGAGCATCCAAGTACATGCAGTAGAATCCAGCGTACGAGAATCCGACGTACGAAGGACCAGGACTCCAGGACGACAAAGAAGCAGCCAGTAGCAAGGACCTAGGACCGAAGAGGACACGCTGCCGATTTACCACAACAATAAGGTGACAAACAACCATGTACTTGTAAACCGAGACTCACTCAAAGACAATAATTAACGAAGTAAAAAGAGAGACAATTCAATTCAAATATGAATTCATAATTTTTACAAATATAAATATTCTTTGTATAATAATTAATGTAATGTTTAAGAATGTTTAACTATAATTTTGATCAGTAACTTAGAAGCTGTAATTTGGGATCTATAATTTTTGATATTTAAATTGATAAAGAAATTAGTGAATTTTATTAGAAAGCAATGCATATGCAGTAAATTCAAAAGAGATTAGATCATTAGAAAAATTAGATAATCTAATCAGTATCATACTAATGAGCAAGCTGAGAGCAATATTAGATAATTATAAAGATGTATTAGAATATAAGTTTGTATAATATGTCTATGTGTAATATGAGAGTATCAATTATATGTAATAATTAGATGTGTGTTAAGACTACACACACATGCAAATAATAATGATTTTAATTAGCAACAAAAATAAGGATTTTTATTTAATAAATATTTAAATGATTTTAAACCAAATTACATAGTGTTATTATTATTACGATTACACCTATCATCATATACACACACGAATTTAATGTGTTGTAGTGTTGTAAAGATTTGTCGCCCAAGAAGTTGGGGGTTCGCACATTAAATAGGTAAAGTGTATACAAGGTAAAGTGTAAATACAAGTGTGGTACAAGTGTAAATAGGTAAAGTGTTATAATATATATATATATCATTATCTACTGGCGCGCGCGCGCACACACGCAATTTAATATATTGCATATAACATAATATTACGTCACATATTATATTACATAATATTCAACAAGAGAATTACCCATTTAAACTTTAACTAGTTAAAACGATTTTCTTACACTTCGGTGTGGTAGTGGTACACGTGTTGTTAACACCTTGAAACTTATGCAAACTTCGACCTTACAACTCTTCTCAGGAAGTCTTTCCCTCAAGTCTTCTGTAACTCATATTTATTAACTCATCTTTCTTTCCTTTTTGCCTTTTCCCTCCATTTTTTGCTTCTGGTTGTTGATTCGTTGTAAGCAAGGTAATAATGGATAGGTGTTAGGGTCTAAGATTTTCAAACGTGCAGACCTAAAGTTGCTGATATGGAGATTCAGAAGACAACTTGTCTGGCTATTCTTGTTAATGGAAGATTTCTGTTACTTTAATTTTTCTGCTAATATTAAATTTGTGGAGTTTAGTGTCAGTCTTTAATTTTTAACCATTTCTTATTTAAATATAACAGGTGTTGTAGAATTTATACAAGAAAATTTACAACAATTTAACAATAATACAACCTGTCGTATATGCCATGCGAAGTAATTTTTAACCCCTCCCCTTGAAAAGTACAATCATCTTATAAATCATACCAATATTGAATTGTTTAAAATATAGTTATTGTTTGCTTCGAGCTTACGTTTAAATTTAAAAACTAAGGAACAATGCGTTCGAGTGCGAAGGTCGACTGCACTATTATTAATATTATTAAAAATAATATTACCACTGCCATTAGGAACGAATAACTACGACCGACCTGTGGAAAAACAATGGCAGGTGTGTGCGTCGCAGTTCCGATGCATACTAAACAGTTTTGTCATTTTACCGGTGTAATTGCGTTTCTCTTGTTTATCATCTGTTGTGTTTAACCGTCTGTGACAATGGTTGCCAACATCCGTTCCACCGCGCTCCTAGCTTCTTCCGTTTATTTGGCAGAAAAAAGATTTATCTTCATCTTTCGTCTTCTTACGCAATATCCGGAATTTAGCAATCCGCTTCCTTGGTCTCGTCTTCAAAAATCACTACAACTTTTCTACGGGTTTCCCTAGCCGTGTTAATTCTAAGTTTCCTAAGAATCGAAACCACGGTTTCGCCGTTAAATAATCGTCTCCGCTGTTTATCGTAAATGGGAGTATAAATAATTTTTTTAACTGGAGCCCCTGTTGGTCTTGCTTTTAACCGTTTTCCGTTTGTTGACATGGTTTTCCTTTTACCACCGTTGGTAGAAATAAATGAGAGAGAGAGAGAGAGAGAGAGAGAGAGAGAGAGAGAGAGAGAGAGATAAAAGAGTCTTGCGACTTATTGTTTTAGTTAATGCGACATATTTCGGAAACAAGTTTCTATTAATCCAACTACTAAAATTCGTATCCTGTCATGAGGACGCATCGGTGAAATTGAAACCAGTCACTATATAAATTATTGATCAATCACACAACACACATGACACAACGAAACAATGTCCAACAGTACGTAATGTCGTGTTTGTGTTGTGTGATTGATCAATAATTTATATAGTGACTGGTTTCAATTTCACCGATGCGTCCTCATGACAGGATAAGAATTTTAGTAGGCTACTTGGGATAATGAAAACTTGTTCCCGATATGTCGCATCAACTAAAACAATAAGTCGCATGCCGGATTGGATTCTATTAAGGTAATTAATGGACATATCGCGAAATGAAGACCGCGTACATAATGTAAATAAAAGAGAAGTATTTTGAGTGGAACTGGAATTTGTCAGTAATCACAAGTTGGTGACTGCAAAATATTAATTAACCTGGGAACAAGCATAAGGTTCCTAAGGCTTCATTTATGGAGGCATTACTGCCGTGAGACCTCTGAACTAGGATAGAAGACAACAGGACCAGCAACGAGCCTGAAGAACCGATATTTGCGGATGACCTTCTTGTTTGTAGTGAATATAGGCCTACTAGAATTTGTTTACCTTTATTGCCACTATAAAAGTTTACAATATTCATTACATTCACACCCAGCACTAGGCATTACCTGCTCGCCACATACAGTACTGTGAGCAGTGACAGTTACAGTTTATTACGGTCCTTGCTGTAGCCTATATTTAATTCAACAAAGACAATCATTCATAGGTGCGATTAGCTCGTTTCGCCAACAATTTTGTCACATATTTATTGTGCAGTCACTGAACCTTATACGGACTATACTAAGTACTAACCTATATACTACAAAATAGATCCTTAACATTCCAAATTTAACCCCAACTGAAATAATCCTTTTTAACCTTAATTCACATCATTGATTACAACTAAGGTACAGTATTAACAATTATTATTACTAATATAAAATAATTAACCTAATACTTGGCAGTTATGACAATTTTCAACATAAAATCTACACTTTCACATTCAACTAAATCTGATATAATCCTTCCAAATTAAATGAAATTATTATGACAATTGTTAACAATTGTTAGTAATAAACTAAATATACTTTTAGTATATTTACACTAAACGTATACTATTAAATTATATACTTTTATAGGAGTAAACTCAGGTATACTTTTACGTCACAACTAGATCTAGCTATACTCTACAAATAAAATATAAACACAAATTAAATTTCTTCTGTTAATAATAGCATCTCGTATGGTTAAAATTATTATTAACGATTTGCAGGATGATAAAGGCACTCAGCTGACCTTCTATTCATTAACCCATATTTCAATGTTTGAAAAAATTGTTTTTCAGAAAAAATAGAAAAAATTGATGTCAGAACTCCAACACTTATTTACCAACACCATTTAATAGCAATATCATTTAATACATTTTTAATGTATTTAATACATTTAAATTATTTTATAAAAGATGCTGAAATTGTCCTCCATTTTGTAGTAAACACATATTGACTCGACGGCACATGTTTTCAGATACTCGTCTCAGTACATCAACAGTGACTTCCCTTACAGCAGCGGTAATGTTATTCTTTAAATCCTCCAGCGTTCTCGGATTATTGCAGTACACCTTCTCCTTAAGATGGCCCCACAAAAAGAAATCTGGGAAAGTCAGGTCTGGTGAGCGTGGGGGCCACAGATTGTTAGAGATTAATCGATCATCGAAGAACTCACGAAGCATCGTCATCGTGTCATTGGAGGTGTGACACGTTGCACCGCCTTGTTGAAACCAGCAATAACGTTCATTCACTTCAAGTATGGATATAAATTGCTGTATGATGTCTGCATAAACAACTGAAGTAACAGTTGTGTTAAGAAATGTTGGAAGTGATTTACCGGGAGATCGCAGCAGAGACTGCTGAACACGCTCCGTAAATTCCGGTGTTAACACATCAGGCTGACGGCTTCGAGACCTTTCATTAACACTTCCTGTTTCACGAAAGCGTTTCACAATGTCATAAACTGTCGTTTTCCCTGGAATAGGCACATCAGGGAACTTCTCGTGGAACAACTCAACGCACCGCTTGTAAGATGTTACCGCGAAGTAAGCTTCCAATAATGCGACCCTCTGCTCTTGTGTGAGCATGTGGCGGACTGACTAGCCACTTCCTACCACCAGCGCGCGAGTGGGGGAATGATGCATTACTACACAACGTTTCCCAAGGTCAAGGTCAACGCTATGAATAACAATCTAACAATCAACAACCAACAACACAGAGAAATCATTATTACTTTTAAAACAAACTGCATGAACATTTACGGTTCGGTATTAAATGATGTTGGTAAATAAGTGTTGGAGTTCCGAGTTATCTGAATCACCCTGTATCAGTAGGTAAACGATTATAAAATCTAGGAAATAAAACATGATTAAGCATGCTATATATTTCCTTTTCAGCTAAAGGTATCAAAAGAGTTTTATTTTGACACGTTAGTTGTCGAACGTTCATTTTCCCGTATTGAAATATGTTTTAACTGCTTTATATATTACGTAAAAATGTCTTAAAAGTAAATAATTAATTTTCTGAAACAAAGGAAATGAGTTATACCTTAGGTATTTTCCTAACAGAATTCGAATATAATGTTTTTCTAAGACTAACAGAGGATTAAAATATGATACTGTTACTATATTACAGAACAATCTACGTGTTTCTCGAATGTTGCAGATTAATGCGGCTGTAATGTTGTGTGCGTACGTGATTCTAACATGCATTTGCGAGACTTTACTAGACGGCGCCAGCCGCGCGTACTGTGTCCCAATCAATTACGTCCTAGTGTAGAGCTGATGCGTAGTATGTGGAATGTTCTGGTGTCTGAGCGGCGTAAACATATAAGGCTTTAGTGGCGCTTAGTCAGTTTGAGTTGCGAGTTATTGTCGGGCGATTACACAGGGCGTTTTAAGTGGCGATTTACGTGGTGTGGCTTGAAGTATTGTGGCGAAGTATTATGTGTTTTATAATTGTGCGCTACTCTATTAGTAGACATTTTCATTGCGTGTGAATAATTTTTATTTGACTTGTTGTAAGAGTCTATCTTGTTAATTACAAACTGTTTAATTGTAAGCTGGTGATTAGTGACGTTTGTTGTAAGAGTCTATCTTGTTAATTACAAACTGTTTAATTGTAAGCTGGTGATTAGTGACGTTTGTTGTAAGAGCCTATCTTGTTAATTACAAACTGTTTAATTGTAAGCTGGTGATTAGTGACGTTTGTTGTAAGAGACTGTCTTGTTAATTACAAACTGTTTAATTGTAAGCTGGTGATTAGTGACGTTTGTTGTAAGAGACTATCTTGTTAATTACAAACTGTTTGATTGTAAGCTGGTGATTAGTGACGTAATTGGTGTCTTGTATTTTGCTTTCCACTGTACCATACGACGATCAGTAGACCGTCGTAACAACACCTATGTCCCGCCCAACAATCAATTCCATATGTTAATTTTGAATGAACTAAAGCGAAATAAATATTTTTAACAATATTTTGCGGACACGTTTTTTTAAGAAATGAAATGTTCTAGAAAGCTAAAAAATCTTAATTTTTCGCTCTACATTTTTTATGTAATCATTTCATAAACTTTCATTTGATAATCGTCTCACTATAATTTCATAAACTAAACCTTAATTACTTCGGAATACACTTGAAGATTTCCACCGGAAACCCACGGTTACGGTATTCCACGGTACCAGTTAACGACAGTTCAGTTCAACAAGTATCACATTACTTTAACTATCTGGACTGTGATGTTAGCTGTGACTTTCAATAGGAAACTGATAAATTTAAATCACAATTAATGAGAATTTTAAGAGGGAAAGCATTACAGACAATGCAATTGAATTTTTACAAGGTCAGGGCTGTCCCAGTGTTTATGTATGGGAACGAATTCTAGGTAGGCCTACCGAATAGGTATCCAAGTCACTTATTGACAATATATATATTCAAACACTTTTTGCTACAGTCTGTTTCTTGGTGTGTGTGTGTGTGTGTGTGTGTGTGTGTGTGTGTGTGTGTGTGTGTGTGTGTGTGTGTGTGTGTGTGTGTGTGTGTGTGTGTGTGTGTGTGTGTGTGAAGTATTTAAAATTTGTATTTATATTACCTCAAGATGTTATTTTTCCTTATTTGGAACATGTTTCGAGAGCTCCCGTGCTCTCATCCTCAGCCTTCGCGATCTTGCGTCTGGTGAAGTATTTGTGTGTTGGCTGGATGCTATTAAGGTTTCTTGTTGGTCTCTGGTATTTTAAAGTTGTATTATTGTGTGTGATTGTGGTATATGTATTTGTATTTTGTATATTTTCGATGTTGAGTGCTTTGAATATTGTGTCAAGCACTCAACATCGAAAATACACAAAATACTAATACATACACCACAATCACACACAATAATACAGCTTTAAAATACCAGAGACCAACAAGAAACCTTAATAGCATCCAGCCAACACACAAATACTTCACCAGACGCAAGATCGCGAAGGCTGAGGATGAGAGCACGGGAGCTCACGAAACATGTTCCAAATAAGGAAAAATAACATCTTGAGGTAATATAAATACAAATTTTAAATGCTTTATATATATCAAGAAACGAACTGTAGCAGAAAGTGATTGAATATATATATATATATATTATTTACCGTATTTCTTCCGTCGTGTGACTCTTCATGTTGGGTTCGATTGATTTACGCGTTTCGAAACATATGTTTCGTCTTCAGAAATATCCAGAAGATTCAGGTCGTTTACTTCTCCACGTCTTCAGAAACTTATAGACATCTATAGCAATGGTGTCCGATCGGTCCCACTCGAGTGAGCACTCATGTAATGCGGATATGTGTGGAATTGTTTTCAATATTTACAATTTTAATATTTAACGATCTCACTTTGAGTGATTTTTTTATTTCTGAAGACAATACATATTTTTCGAAACGCGTAAATCAATGGAACGCAACACGAAGTCACACGACGGAAGAAATATTATATATATTATAACTACACTACTATGCGTTATTGTAATGTAATGTTGTGTGTGAGTACCCACCTGCTGTCTGATCTTGCAGATTCTTCCGACTAGGGCGTGTGGATTTTGGATTTGAAGTTCGCAAGCTAGTAATCTCAAATTATTACAACAACACACATAATGGGTTACTTTAAAGGGGGAGAGTTTTGTGAGTCTGGTAGGCTTTATCGTACAACAATAAAACACTGTTATATGGGGTAATAAAACGTTGTTTATTACACCAACAACACACAAGAATAGAATGGTTATAATCTTATGAATTTTCTTATAGTCTATTCAATGAATCGATGTTTTTCGATTGATTAATAGTTGAAAGAAACTGAACTCGTTCTTTGCGAGTTAATTGCAATTTAAATTTGACTTTATTAATTGATTTGAACTTAATTAAATTTATTTAATTAATTTGAATCTAAGTGTTCATGAAACAAAATATAGAACTCTGAAATTAATTAGAATAATTGAATTAAAATAAATTAGACGTGACAGTCTAGTTCACGTTATTTCATTTCTAGTGATTCTACTTCTGATCTACTGCAGTATGATCTAAGATTAGATTGTCAGTTAAGATTTGTATAGCGCTTTTATACTACTTCTATTTCTTAACTATAACTTACTAACGCCTTAAACTGCTATACAGATTATCACAACGAATTTACTTTTTAATTACTAGAGTCTTTGCTTTTTGTTTGTTTGGCACCTGAATTATTTGAATTACAATATTTTAAATTGAAAAATAGAAAATTTGACCTGAAAAATAAATAAGTGGATTTTGCTTTCCTGTTACTGAAGAGGATGTCGTCCCGATTTGTCCCTCGTCGATTCGAGTCCTTGGTTAGAGAAAGTAGTCTGCTTAGAACTGCTGGATTCGGTCGTGGAGTTCAAAATTCGGCAACACTCTGTTTCCTTGCTGTTTGTGAATATTTTAACGTCTGCTGTTGTCTGCTGGAAGTGCTTCCTGTCCCTCGTCGATTCGCACGTTGCACGTCAGCGTGTGTGTGTGTGTGCTTCGTTCGAGTGGTCGCTCTGCTCGTCAGCTGTTAACCAATAATTTAGACGGCCTCTCTGCTGTATTCTTGAAGTCTGGTCTTGAAGTCGGGTGGATCTCTTGCGTGCTTATGACTAACTGGTAGTACACAATAAGCTTGGTTCATGTCTTGAAGAGTATCTCGCCTTTACGTAGCAATTACGAGCTATACAGATGATCTGTACTTGGTGTGTTCGTAATTGCGTGTGTGTTGACCACGTAGAGTCTTCTTGTTGATCTTCACCACTTTGGCTACTAGACGATCGAAGGACTACGTCTTAACTTCGTGAGTACTGACAGAAGAGTGATTTTTCCACCAGAAAACACCGCACTAGCCGGGGCTGCATGAAATGATTTCATTGGTCGACGCACTCTCCCTACCACATAAAATTTAGAATTCCCTTAGTCCGTGAGAATGAAGTCTGGTTCCCACAGACGGAGAATAGAATTATTATCTAATATATAATTATTCGGCGGAACCAATTTGTCGCTCAGGATATCCTGTACTTCTTTAATTTTGCAATAACTTGGTTGCAAATCAAGTTGTGTGAAATCTAAAATATACAATTTGTCAGAAATTATTATCTTTATAACATAGTAAAATCTCTTTACTGTAACTCTATTTTTACAGAAGTTATTTAATTATTTTAATTAACTCTTACATTTGTTAATTATATTGCATCAAATTTGCACACGTCATTATTAATATCTCGGCAAACATTTTGGCTATATTGGATTTCACCTTTATTTATTAGTTTCCGAGATATTAATAATTAACAGTTTGGGTGTGGTCGCTTCCTTGTACAGCGAACTGATTACATAATGACCACGTGTGCGTTGCTTTAGACAGCATTATTTTCAATGCGCTACATTCCAATGGAGTTTTGGCTGTTCTATTTTATTTAAATATGCTTTCAGTATGCGGTAAACATATAACCCCAAATAGTTAATATTTGGTTCCGTTATAATATTTTGTATTGAGTAAGGAAGGTGTTAGACACAACCACGGAAATGAAACTCCTTAAGTGTGTGGAAGGCTGTACGAGAATGGACAGTATGAGGAATGAGCAGATCATAAATAATCTAAAATTTTCTTTCAATAAATAAAAAAAAATTAACGAATAGAAGAAAACGTGGAGAAGACACCTTGGTAGAATACAAGGAAAACAAGAGAATACCCAAAATGTTCTACCAATGTAAACCAATGGAGGGAAGATCAGTCGGTAGATGTAGACCTGTTAGGAAGCCAGAACAGGTCACCAGACCTACCAACATTTCCGGCAAGGATTAAACGAACATGGTTGTTCTGGTCGCAAGCAGATAGACCAGAACTGGTCACTCCAGCGTCCCACACCACGCCTCGCCATTTAGGCAGTTGTTTGGGGATGCGGCAGTCGTTCGTTCAGTTAAGATGTTCCAACCATTTTAGTCGATATTGAGCGATCCTATCAACTATACTCATAAAATTTAGTTCCTCCGTATGGCTGCATTTATTCTACAACCTTGAAGAGTAGCCTATACCTTGTCACGTGCGTGAGAAATCTCATTTCGAACGCTTGAATACGACTCTGGCTGGGATTTCGTTAGATTTTCAGACCCAGAATTGTGGTGAGAGCCATCCATCACCTTGTAGAACTTCAGGGGTATTTCTTAACTCGTTACTCGTTGATAGGCATACATCGCGTGTAAGGGAAAAAATATATTTTTTTTAATTATTTAATGCCTGTTTTTTATTACAGAGTGTTGTGTTTTGTTTTGTCTCGATTATCCGGTGATAAAACTGTTTTCGAGCATAAAAAGCCTAAGGGTAGCCCTATAACCAAGGGACAGGTACTGTTCTCTTCGTTTCGACGTCCTCTACAATATTCAACTGTCAAAAGTTAGGATTGTCTATTAGGCTGATCGCATTGTCAAAATGTATCTGATTGCATTCGCAGCTTTAAATTTTCGAATGGCCTGCATGGACCTCTGGGACTCTCACCTTGTTACCACGTCCCTGGATGTGACAGAAGAAAGTACGGTATGCTGAGAGGTTTGATGATTAGCCAGAGTTACAGAAGTTAAAGACGCAGCGGTGGAAAGGACAGTATAGAGAGAGCAGCACTGATGATTATATAAACACAAACATGTGGACTTCGATTATTGGCGCTACACATTATAGCTGCCTCGAAGCGTCCAGTTGGAGGTGTTTCCAGCCACGATCAGGAGGAAATGAGAATCACCTGAGATATCTCTGCACTGCACCACGATCGCTGTAAACGTAAACAGAAACTTGTTCTGTAGGACGCCGATCACTGTTACAGCAGCTGACGTCCAACAGGTTAGTTAATGAGATGAAAACATTAATAAAAATCACATAAACACAGAGTACGCGTGGTGAAATACGGCTGCCAGGCAATGCGAACCGTGTTGTTTGTGACCATTAGATTGGATGAAAGTTGTAGTAGAGAACGGTACGCGCGTCGCGCAGGCGCCACCGCAGCGTCTTGCGACGGAATCGTGTACGTCCGCCGGCAGCGCTAACAAATTACATGCGTCTACTCGACGGTTGTGTAATGATCCAGTGTGTGTTGTATTTCCCGTGCGTTCGATTCTTACCAACAACGTTGCGATATGTCTTGGAACCGATGTTCCGCATGTTTTGGAACCGATTCCTAATGACAAAGTTTTGCGCGCCTTGGAACTGAGAAGTGCCTGTAGTATTATTTCGCACATCTTAGAACTGACTCTTGCCTTTTGTCTTGTCTTGTCTTGCGTTTGTGTTACGACAACATGTGGTAAATGTTTATATGACGATTTTTTTCTCTTGTAACTGTTCAGTTTTTGAGTAATTGCGCACTGTTGAACTGTACATTTCGGTTAAGACCCACCTACAATATTGTTGAAAACAGCTGGCTTCCTCATTTTTGTCCTTATATATGAGTGATTCCGTTCAAAGGCGGTTGGCTGGTTATCTAGTTTTGGGGGGACTGTTTGACCAGAGAATCTAATCTGCTTGAACGGTGAAATGTTGGCCTGTGGTGGTTAGCCAACCGAACCGCAATTGATCGCAGGGTACGTGGTTAAGCACGGAGAGTGAACCTAAATATTCTTAATACAAACCAACCATTTCTTTATCATTAATCTCACATTTGATTACGTCGCAACATTAATTACGATGGTGAAAACTCTCCGGGCGATAGAACGCTGTCCATTGTCCAATTGCTGCAGTTGCTATTGCTAAACATTTCGACCAGCGCTCATCTTCAGTGGTGAAACGAACGAGGTGGCAGTGTTTGTCTCCACAAATGCCGCCAGCGGAGACACACAGTGTTGGCTTCTGATTAGTTACGTTACGATACCGCCCAGTTTTGATTTGTTCTCTTAGTGAGAAGATATTAGTGAGATGCGGCCGCTGGTGGGAATCATTTCATATGTTCCGACCATTCTAGCTGTGTCGGAAAGACTCGTAGCAAGTCTTCTTCTTCTTCTTCTTCTTCTTCTTCTTCTTCTTCTTCTTCTTCTTCTTCTTCCTCTTCTTCATGAATATATGTGTAGCATATGTAAATTGGATATTCACATTACTAAATAAATGAAATCTTCTTCTTCTTCTTCTTCTTCTTCTTCTTCTTCTTCTTCTTCTTATTATTATTATTATTATTATTATTATTATTATTCTCCTTCTTCTCCTTCTTCTCCTCCTCCTCCTCTTTCTTCTTCTTCTTCTTCTTCTTCTTCTTCTTCTTCTTCTTCTTCTTCTTCTTCTTCAATTAGAAGATTCTCTTATTTATAACAAACTTCAGCAATCGATAGAATCTCTTCATCTCATTCTCGGTCGACAAATTCTTCCCTTACCTTCTTGACCAATGCCGTCAACGTCACCGTTTCAGAATCGTCACAATCGTTTCCTTTATACAATCCACTACACCTGTTGTTTTGCACGTTTCTTGAATATTTACATTTGTTGCTTTGTGTCAAGTCGTGTTTTGTCTGTTAACGTTCACATTCAGCGACCTACTATATGCTGTCTTCCAGCTGTTGTGCTTCTGCTTCATATGTACAAAGGCCTCATTTTTACTTTTATTGAACGAGTGAAGTGACTTCTCAGTTTTAACTTGACCGTTTGGCATTTGTCTGCATGTTTGGCACATGTCTCACGAAAACTTTTTAACGCATTAACCGATTTTGAGAAACTTGACATGCATGTCCACAATTTTACCCTACAGAACTCTATTGTTGTTTCTGTAGGGAGGCAAAATTTTGAGGCGGTCCAAATTGTCAAAAATCTCAAAGGCCTGTCTGACGTATTAAATTAAAGGGAATTTAACCACAATCCGAATATGGTGTTTATTTTTGAAAATTAAAAATATTTTTGGACGTCGGGGATTAAAAAGATGTGAGAACTTTGACACAATCACAACAATTCTTGTGGGGTATAAAATTAAGACAATGTTAACTAGCATCTGGCTTTAATGTTAAGTAAGAAATTTCAAAGATTTAGGCTCCCAAAAAGAGACCAAAAATTTGTTAAGACAGTGAAAATCCAGCAGATTGTCAGACTAATTTACAAGGAATGAATTGTAACCCAATTGCGAATGTTTTGAATTTTTAGTGTTTATTGCATTATTGTGCGCTCTACAATTGTTATACTAGTAAAGAAATGCTAGAACAATCGAGATTTTTGTAATTTTCCCCATAATCGAAAAATTATCCAATATCGAAATTTATGTAACAATAAGTGTAATTCGTTCAAAACAGTGAGTGAGTTCTGCAGATCAGGAAACTTCTTACTAGTAAATTCTTGTTTTCCATCTTCTGACATCAATTGTTGATTATTTGATTTGACCGTTTATTTCTTTTCCCATTAAACTATAGCTTGTTATCGTTACTCCCGGACAGATGGCTTCCATTATTTGTTCCACAAATATCATCACTTGTCGTCGTAGCTTAACAGTCCTTAACCATCTGTATCGTAAACATATGTTATTCACGTTTCATATACCGCGTCTGTTACCCAGGATCTGTACGTCCACAATTCGATAGCTTCGTTTTATGTGATCTGTTTGTTTCAGTGTTCAATTTTCAGACGCATACGTGGATATTTGTGGACATCAGAGTTTAGGCTCTATTCAGATGTCATCGTCAGTGGTGATTGTGTCTAATGACAGCGTTCAGTTCTCCCCACGCTGTCCGTTTCCTTTCTCCGTCTTTAAAGTCCGGCATGTAATTTTGCCCCAACATGTAATCCGTTAGCATACCATATCGTCTTCTTCCTCTTCAGCTGTTCCTTGTAATATTTCTTCCTATTATTAATTTCAGTAAACAGTAATTTCTCAAGACCCGTGTGGAGTTGCTAGTCTTCCATCGGGCGCCTCCTTGTAGTTGGATATCGGTTTATCAAAGGCTAAATAAAGTAAACCTTGATTAAAAATTGCGTGGTCCTCCAGGTTGGGGGTTAATGCAATGGGCCAACTCTCCATTCATTGCAAAAAAGAAAATGTTAAAAAAGCAAATAGATTGCGGCCGGATGGATTCAATAAAGGTAAATGAGAATTCAATCACTTCTGTAATCTTTGGCTCCGGAAAATGTTTAAACATTTACAGCCGGAATAATAATAAAGTAATTTCTCAAGATACAATCAATCACATTTGCTTTTCTCTGTCTCATCATGTGTTTTCACATGCTCCGTCCATGCTTTCGTATCCTGGGCTAGTCTCTTCATATCATGATATCGCATCCATATAGCCTATCTCTATCATCTAGTCTCCCGTCTGTCCTCTGTTCCGCTTTCCATTTACCAGCCCTTCAGTGTCTCCACTATTACATTATCTTGTATTTGCCGAATACAGAGTGCCAACAAATTTCTCTTCATTTTCCTATCCTACTCTTCCAAGCACCTCCTCATTTATCATTCTATCCTTCTAGGAAATCCTTTCCATCCTTGTCCATGTCCACATCTCCTTTCTTCTTCTTTCCTCAATGTTTTTGCCCCGTAGACGAGCACGCTCCAAACATAACAATTCACGCCCTCTTTCTCAATAAATCTTATCTTTATCTTTCTATTAAATTCTTCTTTACCTAAGACAATTTTGAATTTTTCACCTCTTAATTACAACGCATGGTCTATCTAACCAAGCATCTCTGATATAAAACAAAAACGCCACTTGTTCAATTTCCTCTGTGTAACAGCTCCAATCAATTTTCTCTAGTTATTTATTCTCCTTAATCCCTACCTTTTCATTGTTTACCACCTATGTTCTGTCAATCTTTACCACCTTGAGTGTCAGGAGTGGGAAAGCAGAGGATCAGTCTCCCCCAATATTTTACCAAAAATTAGAACCTGAATAAAAATTCATGTTTTAATTTTCCAATATTTATTTTACAGTTTTCAAAATTGTTCGGCAATTTTATTTATTTTTAATACACTAGTCGTTGTAATGATCAAAATACTTCTCCTTGTTATATCAATAACCCTAAACATACAAAATGTTGAGTATTTCATTATTTGTCGCTGGCCGAGCTGGAACGATCGGTTACCATGACATCGTTCTTAAATTGGCCTTTAAACAATAACAAACAAAATTCATTATTAAACATCGGATCACGACTAACGTGACTGGACATTGTTGTGAGCCTACATTGTTACCGGTGCCCGTTATTATTGCCTTATTCAGATACCCTACACGATCCGTACACCTTATAAGGAACCAGGTAATTTTTTTTCGAAACTCGTCAATACTCGGACAGCACATTAATGATTACAACATGGAAGGCTGACAGAATTAGATCTCATTATTTCAAATCGAGTTTTGTACGTCTGAAATAAGTGTAGGTAATATTTGACTGTTTCGATGTACGTCCGGCTGATTCTCTGCTGTTCTGTAACGTATTGTTATCCGTGACAATCAGTCTCTCCTATTTTTTGATTTTCTCTCTCCTCAGCCTTTTTTATTCTTTTTTTCTGTATCATAATTTTTTTACTTAATTCTTCTTCTTCTTCTTCTTCTTCTTCTTCTTCTTCTTCTTCTTCTTCTTCTTCTTCTTCTTCTTCTTCTTCTTCTTCTTCTTCTTCTTCCTCCTCCTCTTTTTATTCTTCTTCTTCTTTTCCTCAACTGAAAGGTCGGTGGGCTTGCAAATTTTTCCTTCCCGAATACAGCTCAGCCCAGTTATCCCAGCATATTTTCTTCCTCCTTTAATTTCATCCATATGCTCCTGTCTGGTCTTCCCCGTGCACGACGCCTCTTGATCGTTCAGAGTCAGTTTAAATGGTGGTCAGGGCGGTGAACCAGTTTAAATGGCGTAGTAGGTGAGCCACCATACTGCTTCCCCTTCCGCAATGGTTTTAATCAGAATCCTTCTTTCACCCGCTCTTTTCAGTGCCTCATCGTTAGTCACGCTCTCTGTCCACGGTGTTCTGGTTTGGGTCCTCCTCTGGCACCACATGTCAAAAACTTTAAGGTAGTCTAGGTTTCTAAGCCAAATGTGTATTCGCTCCAAATGAAACTTTTATGACTTTTTTACTCAAAAATGTCTCATATTTTTTCTTCTCTTCTTCCTCTTCTTTTGTTCACTTATCTTCTCCCTTGTTTTCCTTCTTCTCCTTTTTCGTTTGATTAATCTTATTTCTGTTCTTCTCCTTATCCTATTCTTTTCTTTGTTAATGATGTTCTCGTTCTATTTCTTTTTCACTTACCTTTATTAAACTACACTCAGTCAGAGAGTTTATTTTCTACAGTCACCCTTACTACGTTGCCTTCAGGCCCGCATTAATGACCTTCCAACTGCGTTAATTTTAGTTTTTTATCATTATTCGAAATGTTTAATTATTCTTATCAAGCGATGGATACTATTTATGAGCTGTAATTTCATAAACTACAGGTAATTCCGCTAGTATCCAATGCTTGGATGAAACAACAAGAAGAAATAGGAGTTAACAGTAATAGAAGAATGAGGTGAAGGAAAAATCAATGTGGAAGAAGAGACGGTGAGAATGACGAGACGAAGCATGGTGTTGTAGGCTAAAATAAGAAATAAAAATACAGATGATTAGAATATATGTAGGGAATTAAGTCAACATCAAGTTGGATTAAAGAAGTGAAAAAGGATTTAGAAAAAAATAATATAAACGCAAAAGAAGCAATTGAAAGAGACTTTTTGTTAAAACGGCAAAAATGTTAAAAGTGGAAGGAGTCCAGGGTAGGAGAGAGAAAAAAGCAGGTTCAAAGTGGACTGAAGTCAGGAAGAAGAGACATAGTGAAGAGATAAAAGAATATTGGAGGAAAAGAAAAGAATAGGGAATAAAGAACTGAAATTGGCATGAGGTCCTCAGATGGCCGATACAAAGAGAAAAATAAAATGATTAGAAGTGAGTGTCACTGATGGACTGTATTATCGGCGCCACCGTCAGCAGGGTTGCAAGAGTACACGGTCTCGAGCAGTATCTAGGCCTTGCATAACTTAGTTTTGACAAATTCAAAATTTAGAGATCTAGGCTCAATAACAACAGAAATATTGATAAACGAATGTAAGCTTTCACGGCCGGTACGGTGTTTGCATTATCACAATTTTGCGGGCTGTTAAGCCGTGGTCTAGGTTAAGCCGTGGTCTAGGATAAGCCGCGGTCTAGGTTAAGCCGTGGTCTAGGATAAGACGCGGTCTAGGCTAAACCGTGGTCTAGGTTAAGCCGCGGTCTAGGCGTTTCGTCCATACCGATGACGGACATTTTCAGTGGCGCGGGAACACAGATCAGAACACCCGCAAAAATGACAAAATGACAACACCAACATCGTTGGCGAAAAAAAACCGGCATCTTAAAAAAATGCATAAATGTAAGTGCCTCAAGAGGACAGAATAGTCTTTGTTTGCATTCGTTTACACACGCTTAGTTTACCACGTTGTAACACCGTCTGTAATAATGACTGATTATTGTGTACTGAACAACAGTGATGAGAGGAATTTACTCAGTCAAAGGTAAACATGAAACACTGGTGTGATAATCTCATTTCCTTACCAAGTTGTCTAATACGTCACGCAAACGTTCCGCGGAACTGACACACGACTACCGCTGTAAACGGAAATACGTTAATCGACCAACGATTACAAACCTGGAACAGTTTGCTGAACGGAGAAATTACACATTCGCATGATATCCCATTTACGAATATATTTTTCACTTAAGATCTCGCATTGTCTTAACCACTTTTTATGTATGATAAACAACTGCGCTGTTTATAATAAAGAAGTTTGATGATCGATTTTCGAGTTGCTGTGAAGAGAATCAAAGCCATGGCGCCAAACGGATTCGACTATAAATCCTAATCTACAATGTCTGTTTGCAAGTTTGTACCCGCCTGGTAGCAGGTTAGCTAGACACGCCACTGGGTACTACACGAGACAAAATACTGTCATGAGCATAACTTCTAATAGACAATGTAAGAAAGGAAATAGCGAGGAATAAGGTAAAAGTGAAAGGAATAAACGTACAAACACGAAATATGTGACTGTATGGGTAATTGGCCATTAGAGACAGACAATAGTACTTACACATTGTACAGACAATGTGTGTCCATTTTACGGGAGCGGAATTTTCATAATCACCGGAAAAAAACACTATACTGATGAAGAAATAGGTCGACGACATGTAACAGCTAAGCTACGCGTAAGGTTACGAACTGAATTAGATCTCAACGAAAACGACAAACACGCAGAAGTCGATCTGAAGACATCTTCTCAGAGAGAAGGCCACAATAGAATTATCTACCCATTCATGTGCAAGTGAAGGTACAGCTACTGACTTCTCTTGCTTTCTGTGCGTCAGAGATTTCTGTTGTCCTCTTTTCAGGTCCTCGATCTTCTTGCTCTGTCTTTTAGACCAACAATCGTCAGGCGTTCGTTCCACGTGACCAACGACCATATCCGCCGATGGTGTTGTTCTTTCCACACGAATCTGTTACCCGATGTCTTCATTCTAATGCACTGGAGCCTGGACACCCCGCAAGACCTTATCCACAAGTCTCTTTCCACTGCCTGGTGCATTCGGGAGTTTCTTTATTTTATCTACCAAGTTTCAGAGCCACAAATGACTTTGCTTTTTAGATGACAGAGTAAATTCCTGGCTGTATGCGTTATTTTTCCACTCCAAAGCGCATCACTATCTTAACTTGCCTTATTTTATTACGTAGGCTATCAAGCAGTAGCGTGGCGTCCATGTATTTCTCTGGAAATAAGAGAAAATAATATTAATTATATTACAGAATAAATACTTTATTTATTGAATAATTTGAAATCCGAACAACATTAGTAGGGAAACTTGAAGAAAATCGTAGCATTGCTTTCGAACTGCTGCACACTTGCACGGTCTTGTGTTGCCGGCTCAGACATCGGCAATGTTTTACTGCGTACAGTCATCGATCTTGTAGTAGTTGTCACTGTACAAACTGAGGAGGGGGGGACACATTCGTCCACCCAATATGTTGCCGCTGTATAAACCGGCAAAACGCTCAGTTACCAGCTATGTTCGTTTTCGGAACTGACGTGCAGCAGATACTACGTACCTATTTCTGTTTTGTTCCTTTAGTCATATGTTTCTCTGTTTGTCTTTATTATTCTATAATACGATTATTTGTGTCTGATTTATTCTGTGTAAGTATAATGAGAGTCAGATCCCGTTGAACCGGGACCCTCTTCTTCTCCAAGGGAATGATAAAAAATGCTCTAAAAACAACACTTGGTGCAAGAAAACATTCGAATTAATTTTTAGGTCAAGTATTAGGCCTATCACTACCGACAACAGGTGTTATGTACCCACGCGACGCCACTGCTATCAAAGCTGGAGTCATTGATAAAAGAATTTGTATCCGGGCTGTTTGGGCGTGGTCGATTGTTTGTTCTGCCATTATCTTAACGTTTCCGGCATACACCGGACACCTTCTTTAGTTCCGCCATTATCTTAACGTTTCCGGCATACACCGGACACCTTCTTTAGTTCTGCCATTATCTCAACGTTTCCGGCATACACCGGACACCTTCTTTAGTTCTGCCATTATCTCAACGTTTCCGGCATACACCGGACACCTTCTTTAGTTCTGCCATTATCTTAACGTTTCCGGCATACACCGGACACCTTCTTTAGTAGAAAATTTTACCTCGATAGGGATACGTTCGGTTTTCCACCCTTTTGACGATAACTTTATAAACTTTTTTTTACTGAAGGAGGCCTTCGGTGGGTGGCCGAAACTCTTAGATAATGACAGAACAAACAATCGACCACGGCCAAACAGCCCGGATACAAATTCTTTTGTTTTATTTTGTTGTTGCCCCTTCATTACTTCTACCATCTTTTTATAATGTCATATCGAGATACTTAGAAAAAACTATTGTTGTTATAACATGTATATTTACTGTCCTGTCGACTCCTTCACCGCCGATAACAGGCCACCACGTTCTAATTTTTATTTTTTATTTCCATAGCCAAGTTTGTTTATACCATTTTATACAGCCTATATTGTCGATTTTCTAACAAAATTTAAAATCGTTTTCGCATTCTAGCTTTAAAACTTTACGTTCATCCAATCACCATCTTTCAGATTTCTCTGTCACTGCATTCCTTGTCCTTTCTATCCAAGTCTTTCGCGGCCTCCCTCTTTTTCTCCTTTCTCAAAAGGGAGCCAGTCTACTCATTTCATTGGCCAACTATCATGCCCGTACCATCTTAATCTTTTTTGCATCACTTGCGTCATTTATACTGGTACACACATTCATTATTACTCTGATTTCTTCATTTTTAAATCTCATCTTGCGATGTAAGCCTACAGCACCTCCTCCGGTAGGCTAGTTCAATGGTTCGTAATCTTTCTGACCCATGGTTCTTTATTATTTGTCTGATCGAAGTTCGAAGGTTTTTTTCCCAAAGCATAGGGTTTGTTAAGGTAGATATTTGACGGGAAATACGAAGGCTTATCGTCCCAGCGAGAACCAGAATTTTACTATGAAGGCTACTTTCACTATCTCTGTCCTACCTACTAGCTTCTGAGCCCTACCTGATCTAATAATTGTAAAGCAGGAAATAATACAACTAGCCCTCGAAAACGTAATAGCGTCGGGATTGAAGAAACAGAGGTGGGCAGGGAAGGCCAGCTGGGTAGGAAACAGACACTTGGAGCCAGGAGACAGAGAAAGTTGCTATATTTAACCAAATAACCGCGATGTTTAACCTGATAACCATAACCGCCTACGCTGGTGCCACTCCGACCCATTAGGTGCCAAAGCGATGCTTCGCTATCTACCAACTGTGGAGGTGACCATATTGGTCCAAAAAAACGTTTAACAATATCACCGTCTGAAAAAGATAGATCATTCAAGCCAATTTTCTGGTATCTTTTATTTTATTTATATTTTTAACATTGAAAATGTTTATAAGGACGTGTCGCACATTTGAAAACGACCGCTGGTGCGTGATCGAAAGTGGGAACCGGTGAGTTTCCATAGAAACTACTTCTTTGTTGTCAATAACGTAGTACACATATAAAACTTCGCTTATGAATGCGACTACATTTAACTTATAATCTGTACATTGGTAAATGAAGAATGAATTCATTGATTGGTGAATGAACATGAATATATATATTTTTTAGATTTATTGAAGCATTTTCAATGCCCTTCTCTGTGCATTGCATTCGTGCAATGCCTGTAAATTTTTTAACACTATTTTTGATGACTTTGTCAAATTTTAGATCTATATAAACGTAATCCTTATGTTTTCACAAAATTGTTCCTGATTACAACGAAATAAATAGCAAATAACGAGTTATTTTTTATTATATTTTTGTAGTTTTATTTACGAACAACTAAAACCTTTCCAAGAACCCTTGTTCCCCAGCAGGAATTCTCTGCTCCGTCCCTGAATGTTGCCTTTGTAACTGTACTTCAACCTCATGAGAAAAGAGCCGTTGGACGACTAGTAGTCAGATGCATGAGGCATGAGGCAGGACCAGGAAAGAGATACTAGTCCTTGAAGTGTTCTTGATGGTGATAATGTTTATCGTCATCATGTGTTTTCTACCCAAGGGCAGGTCTTACAGGACATTCTCCCTCTCTGCTTTCCTAGTCTCTTCATTTCCTGATACCGTATCCGCATATCGTCCGTGATTTGGTCGTCTCTCCTATGTCCTTCATTCCAATTTCCATTTACCACCTCCTCCAGTGTTTCTATCATCTCAGTACCTCGTGTTTGCCGCATACAGTGTCCCAACCAAATACTCTTCCTGCTATTAATGATACCCAGCACTCTCATTTTCTCTACTACTCTTTGAAACACCTCCCCATTTGTCGGTCTAATCTTCCAGAAAATACTTACTGTGTTTCTCCACGTGTACATATCAAAGGTCTGTAGTCCTCCCCTCATTTCCTTTCCTCAATGTCCAACTTTCTGTCCCGTAAAAAGAGCACGCTCCAAACAAAACACTTCACTGTGTTCTTTCTCTGCTTTGCCGCATAACAATATTTTATTTCTATTAAGAGCTCCTTGTCTAGGACAATTCTGCCTTCCGCCTCTTGACTGAACACATGTCCTTGGCTACAACGCGTGCCATCTATAACTAAACACCCCAGGCATTTTAAAACTATCACTACTTGTTCAATATCCTCATCAGCTGTTTTAATCTGTCCAATTTGAGTACGACAACGCTCTTTGCCTCCTTTACACTGATTTTCATTCCAGACTTTTCCAAGTTCTGTTAAAATCCCTCAACACTTCATTTAATGTCCTTCCACCACCCTCAACAACCAACACCGCATCGACTACTTCACTCAGTCCTCCTACCACCGAGTCTAACACCTCTTCTCCCATCAAGAAAATTATTTATTATTAAATATGATATTAATATTTAATATATTATTAATATGTTATATTAAAGAAGATGATAATTAGTAAATGTGAAAATAAATGTGTCCTGGAATACTTCGAAATTTAACGAAATTAAAGAAATAGCCTGTAAATTATAATTTATTTATTTTATTTTTTTACATATGAGGCCGGTCGACTTGGTATAGTCCACATGTTCATAGTAAAAGTCTGTATACGTCAGCAGGAAAAGTTATGGTTTACGTTGTCGCCTGCGGTCAGTGACACTTGCAGCAGTAGGCGGTAATCGTTAGTGTTGGCGGATAAATACCTGTTACATATGTAATAATCACGTCATTATTTCTGTGATTATTGAGCAAATAATTATTGTAATAACATTATTTCACACCGCGACCGCCTCCGTGAATTGTGGTTTTACGGAACGTTATTTCTGCGATTGCTGAAAGTCTTCGGAAAGTGGTAAACAAAAAATTTTACAAAAAACCTGTGATGAATCATTCGCGTTCAAAAACGAGTTATACTTGTATGTGTGAGCGTGGGATGGGTCGTCGTCGAAGAAAATGGTAACATTTCTTGTTTTTGCTAGCAGAGTTGATCGGGGAATAAAACTGTATTCAGTTTTATGATATACAGTTGCCACTGAGGTACACAAATGATCTTCACCATCAACCCGGTTCTAGCTTCCACATTCTGTTACCTCTCTCTCTCTCGGGTAGCATTAATGACTGCTTTTCCCCAGTGAGGGGAAGGGAGCTCTCGTCTATTTTTATTTGTTGACACTCACTGCATAATAATTTTTGGTATATTGTCATCCTCCTTTCTACTCACACATCCTTATCATCTTCTTCTTCTTCAGCACCTCACAGAGTAGGCACTTTGCCTGTCCCGTCTTCACAGAGTGAGTATCTCTCCATCTCACTCTCGGTGTTCCTACATCTCTTGTACCAAAGGGTCTATATCGAAACGCAACTTTAGGTAGTCGTCAATCCTTCATTCTGTCCAGATACTGTAACCATTCCTACGTCCTTATCATATGAATCTTTTCTTTTAATGTACGTCTTCTATTATTATAGTTGTTCTTAGTGTGCCTGTCGCCGAATATCTTCACTTATAGTCCTTTCTAGTTTGGATTTTCTAGTTGATTGTCTGAAGGAGTCCACTTCTGTTGACAATACGTTCCTCTACATTTTTGTATTTATTCGCTACACTTTACAACTTGTGCTTTAATGCACTTTACGCCTACGGAACTAATGTGCTTTCCGGAGATGGGCAGCTTGTTTTTTGTACTTATATTTCGTTGCCATAGTACCGCGCGTTTAGCAAGTCTGCGATTTTTCTAGCACTGTTTGTTCTCCTCCTATTGATCGTTTCCTCCCACGTATTAGTATTTTATAAAGTTTTATCCCCAGTTATATAAACTCTGTGCAGTCTACATCGTTGCCCATTACCAAATCTTGACTGTAAGCTCAAATCAAGCAGCATTGTGTATACCTTCCTGTAGTTTTCTTGTCATACATACATCCTATACCTTCCAAATTCGACACAATAAATCCCAATTTTGAGACAGCGAATAAAGATTCCATTCACTATTCGATGTTGAATAATTTCAATCCACGGATTAAAATAAGGATCTCAGTTGAGAACCATTTGAATTCAGCAATTCAATTTTAGGAATTTGAGGTTATTAGTTCCCTCCAAATTACTGTGCAAACTGCTTAGAAGACTGTCATGATTTTTCATCTGAAAATTTGTTTAATGTGTCGCATATTGTTAAATTGAAAGAAATATATCTTGCTAATGTTCAGAAAATGCAGCAGTTCTTTTGAATACAAGTAAGAAATATCAGCCGACCGACAGTACGAAGAATTTATAATAAACCTCTCTGTGAAAGTCATAATAAAAAATTCAGATAATATAGACGCAAATAAATGGAAACAATTGTTTCAGATGTTCCCAGAAAAAATGTAAAAAGTATTTTAAAATGAATTTATTTAATACATTCTGAGCGTAATGACAACTATGTGGTTTGTAGAAAAAGTATTCGTCAAATAGGAATAAGACATGCACGAACAAACAAATTTCTCTACGAACGAACAATAGGAATAATACATGAAGTTCTACAAAGTTCCAGTTTACGGAAAGTATTCTGTACATTATATTGAGTATAAGGTTTATAATTACAGGCTTCAGCACTACAGTCCAATGTTGCCCTGGCTTCCATCACTAATCTTCTCCAAAGTCTCCTGTCCATTGCCACCACAGTGTAACCCTCACATCCATTCTTCTGAGATCTTCCACCCCATCATCCAACCATCTTATCCTTGGTGGCCGGCTCCTCTTTCTGCTTTTACAAACCTATGGCCTCAGGATTTTTTTTTTTTGTATACGCTGATCATCCACTTGGTCTAGGTGACCTTGCCATTGTATTCGTTAAGTCGTTATGAGTTTTACAATATCTTCATAGTACAATAGCTCATCTATCTCCTGGTTATTTCTTATTCTTTATTCGATTATGGCGGTACCTGTTGTGCAGTCATGGACTCTGTGAAAGGCGAATTAAGACGAAATCGCCAGCTGCAGAAATGAGAGTTTTAAGAAAGACCAAAGGATGCTCACGTTTGGATGTGTGAGGATACACGTAGTGAGCTTAAGGCGTTCCCACTGGTTGAAAAGTTGAAGTTGATGAATATACGAGATGGCGGAAACATGGAATAGGACTATATATTGTTACGACGGTCTACTAGGTACAGTGGAAAACAAAATAAGTACAAGACACCAATTAAGTCACTAATCACACCTTTAATTTTTACAGTTAAACAGTTCGTAATTAACAACACAGTCTCTACAACAAATCAAATGAAAATTTTTCACACGCAATAAAATGTCCACTAAAATTAAACACAATTGTATTACAATTATACCGTCCGATTATAAAACACCACTCTTAACTAATAACCACTTGAACGCGCACAGTAATATCGCGACTATAACTCTCGAACCGCACTTTCAATATATCGCACTAATACTGCCCGAACGTCGTTGAGTACTGGTATTTATATCTCCCCAAATTACTAGAATATTCCATAATGCGCGATAGCGCCAGTATAGTTACGACGTAATTACTTGCGGCCTTGACACAGTGAGAGCGGCCACGCCAATTCTCGCACCGTCTAGAAAATGCGTCGACAAACACGTACGCCACACACGTTACATCTAGATTCTTCTGGCACATTCGACAAACACGTAGATTGTTCTGTGATGTCGTAACAATATTTAAATCTGCATATTTTTTTGTTCTACAGTGTAGTCGTAATGTAGAAAGGCCCACAGCCTTTATGAATCTTACACCGGCCACAAAGTGCTGGCTATCAATAAGCCCCACCACGACATGGGTGAATTCAAGACAAGATGGGAAGATATACAGTCATCAGATATGAGATTCTTAAGGAGTACCGTAGGCTGTACAGTCTTAAACAGAATACAGAACGTTGATCATCATCATCTTCAAGAATTAAACCAAGGTTCCGGTCTCAAATACGCAAAGATTAGAGCCGGTCACTCCAGCGCTTCCTCGGACGTTCCTAACCTCTCCGTCCTCTCGGCTTATAGTTCCATAGTTGTTTGAGGATGCGGCAGTCATCCATTCGGCAAAGATGTTCCCACCAAATCAGCCGATACTGGGCGATCCTATCGAGTATACTCATAATATTCAGTTCCTGCCTTATATCTGTGTTGCTTCTATGATCATGGAGAGTATACCCTGCCACGTGCCTGAGAAATCTCATTTCAGTCGCTTGGATGCGACTGGGATTTATTCACTACTAAATTGTCTCAAATGAGGACTAGCCGCCGGACGGATCAAAGGTTGGTGACTACAGCTGTGAATAAAAGGAAAAAACGACTTGGTATTGCGGAACAGAACGTTGATATATGAAAAATTAAACGTAACAGCTGTGAACGGAACGATAGAAGGAAAGAAAAGAAACCGGTGTAGCCATCTGGAAAGAATTACACAGAATAGATTGCTAGTGGTCCATAGAGCACTACAGTACAGGCCTGTAGGAAGATTTGATGTAGGTTGGCCGAGGAGACGGTCGTTATGTGACAGGGCTTCTTCTTCTTCTTCTTCTTCTTCTTCTTCTTCTTCTTCTTCTTCTTCTTCTTCTTCTTCTTCTTCTTCTTCTTCTTCTTCTTCTTCTTCTTCTTCTTCTTCTTCTTCTTCTTCAGCACTACAGCCCAACGTAAGCCCTGGCTTCCAACATCGATCTACTCCATCGTTTCCTAACCGTTGGCATCTCAGTATAACCCCCATCATATCTATTCTTCTGAGACTGACAGCACATCATCCAACCATCTTATCCTAGGTCGACCCCTCTTTCTGCTTTTACACACCTGTCGCCTCAGGACTTTCTTTGCCATACTCTGATCCTCCATCTGTGACCTACCCATTGTATTCGTTGAGCACTTATGAATCTTACGATGTCCTCTTGCTTCAATAGCTCGTCTATCTCCTGATTATTTATTACTCTCCATTCTTCGTGTTCCTTACTCGGACCATAAACACGTCGTACAATCTTTCTTTATAACCTTCTCTGGTTCATCTTTTAGCTAATGTCCATACCTCACCTCCATAAGCATTTAATGATATAAATGATTTACATTTAGTAAATGGGATTAGTGGTATTTTATGTGAATTTATTACTTTCTCATATGTATCTCGCCCTAAAGCTGGACGCCATTTACATTTAATGCCACGCGTTGTGCAGCCATTTACATTTAATGGTGTAAATGTAATTTACATCTGTGGTAATTAATTGTGTAAACCATTTACATCTAGTGAATATTAATCTGTGCTAATTATCTGCGCGGATTAATTACTCAACAAATATGAATCATATTAATTAAAGATTTATGTTATACGTTAAATTTGATATATCTAAAATTGTTTCTATTCGTCAGATTTGACTCAACACAGTGACTAATTAAATACGATTTTATGAGTCTATTAATCAGACGTTTCAATGGTCGAGTTTATTGTATCCATTGATGTTTAGCATAAGTTGTGAGATTTTTAGTGTAATACTTAGAATGAAATACATCAATAACAAAGGTGAAATTTCAATAATGAACGCATGAATACTGTAAACTAACTACTTATTTATTACACTTGTTACTTAAGTAAGTAACTATATCCTGCAAATTACATACATATTAAAACACATGATATAAAATACAATTTATCAATTTATACGATGTTTCCTGAAACATAAACACATGGTACATTCAAATGCGGTAAATAATGCACATATATAAAAACATATACGAATAATAAACAATCAACAATTATACTTATTCCTACCTAAAATGCGTTCATTATTTCTCAGATAACGAATTACGTTAGTGTTATTTTATAGATTTTATGATTCATATGATTCATATATATTTGTTCTCTTGGGGTTAGTTCTTTGAAAAGAGGCAACAGAACAGTAGTATATACTACTAAGATTAAGTAGACATAAAGCTTATCTTTTGAGAGTGTTTATCCATTATTCCGCCGTCGTGAGAAGACACTTTCTGGATGATTCGTCGAAGATCATAATCACTGTTATGAAGAGCACTGATAACTTCACTTCACTCCACTAAATCTCCACTCCCGTCATGTGTGTGGTGTTGTGGTAACCCGCTGATGTCGAGTGTCCGGAGTTCAAATAGTGAGGTGTTAATGTTGTCATTACACTGAATTGTTCTGAAAGTTTGCCATGTTTGTGTACTTGGTTAACTGTGCCGTCTATCTGGGTGTACCGCGTACTGCGTGCTTAATTGTTTGGTATAGTTTATTCAATTAATTGTTCAACATGGTGATACATTGTGATGTGAGAATGTTTGAAGTGTCACTCACTGTTCTACTTTAAGTGTTAATTAGTGTGTTATTATGTGTGCGTCAGTTGAGATTTCAAGTCCCGTGCGCACTTATAGTTTATGTTTCCCGCACAGAATCGTGTATAAGTGTGACTATACCGATGTCTCCGTGCACTTATGAATTTACAAAGTTATGAATCCGGTCGGTCGCACCAACTGTTTCTATCACGAACCGTATTACTGTTCCGACATAATCAATCGTCTGTCTATCGTACGTACTAACTTCTGACTATTAATTGCGACTATCAACTGCTACTATTAACTACATACTCTTGACTACCGACTGCGTCTATTAACTGACTGACTGTTCGATTGAATGACTGACTGCCCGCTTGACTACGTGACTGACCGCTCCGCGTCTTCGCCAAACAGTTTTATTGGAACATCTTACCCATAAGTCTAAGTTTTGGATTTCTACGCCTTCTCGGATTCTTGATTGGTCGTACAAATTCCTACTCTTCTGCAGATCTCATCCTCTGTTTCACGATTCGTCGTCCGAACCCTTCCTACTCTCTCCACGAGCTCTCTTAGAAGATGCTTGACGCTGGTTGGTCGTCGTCATCCCCGGAGTGTTTCATGTGACGAGCGTAGCACGGATTCTTAGAAACGAGGGCAATTTCATGGCCTTCTGTTATCCTTTGTTTAGACTTTCCCTAAGGTTCTGACTGAGCTTTTGTTAACAGGCTCCAGAGTCTTGGTTAATTGTTTAAGTTACTCGACGTTCGTTCCGCCGATTATCAACCCTTCGTTGGCGTCATTTCGGTGGAACTCTGCTTTCCAGTCGTAAATCTCAGTAAACTGTCAAGGGTTTGTTTTCACGCTGTGCAGGATGCACTGGCAGTATTCACTGAGTTACGTCTATTGTCTATCTCTCCGTTAAAATTGCTCTATACTCCTTTTGTAACATAGTAAAGCCTTTCATAATTGTGCAGTTACGCCTCACCTCCACAGCAGGCGTTCCATCTCGATTCCGTGTAACTCGGCAGCTGTACGAAGTCTTTGTTTCAGATTGTTGGGTGCTGTAAATTGTGACAAACGGCTAGCTGTCAGCGACGCCCTGAAATACTCATTGTGTGCAGTGCTCAGACATTTTTTCTTTGTCTTCGCCCTGTCGTCGGGTTTGACGTGCCCCTGATTCGTCATTATTTACGACCTGGGCTTGTGTCCGTCGACTTGAGTGTGGGAACGTGTCACTTGATCGAGGAAAAAAAATTTTTTAAATTTCGATCATTACAAGCAACAACTGGTCTGATAAGTGTCTTATATATTTTCATTTTTGTGTTGCGACTAATCACCTTGCTTCTAAACAGTCTGCTATTGGCATAATATGCCCTATTTCCTATTCGTATCCTGTCATGTATTGCCGCGTTTATGGACTATCATGTTACCTAAGTAACATTATATTATATTATAAGTAAGTAATAAGTTACCTAAGTAACTTATTAACTGCATCGAACGAAGTACCCTCTATGTATAGACTATGCAGATTTCTGAAACAGGGCTAGTGATCGAAATAGTTAAAAGTTGTCGAGAAGAAAAAGAAGAAACATTTCCTCATATGTATCTTAAATTTTTTTTAAATAAACAAACAAATTAAGTTCTGTTGAATTTATAAAATCCGAGTTACTCGTCCAATTCAGTTTTGATTTGTCTTGTAACAAATTACATATAACGTCTCCCGCTTCCCTTAAAAAATCGCTAATTTTTACGGCTTTATTAATCATATTTCCGATTGTTTTTTTCAACTAAAAACCTTGAAACGCTAGTTCGGACCGTCGTAATGATCTTTATTAAAGACGACAGCATTGGGAAAATTATGACAGTACGCACATTGTAACTATAAAACAACAATCTCCTGATAAATACTTTGTACTTTCTTACTTACATTAAATAATTGTCAAGCGGTTAATGCGGCCGGCGATATTACAGATTCTTGTAATAACAGTCTTTAGACTGAATAGTTTGAATTTCTTCGCCAGTAGTCGCCTATACCGCATTAAAACTACAAGTAACGTGTTGTCGCTTTTTTAATCTCACTAAGTGACTTTCTCTGTAGACGAGACTGCGAATTAATAACACCTGTCTCTGTCTTCCGTAAGAGAAGCTCACGCGGTGACCGAGAGAGTGAGACAGACAGAAGAAGTACGTGTGAACGAAAGCAGGATGTGGTAGTTAGCGAAGAGTAATTAATTATTGAAGCAGACAGCGCGTCAGGGCGGTCTCTGGGTTAGTCTGTACTGTGTCTTTGAAAGGAATGCAGTTAGTGTTAAGAGCTCTTATCAAAGCGTTTTAACAAATGCGAATAAACTTACCCGCGTTCTTCTCAAATGCTTTGTCACTTCCCCCATAAATGGAGTACAACATTCTCAATTCTTTACATGGATATTCACATTACTAAATAGTGGAAATTTTCTTCTTCTTCTTCTTCTTCTTCTTCTTCTTCTTCTTCTTCTTCTTATTCTTCTTCTTCTTCTTCTTCTTCTTCTTCTTCTCCTCCTCCTCCTCCTCCTCCTCCTCCTCCTCCTCCTCCTCCTCCTCCTCCTCCTTCTCCTCCTCCTCCTCCGCCTTCTTCTTCTTCGCCATTCCAGGATTAGTTGACATCACCTGTTACGGTCTCTATTTTCAAGTCATCTTTTAAGTCGTCTTCCCACACATCTCTTTTCCCTTTAGACGCATATTGTAAAACTTGTTGAGATAACCTTTTCGCATCCATTCTACCTTATATGTTCAAACCATCTCAGCTTACATTCCTCGATTCTTGCATTTACAGACACCCAATACCCAATTCATGTCTTATCACATCGTTTCTAATTCTATCGTTTCGAGTACATCGCTTTACGTATCTCAAGAAATTTATCTTTTCAGCTTGTACATATGACTTGTATCTTTTCTAGATAACATCCGTGTTTCGGAACCGTATAAAAGAGTGGGGACTGGATTGCCATAACCTCGTAGAAATTCATTTGAGTACAGTGGAAATGTTGATATAAAACTAGGTGTACGGAGAGAAGAAATTAGTACGAAACTTCGTTGTACTTGAAAAAGAATTGTCCTTATGAAGAACACTTAAAAAGAAGGTTATTTATTATAAGCCTAATTAGCCCTTATAAATATCTGTGTTTCTTACCTGACAATTGGAAAACCTTTCGCCATCTGTCCAAATCAAAGTCTTTTTACCTTCCCTGCCTCATTGTTTTCCTATTTGTACTTCTTGTTATATACAACGATTCATTTGTTATAACAACGATTCATTATTTTGTGTTTAAGTATAATGACAACGGTGCAGTATATCACCTACTCTTTTTAATATTTATATAGAGAATCTGGTAAGGAAATGGAAACATCTAGTGAACACCGGTCTTAAGTTATCACGAGAGAGATATTTGAATGTGCTGACATCTTACTTGCACTTCAAAATACAGAATCTGATTTGACAAAAATCTGTTGTTAAGCTTCACAGATTTGCAAGCAATACAATATGAAAATCTCCACTAAAAAAAAACAAAGGTAATCGCATTTCAAGCCAAGGAACCAATAAGAACAAAAATAGTGATTAATGATCGAACTTTAGAAGAGGTGAGCCATTTTAATTATTTGGGGAATGACATTGGTTATGATAGAATTATGGTATTATGACACCATGATATTATGATATTGAAATTATGATATTATGGTATTGATATTATGCTATTGGAATTATGATATTGATGTTGAGTGAGCTAAGCTGGAGACGATGTATGGGGCAATCAACCGTACTTTTAGAAATATGGTACGTCGGGATACGAAATTGTTGTTCTACAAAGTTATGGCAGTCGCTGTACTGTCCTATGGTGTGAATTATGGACAACAACCAAGACGCAAGACGGTAAAATACAGGCTTCGGAAATGGCATTCTTATTAGGAGTTAAAAGGTGTTATAAGCGTGACCGTATAAAGAATGAGGCCATATGAGAAGAGTTACAAGTTTTAAACTTGAATGAAAAATTTAAAAATTATGAACAACTTTGGAAAAAACACTTAGAATGAATGTCAGATTCCAGACTGGCCAAACAAGCCTGGAAGTACAAACCTACAGGACACAAGTGTAAGGGCAGATCCAGGAAGAGATGGCTGGAGGTTTTTTGAAAGGGGAACAGGCAGCACCTTGCCTAAGCCATGTTGTGAAGATGATGATGGTTTATTGTAATCTTGGCGTGAAAGAGTTATTGGAAGGGGAAGACTTCGTTGTTAATTATGGGCTTGTTTGTAACAGTGGGGGGGGGGGCTTACTGTATAAATACGGTTGGGTCAAGACTTTGTGCTCTGTCTCAGTCTAGTGGCTGAAGATGCCCCGTCGTAGTGTGGGCGAAACTTTTGGTTTTGGAGAAATAAAGTGACGCGTGTTAAAACGAAAAACACTGTTGTTATTAACGAAAAACACGAAAGTTTGCGAACGAAACAGAGAAAAGAAGGTGACTCGGTAGAGAGCGGTGCCGGAAAACGACTGGCCGCAAGACGTTTTGTAAGTAAACACGAGCTTACCCGCCGAGTATATGGCGGATCGAAGAAACAGCTGTGACGGAATTTAAAGATTTTATGAAGACTGGTTTGCAAGAAATTGCCAATTGAACTGCAAAGTATTCCTTAATACGTAGGCCTATGTATAGTTCTACACAGAGCTTGTTTTTAGGGGGAACGCGCCGGAAAGGCGTTTCGGAACCTCTTGGATCCAAAAATAAATTGCCGAAAAAATATATGAAAAGAAAAACCTAATTATTACAAAAACTTACTACTACTTTTTAAATTCTGCCTCTCATCAGCCCTACTACAAAACTAAATATTTGTCAAAATCAATCACCACCACTAATCTTTATCTTAACTACTATCGTTCATTTTTTTTTTTTTGCAGAATCGCAATATTTGTCTACGTTTTGCGAACGAAAAACTGAAAATTACAGCTTCTTTATTTGAAAGCAGAAAATCAGTACGTCTTCAACCAAGTTTGGCTACAAGGTCCGTAGTCAAACTTGAATGGCTGATTGCATTATGCTACATATTGGATTCCACTGTACTCAAATGAATTGCTATAAGGTTATGGCAATCCAGAGCCCGCTCTTTTATACGGTTCCGAAACATGGATGTTATCTAGAAAAGATACAATCATATACAGGGTCCGCCAGTGAAGCGGGAAAATTAAAAGTACCCAATTTTTTCATGAAACATTTATTAGCAGAATCTTTTTTTACAGATTTGAGTTGAGTAAAGTATGCCATTATTTTACTTTTTAAAAATAATGCCGCTCAAGTGAGAGCCATTTCTGTGTAAACATTCTTCTAATCTTGACCGAAAATTTTCATCACTCGACGAAGCAGGTCAGGTTGAATCCGTGCAATTTTTTGTCTGATATTCGTTTTTAATTCCTGTATGGTGTGCGGTCTATCAATGTACACCCTGCTCTTCAGAAGGCAGCCATGGACACACGAGCAGTATGACTTGTGGCCCCACCCTGCTGGAAAAAATTAATTTCCGGAAACCTATACTATTATTAAAATTTGTTTGGTATTGACGTTTGTACTGAAAGGGAAACAATGTTGCCAAACTCTGACCACGTGACTTCTACAAGTTGATAAACACAAAACAATGATTCACATACAAACAACTTACAACACATTCACGCTCAAGGTCATTTAATACGGATTTTCAAGACAAAACAGTTTACTTTTAAAACATGATATGATACCTCTTAATGTACTTTTAATTACAGTAAGGCATCCAGAGATGCTTTTGTAGTGAAGTCGCGTAGCTTATATCGTAGTGAATACGATTATTTAATGTATGGTTGCAATAACATGTACGTATTATACTGTGCATTGCCTTATTCATAGTGCACATTAATCTATTCACATCGCGTAAAAAATCTTTTATTTTGTGAAATGACGTGAACCGTGTTACGCAAATTCTAGTTAACTCCAACTATGGTAATATGAGATCTTACTTAATATTTTGGTATGGATTTAATATCATAATAATTTACTCGAAAAACGTGATAAATAATTACTGTATTATTATATCATGAACTTAATAAATACAGATAATTTGGTATTAAGCAAGCATAAATATTTGCGAATTCTTCATAAATGAAACTGCCTATAAATAGTGAAATATTAATTTATAATTGATAGAAATTTGTAATATTGGACTATAACATTTCGTTTGTTAATTTTTGTTTAGTTAAAGATAAAATTAAATATTTTTGTATTGCAATTTTATATTTAACATTACTTCTAACATTAAACAAAATAAAAACTTACGTTTATAATGGGTGAACTCCGCTTAATGTAGAATCACTATCTTCAGATTCAACTGATTCACTGTCACTCGAACAATTTACAGAAATGATCAAATTTTCTACCTGCTGTTCCACTATACCTTCATTTTTCCAAGCGTCTTCAATAATTGACTTGGTGTGTTCGACTACCTTCTTCCAGTCTTCTCCAGTAATCATTTGCATGGCTTCATTTGTTAATTTTTCTACTTCAGTCATCGTGAATTTTGTATTATTTATGGCAACGTATTTTTTAACCCTGGCCCATATTAGTTCTATGGCGTTAAAGTGACAATGATATGGAGGCAACTGGATGACTTCATGACCGTAACTTTCAGCCAACTCGTCAACAATATACACAGGAAACTTTGGTTTATTAAATAGTACTAATTCCATCAACTCAGCCTTTTTCATATCCTCTGTCAATGGAATGTTTCGGCGTTTTAACCATTCAACCATCTCTTCTTTTTTTGAAGCCATTGTTGGAGCCTTGTCTTTAATCACTGAATGATATGGGGCGTTGTCCATCACGATCACTGAATTGGGAGGAATATTCTTTAACAGGAATTCTTCAAACCATGTTTTAAATTTGTTGTGATTCATTTCTTCGTGATAGTCAGAAGTCTTTTTAGATTTAAATACATAGAGGCAATTGGGAATAAACCCCTGAGAATTTCCGGCGTGGATAATTATAAGTCTTCCAATTCGCACTGGCATAGTTCCCGCCGTAGAATCATCCGACCAACACTTTTTTAAAGAATGTCCTGCGTTCACCCATGTTTCGTCAACCCACACGACGTTATTAAAATTTTTATTTATTACACCCCTAAGAAATCTACAGCGAGAAGCTACTACGTGTTGTTGCTCCATTAATACTTTTCTACCCGAAACGGTAGTAAATTTAAATCCCAAATTTTTAATTACGGACCGTAAAGACGAGTGGCTACCAGTGAAAAGCTCTGCATCATGAAGAGTAACGAGTAGCTTTTTTATTGTAGGATACTCTTTACGACTGTAATACTCATATACGTGGCGACGGATCCCATCTTCTGCAAAAGCATCCAGATTAGTAACACGTTTTTCTATCCGTCTTTTTTTACCTGGTGTTTCCAGTTTAGAAGGGCCAGCTTCCTCGCTTTGTTTACACTTCTCCTTACCTATCGTTACGACCGTATTTTTACTTATAGAGAGTGCAGCTGCTGTTCTATCAACAACTTGACCAACTGAAATCAGAGGCCCACCATGTTCCTTCTCTTTCTCGAAATAATCTCGTAGAGAACAAACGAATTCTCTGGACTGCCCTCTAATTGGTACTCCGCGACCGGAAATACGTGTTTTCTCTTTTACCGGGTGTATTCGCGGTCGACCACGCTTTTTCCCAGTTTCCTCACTTTCAGACATACCTTCTGTTTGAAAGTAAACGCGTATAGGTTAAAGCTGTTACGTATTTTAAAGAATTCAAAATTTAAGAATGTAGATATTTATACAAATTGTTTTAAAATAAAAATCGCACGCACAAAGTTCCGTAAAATGAACAAAATAAAGTAAATTTATACTTAGGTAAACATGTTATTTAAACATGCTTATGCTTATTTAGTTAATAATAGATTCACACGTTTTCACTACACTTAGTTAATTAGTCAGAAATTAGTTAAGTAATTAGAAATTAATTAGCAATAAACTTGTATCTGCAACACAACTATTTAAGTATTAAACTAACGTACACCCACGAATAATCAAACAAGTGTAACCGAGAACACAGCACTCTTAACAAACAGACTAACAGTTCACTCTGTGGCGCGACATTCCACACTGGTTTGAATAACAGCACGTGTGGGACATTATTGGCAACAGTGTGCGTTGCTACGGTTACTGTTTACAGTTTTGAGTACGGCGATTAGCATGGTAAACGAAGACAAAATTTCGACAAATTTGTGCAAAAATTTCGATCAGGATGAAAATTTGGATTTAGGTAGCTAAAGATGTATACTTTAAAATAAGAAAAGCTTACCATCGCGGCGGGACCCCGTTTCGGGGAAAATCGATCGGAAAAGTCGTGATTGTCGGTTTTCTTCACGTAATTGTTTCCATAATGAAAATATAGCAAAATGTTTCAAATAAATATTGTAGCTTATGATTTTATCTACAAATTTTATCTATACAATTTTTCGATATCTGAATTAGTTTACGAGATATAGACGATTTTCCACGACCTTCCGCCGTGCGTCCGCTTTTTTAGCGTTCGTTTTTCTGTTATAGTCATTTAAAAAATGGAAATAGCGAAAAATGTTTCAAATAAATGTTGTAGCTCGTGTTTTTCTCTATAAAACTGGTTCAAAATATTTTTTGATATATTAATGCGTTACAGAGATAACGCCGATTTTCCACTTACACCTCTCATCATTTTTTCCTTTTTTGATATATAGCTTCTAAAAAATGAAAATTTGTAAAAAACAAGAATGTTACTGTGGTACCTCATACTTTTAGCTACAAAACTTGTCTAAACAATTCTTCGATCCATTAATTTGTTTCCGAGATATAAACGATTTTCCACGACCTTCCGCCGCGCGTCGGCCTTTTTAGCGTTCATTTTCCGTCCTATTCATTTAAAATATGGAAATAGCGAAACACTTGTATATGAATCTTGTAGCTCGTGATTTTCTCAGCAAGATTGGTTAAAAAAGTTTTTTAAATATTAATGCCTTACGGAGATAACGCCGATTTTCCACTTACACCTCTCGTCATTTTTTCCTTTTTTAGTATATAGCTTCTAAAAAATGAAAATTTGTAAAAAACAAGAATGTTACTGTAGTACCTTATACTTTTACCTACACAATTTATGTAGTAAAATGTACGATAGATGTGGGGGAATCTCGGCACCTTAAGGGTTTGTAGCTACTTTTATGTTTATTTCTTAAATTCTGTAAGGAAAATGATCAATGTAATTGTTTGTATAAACTATTCCGAATCTTATAATGCTGAAAATTCATCAGTTACCGCCACCACTTTGTATAAAAATATAAAAGGGGAGTACGTTCATAATTATGATTAATTTGAAGTTCATTTTTTGTTGAACACGCCGAAAATATATTTACTACTATAGCACTGCTTATTTCAGTACATTTCAATATTTCGTTTCTTTCAATACTGACAGCTTTTAATGTTTCTAAACCACGTGTCACAAGAACAACATGTTCTTCACTGTCATTTTCTAAATCTTTTTCACAAATGAAACAAGTGATATCAACTTTTTCACAATTCTCACTCATTTTTAACGCAAACTGTTTATTATCAAAAAATAATAACCTTAAAATATCAGCTATGTAACAATCATGCGACAACAAGACTGACTAACTTCCCGGCTGTGTGGTCCCTGAGTGCGCCAAGTCACGCCGCCTGGCGTTGCGCGCTCAAATACCAAGGTCGCTTTTTTCCCTGACACCGCATTTTCACCTCACTTAGTAGGCCCTCTCATTTCTACCTTTACAATACGTGTATTCTCTGTATAGGTGCAATCTCTCTTGTGTGCATTCTTTAATATGCTCTAAAATTTTCAAACAAAAATATTCATTTTGGAAAAAGTTGTATTTATTTTACTAAAATATGGCCAGTTTTGGTACCTATGCATAATAATTTAGCATAATTTAAAAAATATTACGTGTACTGAAAAAATGTTTAATCCTTTCGAAAGAGTATACTTTTAAGTACTTATAAGCACATTTTTATTGATTTTGATTAATTCACATTGAAAATATTGATAAATGAATTCCGGAAAAAACACTTAAAAATAAGAATGGAAAACAACCCAAACTTCGACGCAAGATCATTTTTCCCCCTTAACAGTAATCCTTTTCTCGTTTTAATATTATTATTATACAAACATTAAAGAAAGTAAATCCAGAAGGAATTTTCATTCTGATGATTTTCAAAAAAGTTGTAACAAAATACGGAATTTCTGTTCATAAGATGTAGTTGCCCATTTTTAAACACATTTTTGTATATGATAAATTCTTTAATGAAATATGTAAATATATTCACGTGAAAGCTGAGGTTTTTCTCTATGTCCTATGTCATTTTCAAAATTTTCCGACTTCGGTAAATATCCCATATCATCGATTAATTAATCACATGTTTGAAAATTTTCCTATTTTGGAGATGTGCGCGCATCCATGAGTAGTATAGCGAGAGTACGTGGAAAATCGTTTATATCTCGTAAACTAATTCAGATATCGAAAAATTGTTTAGACAAAATTTGTAGATAATATCATAAGCTACAACATTTATTTGAAACGATTTGCTTTATTTTCATTATTTAAACAATTACGTGAAGAAAACCGACAATCACGACTTTCCGATCGATTTTCCCGGAAACGGGGTCCCGCCGCGATGGTAAGGTTTTCTTATTTTAAAGTATACATCTTTAGCTACATAAATCCAAATTTTCATCCTGATCGAAATTTTTGTTAAGGCAAATGTCTTCGTTTACCATGCTAGATTGGTTGAGAGGCACGTAGCAGTCAGTTGTTTAATCAACAGTTCCATCTGTCAATACCAAACAAATTTTAATAATAGTATTTATAGGGAGCTGTTGCATCAAAAATGTTCTGACCATGTGTGTGTAGCGATCTGCATTGACAGTTGTGGTGTTTCCTCTATCGTCTTGGAAAAAAATATGGCCCAATAGTGCCAGATGATAAAATTGCACACCACACCGTAACTTTCGGACTATGTAATGGCTTTTCATGCAACTCGCCTGGGTTTTCAACATTCCAATATCGACTATTTTGTTTGTTTACATATCCATTCAAATGAAAATGTGCTTCATCTGACATAAACGTGCGGTGAATAAAGTTTTCATCATCATTTACACGTCGCAATATTTCTTCGCTGAAAATCCTGCGAGCCAGGATATCGCCATCTTTCAACTCCTGGATTACTTGAATTTTGTAAGGATGAAAAGATAAGTCTTTATGCAAAATTCGTCGTAACGATGTGTCACTAATGTTTAGTGCGGATGCATGTTTCATTGCAGAACGTTGTGGACTACACGTCAATGCTACTCGAACTGTTTCAATGTTTTCCTCTGTTCTTACAGACCTTGTTGCTCCTCTATGCTTTAAGTTTAATGTGGAACCAGTTTCTTCAAACTTTTTCACCCATGACATAATTGCATGAGCGGACGGCACTCTTCCATGTTGTGGAATATTGAAATGATTACGAAACAATCGTTGTACAGAAGTCACACAGTCACCATTCTTATAAAACGATTTTACGCAGAAAGCACGCTGTGCACCGGAGCACTGCTCCATGTTTTAAAACATATAATAACAAATGCCATTAAATGTAAAACAACAATCGAAAACCTCCACGCCCTCTCGTGAGCAGAAAATGAACTATTGGACTTTCAAAATTTCCCGCTTCACTGGCGGACCCTGTACAAGCTGGAAAGATGAATTTCTTGAGATACGCAAAGGGATGTAAACGAAACGATAGAATTAGAAACGATGTGATAAGACATGAATTGCGTATATTTTCTGTAAATGCAAGAATCGAGGAATGTAAGCTGAGATGGTTTGAACATATAGGTGGAATGAAAGCGAAAAGGGTACTTCAACCAGTTTTACAATACTGTATGCGTCTAAACGGAAAAGAGATGTGTGGGAAGACAACGCAAAAGATGACTTGAAAGTAGAGACCGGAACAGGTGATGTCGCTTAATCATGGAATGAAGAAGAAGAAGAAGAAGAAGAAGAAGAAGAAGAAGAAGAAGAAGAAGAAGAAGAAGAAGAAGATTTCCTTTATTTAGTAATGTGAATATCCAATTTACATATGCTACACATATATTCAATGTGTCGGATGAACTGAGCGGTTGGGTTCAGTTTAACATTAGGGTAGAAAACTTACTTCATGTAATACAATAAGCTGGGAAGGACAGAGGAGCGAGCGGCATGTACAGTAGTATATGTGGATGCATTACATGTAGCAATACAGTTATGTAGTAAAAGAAAAAAAATCCTAACTACCACTAGCACCCGTTTTTAGTTAATTTTGTAACCAGAAAACTTAAAAAGACAAATAATTTATTCTTATATTTGTTACCTCCATGTTAACAAAGTCGTCGCTGTGGGCCATGAGCAGTCAAAGTCGTTCAATTGGACCTTGGGTTGCACCATAGTGCTTCCGACAAACAAAGGAGGATTGATTTTGCTAATTGCTTTGGATGCCTTACATATGCTAGAAGTGAGTGCTTCCAATCAACAGTAGTCTCCTGTGACCGCTTCCATTGCAGATACTTTTTAGTTGATGAAGATTAGTAGCTGCCTCGCTTGAACGAGACAGCTTTCCAAAAATTTAATGTTACGTAGAGGAGTTGACAGAGAGGAGTACACGACTGGAGGTCGCGAGTTGTGCAGTGTCCCGAGTCTCAGATAGGACTCCTGCCACTGGGTCAGTTTGAGTTCCTTTTATATTGTTTTACCTACTTATGGAAGGCCTGAAGCGACCTGAGATTGGTGGATTATACCACCGGGGCTAATAAACGAGATTGCTTCCAGGACTCACCTGGTCGCGGGGTGTATTTACCAAGTCCGGCAATGAGGGAATTGTGGGTTACTCTTTCGGAACGAACATAGAATCTACGCGCCAGGCGTCTCACCGAGTCCTCTCCTCAAAAGACGAGAGGAGTACCTCCTGGGGGGGGGGGGGGGGCAGAGAGGAGTTGCAATACAGTAGAGGGTCCTGTAGACGCTTGTCGATTAACGCTACGCGAGTTTGGTTAGCTCTTCCCTCTATTTTCTTAAGTAACTGTTTACCATAATTCATTTTTTTCTTGTCATTCACTGTGTTCTAATATCTTTGCACTAACAGGAAACTGAACATACTATTAACGTCATATTATTTTGTTATTTTCACAAAAATTATGACAATTTGCGTTTATTGGATGCCAGTACAGTGTGGTACGTGCTGCTTTAGTTCGACAGTCTACCGTAATGTGGCGTTCACGTAACTAAAGACAAGCGCCCTCCAGCGGAGGTCGCAATAAACTACTGTAGAACAACGCAGATGAATTCAGCCATTAGTAGGGCAAGTACAAGAGCGGAATAAATTGTTCCTAAGAACAAATATATTTTTATCTAAAAAGTAGTAGGCTTTTTGAGTTAACAAGTGTAAGATTTTAACCCGTAGAGCCCTGAATGCATGACAGCATCCGGTATGTCAGCCGAAACGACAAATTTTCCTACAGTTTTTATCAACCTAGGATAATTCGGTTAGGCTCCGAATTTTAGGGCCCCCGCGATACCTCGTAGCATTTTTGATTAGCATCGCTGTATGTTTGTTGTGTTAGATTTGGTGGCGTTACTCCAAAGCACGATTCCGTAAGTCCATATGAGTTTAAGTAGAGGTTTGTAGAAAAAAAGTTTGTTTATAGATAAATTAGATTTTCTGCCTATCAGACGGTTAATTTCATAGAATATTAAGTCTAGTTGTTTTCTTGTCTGTTTTATGTGGCGTTTCCAGGTCAGTTTAAAGTCTAGATGAAGGCCCTAGATAATGGACTACTGTTTGATGCGGTATTTCGACTTGGTTGAGATGAACTGTGAGATCTTATAGTAGCCTTTCTGTAAGGTGAGTGTAAAGTGTGACGAATTAATATTCTTTGCCCTGGAATTTTTCGTTTTGACTTCCATGTTCCATAAGGAAATGGAAATTTGGTGATGGCGAAAACAATCGTGTTCGAGATAAGGGCTGATTCTGATTGTACTACCGTCAAAGCATGAAGAAAAGCCATTTTCTGAAAAGTGTGTGTGTGTGTGTGTGTGTCTGTTTTCTATGTTTTTGTGTATGTGTAGAATGTTTTATATGGCGAACGATAACTGCCGCAAATTCAAACAGAATCAAATAATATTTTGTACATATATCTGACTTGTAGAGGACTATTGATTTTGGTGAAGATCGGTTAACGGGAAGGGGTAGTTTACCTGCAACGTTTTATGTTTTAACAAGAGTAAAGTACTTAATTTTGATAAACAAAATATCCTGAAAAGAAGGTCATAACAATCCTCTGTTAAAAGATAGATGAAATATCTATAAATAAAAAGGGTAGTTGAAGGGGGGTAATTTTATATAAATGAAAATGATAGTTGAAGGGGGAGGAGATAATTTTTTATATGTGTACTACGTTATCGGCAACAAAGAAGTAGTTTGTTGTTAAAATTCCTTCCCGGGCTGTTTGGCCGTGGTCCAATGTTTTCTGCAAAACCAGACGTTTCGTCATTGTCATCGACTGCCATCAGCAGTGAAAATCGAGTGGGCTAACATGAGGTGGTATACGTTAGTGACCACAGTGGTTAAGGCTGAAGAAAGAAGTAGAAAGAATTAGTTTCTATGGAAATATTTCATTTCGAAAATGATTTTAAATATAAATCTTAGGACATGAAAGTCATGTATGGTTCTCCATACCGATATTTGTAGTTATTACCCAATGAGATTGAGGTGATCTTGGGGATTAAATGAGGCGACTGTAGGATCTACCTTAGTTGTGAAGATGGCTGTGTCGTCAACAAATATACCGATTGTTGTTTCTTTGGTGGTTGGTATACCTGAAGTGTACAGCACGTACAGTAAGGGGCAAGAATACTGCCTTGAGGTACTCCTGATTGTATGTAGTAACGACTGGACGTTTCTCCGTTAACCACCTTGGTTACGAATTCACGTTTGCGTAGGTACGATTTCAGCAGATTATAGTAAGTTGAGGAAAGGACTTTCTTCTAAGTTCTGAGTGCCATACTTTGTCAAACGCCAGGCTGATGTCCAGCAATGCGACTGTGCAATACTGTTTGGTTTATCTTCCTCTGATACTTCCTATCCGTTTCGGATGTTGGACATCATACAGACTATTTTAACTTTCTGTACTGCTGCACAGAATAAGTCAGTTGTATTCATGCCAATCCAGGTCCTTAAATTTCTCAGCCATGATATTTTCGGTCCCCCAACTCCTCTCTTTCCAAGTACTTTTTCCTGTAGTATGAACTGTAATAAGTAAAATCTCTGTTCATTTCTCATGAGATGTCCCAAATACTGAAGCTTTCTTATCTTCACTGTGTTAATGACTTCCCTTTCTTTCTTCATCTTTCTAAGAACTTCAACATTAGTTATATGTGCTGTCTATGAAAAACTCAGTATTCTACGGTAAAGCCACATTTCGAAAGATCCCAATTTTTTTGGTTGTAGCTTCAGTCAAAGTCCAAGATTCTACACCGTAGAAGAGAACCAAGAATACGTAGCAGCGTAGAAGTCTCATCTTTGTGTTTATTGTTATATCGTGACTTTTGAATAAACTGCACATTCTAGCGTACACTGCTCTTGCCTTTTCAATTATGTTCTTTATTTCTTGTGAGTGGTCCCATTGTTCATTGACTATAGTACCAATATATGTAAATTATCTTACACGTTCAACTGGCCTTTGGTTTATAATTAAGGGCGCAGTTTGTGAACTTGTTCTTCGATACAATCATTAGCTTCGTTTTATTAACATTGTTTGTTTTATAATGCTTTATAATTATATTGGTTATGCGTAACAATTATGTACTGCTGAGTGAGCATAATGGAATCCGAACTGATGATGAGGCCTTTTAGATCCTTAGTAATTCTTCTGTATATAAGTTGTTCAAGTAGTTTTGCAATTATTGGCAAGAGACTGATTGGACGCTAAGATGACACACGCGTGAAATTTTTTCGGTTTACTGTATCAAAACTTGAAATTTGATCAATACTTGAATTTAATAAATAAACACTTATACATATTTCTACAAATAATTTTTATTTTCCTGACAATTGTTTCACCAGTTACGGCTGCTTCAGAGGTTAGATTTGCACTGACAGATTTGAAATGTATGTTAAGCGGGGGAGGGTTCTAGATAGTGTATGACCAAGTGTGCATTGGAAAGTTCCAAGTTAGAGCTTTGTCAAAGGCGCGTGTTTTACTGTTGTTAACAAAGAGTATCGTCTTTGTTACAGGGTAACAATAAATTTATTAATATAAAAAGATTAATAATAGGTTAAAAAAACCATGGTCTTAAAATGGTATCAGTAAACAAACGTAATCTTTTTTCACTACTAGTCAATAATAAAGAAAACTCTAACACACTGGAGAAAAATGGAGTTTATGAAATACACTGTGCAGAATGCGATGCTATTTATATCGGACAATGTGGCCGTGCTCTGAAACATCGCATTTCTGAACATAAGAAGGCGATTTTAACCAATACATCTAATACAGGTTTTGCAGATCATTGCTTACAACACAGTCACTTCATAGACACAAAAAACATAACACTACTCCACAACATACAAAAAGGTAAAAAAATGGATTTGTTAGAAATTTTATAAATTAAAAAAGCAATAAAAAATAACAAAAATTTAACCAATGAACAGACTGAATTTTGTGTATCCCCTTTATTAAAATCTGTTATTTAGTTTAGTTTATTTTATATTATTTTGGATGTTCATCATTATTTTAAATTTTGCATTCAGTTTATATTTAGTTCAGTTAATTTTATATTTTGCATTCATGATTGTATTTAGTTTTTAAAGACACCTGACCTTCCCTTGTCTCATGCACACATTCCCCCCCCTCGCCATCACAACACAGATGTTCCAGATACGCCCTAAATCTATGTTCACCACCTACACTCCACTAACATCCTGTGTTCAGTAATTTCATTCACTCGCTCTTTGACAACGGCTTAGTTAGTCGAAAAAGCTGTCAGATTTAATTTAAAAAAAATTTGTGAAACTTACCAAGTGTTTTTTTTATATATTTACAAAAACCTATGTATTAATATGTTTCACCAAGTGCCCAACGAGTCATCAATTAATATCGTAAAGAATATCGTTACTGGCGAATTATGAATCGCATACAATAAATTTTTGTTCTTCGTATTGTTTAAATTAGCAGCCATCCTTACTATTTCTTTTATGAAATTGCTAAACTGCTACGTTTTTATTATTTAGACAAAGCTTTTCGTCATCACTGACATCATCAGATCTTAAACAACCTTTTTTTTTTAAGATCTGATGATGTCAGTGATGACGAAAAGCTTTGTCTAAATAATAAAAACGTAGCAGTTTAGCAATTTCATAAAAGAAATAATAAATTTTTGTGTGAAGAAAATTACAAGTCAGCTACCTATCACTTAAACTAATGTAAGTCTAAATGTATATAAACTAATGATATACGGTAATATGGTATGTATAGGACAAAGGTGATAAAAATTACCTTCTGTAGAACTGTACCAAGCGTTTTATTTATTCAATTCAAGTACAGTATTAATGTTCTATCTGTACATGAATTAATGTTCTATGTAATTAATAAAATGTTCTATCTGTGGGGAAAGAAGTCAACATCAAGTTGGATTATAGAAGTCAGAAAGGATTTAGAAAAAAATAATATAAACGCAGAAGAGGCAACTGAAAGAGACGTTTTTCGGACAAAAGTGTTAAAAATGGAAGGAGTCCAGGGTAGGAGAGACAAAAACGCAGTTTCAAAATGGACTAAAGACAGGAAGAAGAGACATAGTGAAAAGATGAAAGAATACTGGAGAAAAAGAAAAGGACAAGGAATAAAGTATTGAAATTGGCATGTGGTCCTCAGATGGCCGATACAAGTAGAAAAAAAATGTTCTACTCAATGCGAGCGACCATTCGATCAGTGTTGAGCCCGATTGAGACGTCCACGAATGTCCCTCACTTAGTAGACAAATCGTTACGTGTATATGTATGTGTGTGCGCGCGCGAACGCACGACACGCTCCATATTAATGGTGCAGATTTGCATTCAGCGTTAATCACAAACTGTATCTCACGGCTGTGAAGGTTACGGTTAAATGTAGTCGATTTATGCGGTGGGAAGGAATGTCATTTGCCCACTCACCGCTAATGTAAAATAGATCACCCAGCCCGGCCCACGCAGGAAGGACGTTTGCTGTGAGCTTTTAACACTAAACTTGCATAATAATTTGCACGGGTAGCGTTTAAAAATAGATTACTTTGTCGTCGATCAGTCGACCAGTGTACGTGTTTAACGATTTGCAGATGGGGACAGTCGCTGCTATCTCCTGCTGACGGACTTTGTGGTTGTGAGTCAGAAACGACCGAGTTCCGAACTACCACTTGGACCTCCTGCCTAGTAGCTCTGTCCAAGTAAAGGCGAAAGCCTAGCGCGGTATACATCATCATCATCTTCTGCAAGGATTAAACCAAGGATGGTTTGTTCCGGTCTCAAATAGGCAAAGATAAGCTGGTCACTCCATCGCTTCCTCGGACGTCCCACACCTCTCCGACCCCTCGGCTTATAGTTCCATAGATGTTTGGGAATGCTGGAGTCATCCATTCGGCAATGATGTTCCCACCAATACAGCCGACACTGTGCAATCCTGTCGAGTATACTCATAACATTCAGTTTCTGCCGTATATCTGTGTTTCTTCTATGATCGTGGAGAGTATACGTTGCCACATTCCTGAGAAATCTCATTTCAGCCGCTTGGATGCGGCTGGCCTGGCCTTTCGTTAAAGTCCAATTCTCAGACCCATCAAGAAGTGTGGGAAGAGCCATCACCTTGTAGAATTTTAGGCGTGTTCCTTTACTTGCTGACTTAAGGGTTCTCCTAATACTCCCGCACATAAGGTTGAACTTATGCAACTTATTCACAACGTCTGCTTGTATTGTAAGACATACTGTAGCCCAGGTATCTTGGCGCAGTATATACCGAGGTAATTCCCACGTTATGCGGTACTGACCCAGCCCCGTCTCGGTTCCTTCCGCACTGGCGTGCCAGACGTGGAACGTACACCGAGTCCACGTATAGGGAGCGACGACGCTTTGCAACTCCATTGGGATATTCCCAGACCGAGGAGAGGCGTATGCAATGACAGGCAGCAGATCAGATACGCGCTGACGAGCCCTGTCGAGGACGCTTTGCATCTCCATTGGGATATTCCCAGACCGAGGAGAGGCGTATGCAATGACCGGCAGCAGATCAGATACGCGCTGACGAGCCCTGTCGAGGACGCTTTGCAACTCCATTGGGATATTCCCAGACCGAGGATAGGCGTATGCAATGACCGGCAGCAGATCAGATACGCGCTGACGAGCCCTGTCGAGGACGCTTTGCATCTCCATTGGGATATTCCCAGACCGAGGATAGGCGTATGCAATGACCGGCAGCAGATCAGATACGCGCTGACGACCCCTGTCGAGGACGCTTTGCAACTCCATTGGGATATTCCCAGACCGAGGAGAGGCGTATGCAATGACCGGCAGCAGATCAGATACGCGCTGACGACCCCTGTCGAGGACGCTTTGCAACTCCATTGGGATATTCCAATCATCCAACTCCAACTCCTCTTCATCATCATCATCGTCGTCGTCGTTGTCGTCGTCGTCGTCATCATCATATTCTTCTTTTCCTTCTTCTTCTCGTCCCATAGATTCCTAGATTTACAATTGTTTCCTTCCTAAGACAGTCTCTTAATCTCTACATATTTTATTCCTTTTTTTACTTCATCCATATACTCCTGACTGGTCCTTCACCTCGCACTACGCCCCTCAATCAGGATGACGAATCAGTTTGAATGGCGCAGTGGGTGACGAACCATACCGGTTCTCCTTTCCGCAATGGTTCTTCTTTCATCCACTCGTTTCAGTAACTCATCAGTAGTCAATATTTCAGTTCGCGGTATTCTCAAGTACCACATCGCAAGAACTTCACGGTAGCTCCTTCCTTCCGAATTTCCTCAGTGTCCACGTTTCTGAGCTATATGTACATATGGTCCAAATGAAACGTTTTATGAATTTCTTCTTGGTTTTCAGGGACACAAGTTTCTGGACGAAAGAAAAGATCTATTCTTGAAAATTGGTGCTTTGCAAAAAATGACTGTGTTTCAATGTTTTGATATTTGCGTTATGCCTATTGAAGTTATTGTATTAACACACAGGACAGGTATAATCGGCACTTCGGACTAAACTATGGTGACGGCGACGACGACGACGATGATGATGATGATGAATCGATAAGAGATAACGTAAGAATTGCCATAATTACGGATGAATTGAAAATTGAACCTGTATACAGTTGGGTGAACATCTACTGGAACATATCCATCGTACGGAGGACATCACATCGGGTTAAAGACTGGGAATCATTGGGATAAAAATGTCCATAATTAAGTTCGGAAGACACGTTAGGGCAGCACTGATGGACAGTCGCAACAATCCACTTGTCCAATGTGAAGAAGAAGTTACAAAACACTGGTAGTGGATTCTTGCGATTCGGTTAGACGGGAACTAAAGGAAAACTTCGAGACTCGAAATGCTATAATTTAAAATCAAAATATTCGGTCCAGATGGCGGCAGATTTTTACGTGCGAGAATGTTAATGATACGGTGCGAATCGAAGACAGAAAGAGAGATAGAGGGAGGGAGAGAGGGGTGAGAAAGAGAGAGGGGGAGTGGGAGAAGTTGGAAAGAAAGCGGAATCGAAGGGAAAACAAATTACAACTGGCAAATTTCCAAGTTGGGGATAAATTAACCGACAAAGATGTTTACAGTGGAAGGGGGGGAGGCGAGAGAACACAACAATACGCGGTACACCTGCTTGTCGCGGCTGCGCTATTGTGTTCGGTACTTCTACTCTCGCGTATAAACCGTTGATTATACACTGTACACATACAACTCGCATATTATTGAAATAGTGTCGCACTCACCAAGGAACATTCACGATCATTGTCACTGTCGTCTTTTATGCTGGTGGTAATTCTGCTTTAAGCATCTGCGTTCAGTATGTCTTTAAGTCTACGGTCACACTTAGCGTTTCTGTCGCCGCGACAGAATCAAGAAGTGTAAAGCATGGACCCGGTCACACTATGTGTATCCTAATACAGTTTGCATAACTATTCAATTTTCAAACAATTAGAACTAAGTCATTAATTATTTTTAATTTATTTTGTTAGGTGTAGAAGAACTGGAAGGCATCCCTGCTGAAATTATGGAACCTTGACCAAGAGGCCTCGGTTTGACTGATGACTTTCACTTCAGCGTCAATAATCATTTTATAATAAGTGTTTTATAAAATACCTACCAACCTATTTTATTATATTGTTTTACATTACACAGTTTTCATATTTATCAACCATGAATCGCTGTTTATCGTTTTGTTGTACCTATATAACCTAACGTTAACGTTTTACATATCTGCGCAGACGTATAATGATGCATTTACGTTATATGCCTTCAATAAGGAGGCGGCTGACTACTTCGTGCATTCGTCATTGCTTTTCTCATAACTATTCAAGGTCCGAAAAAATTACTTACACATAAATTGTAGAGAATTTTATCTGCTTTTTCAAAGTATAGGATAATGTTTACAGTGAAACGGTTACTTTTCGTGTTATGAAGGGAAATCTCTAAAAAAATGTGTTTTTTGCTATTATCCAAAAATTACTGATTTTCGCCGATTTTTCAACGCCCCTTTGCGCGGAAACCATATGTCGTACAAAAAAATGATAAGAAAATGAATTGTAGGTAACTTTCTCGTCTTTATTTTAATATAGGATCACCTTTTGCGTAAAAAGCTTACTTTGCAAGTTATAAGCCAAAAACCAAAAAAAAACTGTGATTTTTAGTGGTTTTTTGATGATTTCTCATATATGCCGAAAAGAATTTTGATTGACAACTTCAGATTCGTGTTCAGCACCCCAAAAAACATAAAGGAAGCCACTAAAAACAATTACACCAGAACTTTCCACTTCAAACTATCATTTGACTGGACTACTAGGCGTACGACGACAGCGACAGCGTTCCGAACGCAAGACAGAGCAACGACAGATACGCTCACCTTGTTCACTTAAGCGGCGTTCCCACGAGGCGTTAATCACGACAGTGAACCACGCTTTCGTGAAATATACTTCTGTGTGAACGCATAGTCGTTAAACTTGCTTTCGTGAGGAACGGCGCACGACTCAAGCGTGGATAGATCAAACCTGTTTGATTTTCAGTCGTGATATACCGTTCGTGAAGCCAAGATGTCGTCACAGCAACGTGGCATTATTAAGTTTAACGACAGTGAAACTACGCGTTTTTTGGAGTTATATTCGATGGAAAAGGTGTTATATGATCCAAGTGTGGAGGAATACCGTGATAGAGATTTACGAGCCGCCGCAGCTAAGAGAATAAGTCATGAATTAAATATACCTGGATTTGGACCAAAAGAAGTTGTAGCAAAATTCAAAAATTTAAGAAGCTCTTTCTGTCAGGAGTTAAAAAAAATATCAGACAGTGCAAGGTCTGGAAAAGGTACAGATGACATATACAAGCCAAAAGTATTTTGGTTTGATCTGATGAACAGTTTCATTCGTCCGTTTGTTCAACAGCGACCCACACAATCGAATCTGGTAATTACCTTTTTTTTATAAAAATATATATCGTTTATTTATGAAAAATAATTTTAAATAGTTTAAAAACGACATACGAGTATTAATTTAAATTTAAATTAGTACGAATAATGCGTTGTTTTTACTGTTTATAATATCTTATCGTATCTTATCTTATCTTATCTTCTATGAGTAATGTATTGTACTCGTATAAAAAATCATAAAAAAAAATCTTTAACGTAAATATATTTATTATCCACACGGTTGAAAACAAAAATAAATGTACAATATGTATAGATTTATTATTAGTTTAGTTCATTTGACACATCAGTTATTTGGTTTTGCCAGGGAACAGCTCCTTCGTTATTAAAATAATCACGATATTTATTCCGTATTTGTTGTGCCTCCATATTAGAATGTCTGTGGTTAGTTGCTGGTAGATTCTGTAATCCACTATCATTTTGACGCCATGATCCAGGGAACACTCGGTGGTCCTCATCCTCATAATCAATTAGATCTCCCATCACATACCGAGGGTTTGTTTTTTTCAACCAATTATGAATTGCACAGCATGCGAGGACAACTTTGTCTAACGTTTCTAATTTTAATGAAATTGGTTTGTCAAACAATCTAAATTTACTCGCGAGTATTCCAAAGGCATTTTCCACTACACGTCTTGCTCTTGACAATCGATAATTGTAAATCCTTTCTGCAGGGGTTAAATTGCGTCGACTGTAGGGTTTCATTATATACTTTTTTAACGGAAATGCATCATCAGCCAAAATAACGAAATTGTTTGGTATGGCTAGTGAGTTTGTTTCTAAAGCGTTGTACAAAGAGCTATTTTGAAAAATTCCTCCATCTGATCCTCTTCCTTTCGCTCCAACATCAACATATAAAAAACAATAATCAGAATCCACCAAGGCCATTAACACAATACTGTAACTGTTTTTATAATTAAAATAATCTGAACCACTTCCGGGAGGAGCTCGTATGACAACATGTTTACCATCTAGAGCCCCTACACAACCAGGAAAATTCCATCGCGTTCTAAAACCATATTCAATGTTTTTCCACTCATCTGATGTTGCAGGGACCTGAAACATTAAATTATTAAAATATGAATAAACTAATAATATTAACACATTATTATTTATATTACAGATATTTCCTATAGAAAATTCTGAAGAGGCCTCAATAGAAAATAGTCTACAATCAGAACCTAACCTTGAATACAGTACTAGCCAAAACTCTGAAGACGTGACACAGATTGCATCGAAAATTGATACACCTGCGAAGATAATAAAAAGAAAGATTGAACCACAACCATCAACATCAAAAAATAAAAAATCTATTCATGATCATGAAATAGGATTTATGACAAGCGCAATTGACAAATTACATGAAATTTCAAATCGCGCATCACAAGTCGCTACAAATAAAGAGGATAGTTATGATCATTTTGGGAAATATATCGCATCAATGTTAAGAAGTATAGGACCACCAAAAGCAATACGATTACAACAATCATTCATGAATGAAATTACAAATGCTATGTGCCCACCAGAATATGTTATTACTGATAATTCAACAGCTGCAACATCAAGTGGAAGACAATCAAATTTAAGTACTTTTTCGGCTAGTAATGATGACGACTACGTGACATTATTTACAGATTTATAATTAAACAAATTTTGTAATTATAATTATTATTATAATTAAACAAATAAAAGTTCACTGTTACTAATAATTTTATTGTTGTTATTATTATTTTATTTGTAATCTATACACCTAATCTATACACCAATATTATTTTCGTTTTTTTAATAATTAAGAAATCAATTTTGAAATTTGAAGGTACTTACTTGTATGAATTCTGCTAGTTCATTATATATTGCTTCACAGGTTTCTGGAATAAATTTACTTATTGTGTTTTTTGGAACACGGAACAAAAATTCTAAACTTTTGAAGGAATCACCTGTAGCTAAATACCGTAACGTCACCTCTAATTTTGTTTTTGCACTAATTGCTTGTCTCATGTTAGTGTTAGATTTTGAAATTTTATTTGTAACACGCAATAAGAGGTATTCAAACTGAAATTCAGTCATTCGCAGTAGGTTTCTAAAATCTTCTGAAAAATTGCTTTTTAGTTCCATACTAACCAAGTTTGACGCTCCTAACATATTTCTTCGCTGTATCCATTCTCTAACCCAAAAACGTCTTTTTTTTCGTTTTCTTGTAATTGTGTCCTGTAAGCACTCCATCTTTTTTGCTAAGATAGTAGCAAAAAACGAACTTAGAACAGCACAACTTTCAACAACTAGATCATTCATGATCGATGTTTCGATGGTGACTAGTCGAAACGCGAGGCGTGAACGGCACGAACCCCCCAACCGTGTGAACGTTTTATAAATTCACACTTTCGTGAGTGTCACGAACGAAAGTTGACTAGCGTGGTTAACTGTCGTGATTAACGCCTCGTGGGAACGCCGCTTGGGCACACTAGGCGTTTCTCCCCACTCTTCCACTCACGTGGCAATCCACATTCACTCTTTGTTGAAAGATCAGCTAAGTTATATTGATAACTGCATTATTTTTGTTACTTGCGCAGTTCTGTATTGTTATTATTATCAAGCATATTATTGTTATTTAGTAAACACAAACATGTTTGATACCGAATTGTTTATTAACGAGATAAGTATTCGTCCTCCACTATGGTACATGACACTTAAAGCTACAGAAATAGAGATGTAAAAGCGAAATTGTGAATTGAAACAGTTTGTGTCTTCGTGGAAAATTGGGACCAATTATCTAACGAAGAAAAGAACAAACAGGGCAATTTATTTTAAATTTACTATCTGATATTTAAGTTATTTAGAACATTTGATTTTTTGAATTATGTGAATTCAATTTATTGTTTTTAGCTAGATGGTGGAAAATATTACTAAAATTATACCAGGGGAAAATTAAAAATGTTTTTATAGTCTAATTACAATAAATCCATTAATATTACATTCATTTCTGTAAATACTATAAATTAATTACTACTAAACAAAAGCCACTTTCTTTTTCAAATATGGAAGTCTATGTCAGTACAATTATTTGTACAATAATTAAATCATGCCATACTGCCATGGAACACTTCCTGCTGGTTCAGTGAAATAGTCAGAAAATATATCCCCGTTTCTTTTAGAACTTTTAGAAAGATAATCCTCCCGTACCGATCACTGGTATACTTTCCATGGGCAGGTTAAAGTATCGTCAAATTGGAAACTATTTCTTACTCGAACAAAATTGTGCAACACACAGGCAGCTAAAACAATTTCTTTAACAAAATCTGGATCCAGACAAAATAGACGTGAGAAACACTCTCCACACCGAGTAACACATCAACTTCACACCGAGTAACACATCAGCTTCACTCCGAGTAACACATCAGCTTCACTCAAAGAAGACATCTCAAGCACTGAAAAAGTGCGCGTTAGTCGCCAAGTGCGACACACCCGCAGGCCTGCGACTCTGTCGCGGCGACAGAAACGCCAAGTGTGACCGCAGCCTTAGAGTTCCTAAGGCTTTCACATAGTTGGACACATTATTATATAGGCCGTGGCCTATAGTTTGTGTGTTGACAGACGTTTCGGCCTCATCAGTGTGGGAAACAGTTGGCACGGTGTCCGTCAATTCACCCTAGTGATGACGTGGAGACTATTATGTTAAGGCCGCCGTGCCAATTGTTACGGACACTGACGATGGCCTCCGAAGGTGAGGCCGAAATGTCTGCAGCGTAGCCTCTAGACCACGGCCCAACATCCTGGCCAATATTGTTTCCAACTATCAGTTACTAAGATTGTTACGTTCTATCGTGCGATGTCTGACAGTAGAGATCACAAAACTCGAGTGTGTTGTGTAGTGGTAGATCGTTCGGTAACGACCTATCCAAAAAGGGCTACTCAGTCAAGTGAACCACAACGCGCCGCAGGCCAGTAGTTCTGGTTAGACACGCTCCTATCGGCCACTTATAAAACTAAACAACCGTATTAATAGTTAGTACTTAGTTCAGTGTTTCGCTTCCAGTAGGTCGTGCGACCTGTGGGGCTGTGCGGGACGATAGACATGCCCGCCGCCCGCTCGTGTGCTGCGTCCCGAGCTTCAAGTAGAGCTCCTGCCGCAGGGACAATAGATAGGGCTGGATATTAGGGTGTGGCCTGCTACCGGCCGTTCGAGAATGAGTAACCAGTGTTAGAACTGACTGCTTCGGCCCGCTCTCTGTCGGTTCACTGTTTAATTCGATTACTGTTTTTGACTACAGTTTATTTTTTTTAGTTTTCATAGTAACTATTACAAACTCAATATATTTTTATGTGTTAATTATTTTGTTGTACTGTTAAATAATGTATATACATTATTTTTTAAGACAAGGAGGATTTGTAAAAGCAAACGTCTATCAGTCCCGATGAATCGGAAGGGTATGAGAGCAGGCTAACGGTCCCGATGAATCGGAAGGTCGAGAAAATGCTAACGGTAATGAATTATTGTAATAATTATATATTTTCTATGTAGGTAACTCGAAGCTTCTTGCATCAGTTATACAATATTGTGATATGTTCAATACGGTTTCTTCTGCAAGTAGTGTATTAGGTTTTTGTTGTTTCTAAGCCTTTGTAATGCTAAAATATTAGCATTGGTATCTTTTATCGTACGATATCTCACAGTAGAGTTAACAAACTCGCGTGTGTTGTGTTGCGTAGCATCCCAAAGGCATTGAAACAACAAAAACATAATACACTACTTGCAGAAGAAACCATATTGAAAATATCACATTGTTATATATATTGTAATATTGTTATTATATATTATTGTTCATTATATATTATATTATATTATATATTATATTATATTATATTATATTATATTATATTATATTATATGTTATATATATTGTAACAAAACACAGGATGATGATTTATGAATAACAGTATCTGAGCATGGATGACGGACATTAACATGTTTTAAATTGATTTGTGGAATTTTTTGTCAATTAGTTATAACTGTTATAAGTTTTTTATTTAGTGGTGGATAAGGACTTATATTATATCAAATTCTTTGTAAAATTTTGTTCTTTTATGTCATGTACTTTGTGTGTGAATATGTGCGCGCGTTCGCGTATGATAAACCTTATTCGCTATATCTTCCGTTTTAATTAAACCAAATCGGCTTGAGACTTGAACTGTGAATTATTTATGGAAATAGCTACATTTTCTATATACTCTGTTGTTCTCAGCTATTTTATAAATCTGGTTTTTTTATAATTAAAACCTCAACTTTTCAGTCTTATCTATTGAAGAGTAATAAAATTTCTAGATAAATCTAGGCAGGCTCCCGTAGACTTATACAAAGATACGCCTGCAAGCCATCTGTCTTTGGTTCAATCGGCCACGTAGGCAGTCGATTGACCAATCAGAAGCCCCTAATTTCAGTAAGATCCGTCCGTTGTAAGGTGTACATCCTGCAGTTCATCGAAAACCTTTGCCTAGAGAACGTGTGTTCCTCTACAAGAGTTTTTCTTGTACGAACTAGTTAAATCTAAAGTAACGCTAAGACTTGGAACAATTTTGGAGTTGTTCGACAAGAACCAAGCAGGTGAACCACCATTATATTATATAAAGTGGTATTCCTGTAAGTAGAAGATTTCCGCTTAGGAAGATTTACTGACCGCAATAAATCTGTAGTGTCGCGGAACACTTCAAGAGTAGCCGGAAGGTGTAAGCCTTATACACCGCTAGTATAAATATTACTCATTATCACCCTGAGAGTAAATAATTAATAACGTTTAAATATAATAATAACTTATTTCGAGCGATAACGCTAACAATTCCGAGAGTGACAATTTGTGTATGTGGAATCTGCCTTTAGTGTTATCAGTGTTCGACGAACCCATCACAGAGAGCGAGAAGGAGAGAGAGCGAGGCGAGACGCGCAGAGAAACTGCCGCATCAGCAGCTGAGAGAGTGACTTCACGCCAAGTAATAAGGAATTCGACTACCAAGTAAAACTCGTCTAAATTGAACTATATAAACTCTCTACAACAAATATAATACTATTCGTGACATTTATGTAATTTTAAAATATATCATATAAACAATCATTTACTTGTGATCAATAAATAATTTTTCTACACCTCCAATATAGACTTGTTATATTTTATACACACACAGCTATCCTATGCGAAAGTGTTTATTTGTATCGTCGCAATATAATTTTGCCCCACTCGCACGATTTAGGCCCTTTTAATTATGCCTCTTCGTTGACGCGGTTAAAGATGTCAACAAAAATATGGAGACTAGAATTAATTAGCATAGTAACTTGTAAATAAACAAATGATATTTAGCGGCATCGGAACTGTACCTTTATCCGTTCCTGCAGTTTTTAATGTTTTTACTATGCGATTGTATCGATATATTTTGTAATCTTGTATACAGATACGTTTATATATTTTGTAATTGTCTTAAACAATTATAAAATTTATGTTTATATGTATTTCTGATGATGCAATGTATAAGTAATGAAATATATTAAATACTAGTACTACTAAAGATGTCAACAGCACCATGGAGACCAGAATTAATTACCATAGTAATAAGTAAATAAACAAAACATAGTGGTTTGTATAAAATTACTAGTAGAAAATAAACAAAAGCTATTTAGCGGCATGGAACTGTACATTTATCCGTTCCTGTAATACATTTTCGATGTTTTATATAATATGCGATTGTATCGATATATTACGATGTGGTAAAGAAGAAGTGCAGGTACTAATTGTAAATTGTCCTATACTTAACGCAAAGCGAAAATACGTGTTGTTTTCATTTGTGAGGTTAGGTGACAACGGTTTTTGGTTTTTAGTTTACTGATGAAATAAATAAAAGCCATGGTTGAGGAAAACATAACGTTTAATATGTTACACAATGCTTTTAACACAGTAACACTTAAAATTAAGAATTTAGCGTTTTGATTTAACAGGTACTTTATAAATATCTCCAAAGGCTTTATAAACGGGTACTTTTAAATCTCCAAAGGCTGTTGCACCAACATAATAACTTAGTACAAGTTAAAATACCGATAGTACAAGTGTTGCAAACAGCTTTGGAGAGAATTTGACTAATGAGTATAAAATTGTTATACGAGTTGACAGAAAGCCATATAGACATAGACAATAAAAATTATATTAAAATACTTATTAATAGTCAAATATTTACGTGCAAAGCCGCGGGTAACAGCTAGTGTAATTATATAATACAAATATTTTGTAAATTCGGCTAAGAATAAAATACATCAATTTATCACCAACATATTATTTATTTAAATACGGTAAATTAAATATGAAGTACTTAATAATTTAGTCAAAATCCGAAGAGTACTTTTCGAGCTCTTTTGTGAGCAAATTTTTAAAAAGATCGGTGAAGTCTAAACTTTCGGGGATTTCACTTTCAATAGACAGTGTTGCTAAACTAGATAGTCTTTCTTGAAGAATTGAAGATCTTAAGTAAATTCGATGCATTTTAATCGAGAAAAGCTTCTTTCTCCGCTAGCGACAGTCACAGAAATTGCTAATAAAATTCTCATGGATATCCACACATTTGGATATAATTCTTGTATATTATTATGTTTAATGAAGTATATGACACACAAAGGTTTAATTTTTGTTTCACTAGCTGAAAACGCTTTGATGCTAAGTAATTCGTCACAAAATTGTGGTGTACTATCAACGTCAGACTTCGAATCTACTGTGTGCTTTTCCTGTAAATTGAAGCACAATTTCAAAAGCTTATTTTTTCTGGTAGCTTATGTAAGTCATATAAAAAATTCCATGTTTTTGAATATGCATTCAATTGTTTGAATCTTTCATTCAGCGACTTCAAAGCTGTATCTAACAAAGGATTGAAAAATTCTGTTTCTAACATTTTTTGCGGGTAATCAACAGGTTCGTCTGCAGGGTTTTGCGGGTAAACAACAGGTTCGTCTGTAGGGTTTTGCGGGTAATCAACAGGTTCGTCTACAGGGTTTTGCGGGTAATCGACAGGTTCGTCTATAGGGTTTTGCGGGTAATCAACAGATTCGTCTATAAGGTTTTGCGGGTAATCAACAGGTTCGTCTACAGGGTTTTGCGGGCAATCAACAGGTTCGTCTACAGGGTTTTGCGGCAATCAACAAGTACGTCTGCAGGGTTTTGCGGGTAATCAACAGGTTCGTCTACAGGGTTTTGCGTGTAATCAACAGGTTCGTCTACAGGGTTTTGCGGGCAATCAACAGGTTCGTCTGCAGGGTTTTGCGGGCAATCAACAGGTTCTTCTCCAGGGTTTTGCGGGCAATCAACAGGTTCGTCTGCAGGGTTTTGCGGGCAATCAACAGGTTCGTCTGCAGGGTTTTGCGGGCAATCAACAGGTTCGTCTACAGGGTTTTGCGGGCAATCAACAGGTTCGTCTACAGGGGTTTCGTCAAAGTGTCGTTTGTCACGTTTCATTCTCTTTACTTTTTTAAAAGTTGGTTCAATTTGCAGCTCTTCAACGGAAACATACGAGATGTTGGATCTGTGTCTAATCTAAGATTCTTAAATATTTATAATGGACTTTGCAACTGTTCAAAATAAATAAAGGTGTAAGACAGGGTGACGGTTTATCCCCAAATCTTTTCAACTGTGTCCCGGAAAAATTAGTGAGAATTTGGAATGAAAAATTAAAGGAATGCAAAATATCACCAATCATGTTGGAGAGAAGGAACAAACATATTGAAATAAATTGTCTAGCATTCGCAGATGACTTTGCTATACTTTCTGAACATCTGATATCTGCACTAAGACAAGTTAATTTTTTAGAGGACATAGGCAGTAGAACAGGCTTAAGAATTTCTACAGAAAAAAAAACAAATTTCTCACGAACATCAAAAATGCGCCAAAATTCCTGCTAACAGATATTGGTCGAATAGAGAGGGTTAGAAAATTTAAGTGTCTAGGGGAAATAATTCAAGAGAATGGTTTAGAAAAATCTGCTATAGAAGAAAGGATTCATAAAATGGAAAGAGAATATGGTATAACTAAAGATATTTACAATAAAAAGTGCATATATAAAAATGCGAAAGGCATTACAGTACAGTAGTGAGGTCAGAATACCTATATGCAAGTGAACTGGTTCGTCTACATAGTTTTCGACAGACTGTTTTAAAAGTTGGTTTACTTTTTGAAAAGTTGGTTCAATTTTCAGCGCTTTAACGGAAACATAAGAGATTTTGGATCTGTATCTAATCTAAAATCCTAAAATATTAATAATGGATTTTGTATAGCATGTAATGGGTAGTATTCACAATGTGCACATACATTATTAATACAATACAATAAACATATTTCCTTTCAAACTTAATTTATACAAAAGCCCCTTTCTACTCTACAAAGCGAGTATAATTAAGACAAGAAGTGGGTCTGTTTTGTAGCGGAGATGTTAAAAAGTATGTACACTGGAAACTGAAACTGGTGGCGTCACGCAGCGCCCAAAAACACTCGGCATCTCCCCCCCCCCCCAAAGCCGGCACTGTATAAGAGAAGAGACTAAACAAAAATTTGTATTGTCTGATTTTTGTTATTACGACAAATTTTGAATAAATATAATAAAAATAAAATAGCAAGGAATATTGTGTGCTGGGATTGGAGGAAGTTGCTTTAAAACTTTTTAGATAATTGAAAAGAATTAGTTATTTTTGTTATTCCATATGTGTGTTATTTATTACAACTCTTAAATGAGAGACGGGTTTCGCGATTCTAGCCGTAGGCGACATGAATTGTCATAATTTTCTGTATTTAAATAATATTGTATTGCGTCTGTTTTGTAGGAACGCCAAAAAATAAAAATGTATTGGTTAACTTTCAGTTGAGCTTCATGCGCTTTGATGTTATCTCAAGTTCCTGACCTATAACCTAAGAGAAACAGAAAGAGGAAGAATGTTTTATACTCAGTTTGTGTTCTTATCACCATCATCATCAGCCGTGGCTCTACAACCCTTGGTGGGTTTGGGCTGCTCCTAAATTCGACAAAGTTGTTAACTACGGAAGTATAAGCCGAGGAGACGGAGAGGTGTGGGACGTCCGAGGAAGCGCTAGAGTGACCAGCTCTAATGTTTGCCTATTTAAGACCGGAATAAACAATCCTTGGTTTAATCCTTGAAGATGATGATGATGACTATTAATATTATTATTAAGGGGCTTAGAATACCAGTTGGTATGGTGCGGCGCCTGCTACGAATCGCGAGGACGTGGATCCGAATCCCAGGCTGACTCGGCCTGTGGAAATTGTAGCTAACATAAGGCTGTGGAGGCTTCGATTCACTTTCTGCGGCTCTGATACCCTTAGATTTTGAAATATCCGAAAATGAATTTTTAAACACTTGTTTACTTTTTTAAACGGACAATTATTGAAGTGTTGGGACTTCGGCGTTGTTATAGTAGCAAAACCATTGTAATTTTACAACTGGAAGTGTTGTATGTAAATATACGACGTACGAAACAGAAAAACGAAGGACTTGTAGTACAAAACGGTGCGGAAAAGTTGGGGTTATGAAAAGATATATTCGGACAAAGTGAAGCTACAGTGTAGCGACGCGACCGTCCCTATATTCGGGAACTGGAAATGCAGACGACAAAGTCTACGACAGATGACTGTTTAATAAACATATGACTGATGACGAAATGTCAGCTTTAAAAAACATGATCACAACAACACGCGCACAGGAGCGGAGCGTGTACACTCAGAAGACAAAAATACCGGCGTGTCTAAACGGGGCAAAAGTCTGACGGAGCAGGCGTAGAATGTAAAAATAAATTACACGGAAATAGATAAACCTTCATCTATTGTATAAAGGAAGTCTGGTGATTTGACAAACTGGACAGACCTTAACGAATCCTTAGACGAACGACTCTATGTGTTGGAGTTTTTATATTTTCATTTTTGCAATCTGTTACAAACACACTTACGGGGGGCATTCAATAATTAAAGAGACGAATAGCTGTAGAGGAAAAACGGCTGATAGGTGTAGTACGATAGTTTAAGAGCTGTAAGTTGGCATCCCTGTGACGAGTTCTAATCAGCTGTTTGATTAGAATTGTTATGTTTAAACACTCTAATTCTTATTTAATGATATCGAGTCCCCTTGAAGATTCGGTCGAAATTCGTTCAACAATGCAGTGATCTTTATTTTTTTTTAAGGTGAAAAGGTGAAAGCTCGACTAAAATTTACTTTTGTATAACTAAATAACCGGAAAAATTTGTATGAACTTCATCAGTGACTGACAAACATCTCTGGACGTCCAGTTGAGATTTCAGCTCCAGCGGTTGAAATTCGCATAGACACCGCCATCCAAATAAGATCGACAGACTACAGCTGAAGAATTACAAATAAGTGTTAGTGCAGTTCATAACATTACCCAATGTTGCCCAATCTCAAGTACCGTAAAGCAAGCGCAAGATGTGTTAGAACAGAGATGATCAACTGTCACAAAGAGAGTAGACTTCGAGTATGCACAACGCTACATGCAGGTAGGTGATGCTTTTTGGATAAAATTCCAACATGTGGTGTAACATGGTTTCATAATTTTCAGCCGGAATCCAAAATACAAACCACTGAGTGGAAGCAAACAAATTCACCTGTTAAGGAAAAAGTTCAGAATCCAACCATCAGCGGGAAAAATCATGTTGACGATTTGACGATCTTTTGGGATAATGAAGGCCAGGTTTTTTTGTGATTTTAGACGTTCAGAAGAGAATAAACAATACATAAACCACCTGCGTTTCTGCACAAAATGTCATTTTATATCATGAAAACGCCCGTCCACACGCATCAGTAAACATGTGAAACTACCAGTGGCGAAGCGTGACAAAATAATTTGGGTAGACATAAAAATACCAGCCAAAAGCAATCTCTTACTAAGATTTTTGACGTTCTTAATGAACCAGTAAAACTATGGTAAATAGATTACCTCTAGCAGATAATAGCTAAGTGACTGTCTGTCTGAAACACACGTATTTCGTTATATAATTTGGCCTAAATATCAAGAAAAGCTATCGTATTGTTATTGGTGTCGCTTCTGAATCTTAATTAGAAAATATTGCAAGAAAAACATAAATTTTATTCACATTTTGTAACGGTGACAAATCCGGATTACTCCAGGCATTGTACAAACGTTTCATATTTTCTTGTAAATGAGATCTACACGCCGTTTCTCATTTTTTCCTATTTTTAGTTATAGAATCAGCTCCCTAGAGATTGCCATGCAATTTTGAATCACTATGTATATGTTCTTTCATGAAAGACTCTTCCGTTGCCAGTAAATTTAAAGTTTCTAAATAATTGACTTTATTGAGAGATTGCTCATTTTCCTTAAGACTTCTAAAAGGTAACTCTTGTCACCTTAAATAACAAACACCTACCAAACGGCCTACTATCCTTCGATTTTGATCCACATTTTCATTGTGATGTACTGCATGAATTCTAGGTGTTTCGGACAAACAATTTCAATTCTGTTACGTCGTAGCATGTGAACAAAATGTGATACCAAACTTTCTGAAATTTTCTCTGCGACGCCCGAGATATTTTTGCTCTAAATGTAAAGTACTGATTTCGTATTTTAACAAAAATTTTAATGAATCAAAGTTGTCAGAGTTTACATCAAATATTTTTGCCGTAGAACTGATACTAACTGTATTCAATTTGCTCCTTTAAACCAATTAAACAGTATGCTTAAAGCACTCAAATGCCGACACTTAAAATATGTATTATTAAATAATTTAATGAAGAAATTTGTGTTAGTGGTTGAAATCACAATCAGAATGATCAATATTGCACACCACTATATAAAAATTATTCCGATTAGCGCTTTCAAGCTTCACAGCTCATCGTCAGATCAGGAATAGACAGAAAATATGTAATACCCAACCCTTCACCACTCGCCCCCACCCTGCTCACCCACAACAAACTAAAAATTAATGACCCTTCCCCACCCCCTAAACTCTGTCTCACCATCTGTACAGTTACATATTTTTCTAGTAAATTCCTTGTGTTTCAGTGTGTGTGTGTGTGTGTGTGTGTGTGTGTGTGTGTGTGTGTGTGTGTGTGTGTGTGTGTGTGTGTGTGTGTGTGTGTGTGTGTGTGTGTGTGTGTGTGTGTGTGTGTGTGTGTGTGTGTGTGTGTGTGTGTGTGTGTGTGTGTGTGTGTGTGTGCATCCTTTTAAACTACCCTCTTCCTCTCCACACATGTGGGTCAGTCACACACCCTTATTTTAAAACAACCAATTAGTACTATGAAATATAATTCTTAATCTTATCTATCTGCCCTCTCTCATTTACTTCTTAATCATGTTATAAAATATTTCTTCATTATCAAATTTAATTTTAATATTAATTAAATTGTCTAACCCTTTTTCTCTTTCTTTCAATATTTCTAACTCCTCCCTAAGCTTCCTTTCAGCTGTGTTATTTACTACTTTTACAATTTCGTATTCTTCCAAAGGATTAACAAACTTGTGGTTGTCTTCTATGAAATGTCTTGCATATAACGAATTGGTTGTTCTATTACCTTCTCCACGTTTGTGGTCATACAAGACATAACCAACTTGTGGTTGTCTTCATAGAAGACAACCACAAGTTTGTTAATCCTTTGGAAGAATACGAAATTGTAAAAGTAGTAAATAACACAGTTGAAAGGAAGCTTAGAGAGGAGTTAAAAAAAAAAAAAAAAAAAAGTGGGAAGTAGGGAAAGTAGTAGATAAAATATTTAAGAAAAATTTGTATAATTCAAAAAATGAACAAAAATCAAAGCAACTGTAACTAAACTAAAGAATCAAATAAAGAAGAATGATATTATAGTTACGAAGGCGGATAAAGGAAATACAATGGTACTAATGAGAAAGAAAGAATACATAAAGAAAACGGAAGAATTTATAAGGGAAGGACCATACAAGGAAATAAAGTATGATTATACAAGTAAGTACCAGTCAAGGATAAAACAAATGATGAAAGAGATAACATTTATAGAAGAAAAAAAGAAAAAGTATTTATTGGAAAGTAATCCAACAGCACCAACTTTTAAAAGTCAGGTTAACATACATAAAGAAGGAAAACCAATTAGACCGATTGTTTCTTTTATTAATGCACCTATTTATAAATTATTAAAGGAAGTTAGCAGAGTACTGAAAGAGAAATATGAATTTGGGACAAATTACAACATAGAGAATAATATAAAATTGATAGAAAAATTAGAAAAAATTTTAGCATTAATGTAAATACAAAATTGATATCACTGGATGTTAAAGACATGTTTACTAATATCACAGTAAATAAAGTTATTAAGTTAATAAACGATAATAATATGGGAGAATACAGGTATAAAAAGCAGTTGATGAAAGTAATTAAAGAATGTGTAAATCAGAACTATTTTAGGTTTAATAACAAGTTTTATATACAGAAAAAAGGTTTACCTATGGGGTCTTCATTATCCCCTATTCTTGCTGAAATATACATGAATGATGTTGAAACGCAATTAATAACTTCCACTAAGTATAAAGACAATATAAAATTTTGGTCTAGATACGTTGATTATGTATTAGTAGTTTGGGAAGGAAGCATAGAAGAAGTGCATGAGTTTATAAAGGAGGTAAATAATAAGGATAAAAACTTACAATTTAAGGAAGAGATAGGAGGTAAGCAAATAAATTACTTAGATTTAAACATAGAAATTAAAGATAATGAGAAACTACAGTTTGGGATATTTAGGAAAGAGTCGTATTCTGATATAATTATACCAAGAGAGTCGTACCACCCATGCAGATATAAAATGGCGGCAATCAATTCCTTTTGTTACAGAGCTCAGAAGTGTTTAAAAGAGACCGAATCAAAAGATAGGGAGTTAAAAACGATAAAGGGAATTGTAAGGAATAATAATTATAGCACCAACATAGTGGATAAAGTTATGAAAAGGGTCAACATACAAAAAGCTAAAATAGAACTAGAACAAAAGAATTATGCAGGGTCATTGACATACATAGGTTCACATACTAGAAAAATTATAAAATGTTTTAACAAATATGGAGTAGATATAGCTATTAAAAAATGTGAAACGGTATTTGATAAGATAAGGAATAAGAATATAGAAAAAATTCCAGTATTACAGAAAAGCGGAATTTATAAATTAAAATGTAAAGACTGCAACAAAGTGTACCTAGGGGAGACAGGACGAAAATTCGCATGCAGGTTGTATGACCACAAACGTGGAGAAGGTAATAGAACAACCAATTCGTTATATGCAAGACATTTCATAGAAGACAACCACAAGTTTGTTAATCCTTTGGAAGAATACGAAATTGTAAAAGTAGTAAATAACACAGTTGAAAGGAAGCTTAGGGAGGAGTTAGAAATATTGAAAGAAAGAGAAAAAGGGTTAGACAATTTAATTAATATTAAAATTAAATTTGATAATGAAGAAATATTTTATAACATGATTAAGAAGTAAATGAGAGAGGGCAGATAGATAAGATTAAGAATTATATTTCATAGTACTAATTGGTTGTTTTAAAATAAGGGTGTGTGACTGACCCACATGTGTGGAGAGGAAGAGGGTAGTTTAAAAGGATGCACACACACACACACACACACACACACACACACACACACACACACACTGAAACACAAGGAATTTACTAGAAAAATATGTAACTGTACAGATGGTGAGACAGAGTTTAGGGGGTGGGGAAGGGTCATTAATTTTTAGTTTGTTGTGGGTGAGCAGGGTGGGGGAGAGGCGTGAAGGGTTGGGTATTACATATTTTCTGTCTATTCCCGATCTGACGATGAGCTGTGAAGCTTGAAAGCGCTAATCGGAATAATTTTTATATAGTGGTGTGCAATATTGGTCATTCTGATTATTAAATAATTAGTGCGTAAATGATTACACACTTCTTAGTCTATACAACTATATACAAAATTAAAAATAATTTGTAAACTCAACAAAAACAAATAGGGTATTCACTACGCGAGCACAATGAACAAACACAGGCGGCCAGGCGACAATTCAGTGTGGGGGAGACACGTTTTCTGCCGCTATGTATGGGACGCATTTTATGCTGCGCGCGCAGGTCCTCTTCGTTGTCGTCAACCAAGCCCTCCTCACCACCATCCTTGTTAAAAAGACATTTCAAGTAACGTCTACCCTGATACTCCGCTTACAATTGCATCGCACAGCAAGGTTCCATGGCTCACACTCGCGTCATATCGCATGATATTTAACATCTTACATTAGTTTTATACCTTTCTGAGTAACTTATTCAACTTAATGCATAAATAAAAATTAATTATTTTATGAATAAGTTATCTGGGGAGACACTGTCTACCTTGTCTCCCCTGACGCTTCGCCACTGGAAACTACCAATAAATTGACTTGGGAGAATCAACCTGCAGTTCACACTTGGCTCCATCTGATTTCCACTTGTCTGGTCTCCCTCAAGGAGGCGTTACGTGGTTTATGACAATCCCGAGTTAAACGAAAATATCCTACAATGGCTCCTGCATCAGCATATAAAAGCTTATTGAGAGATGGGACAAGTGTATTAGTGTTGCAGGGAATTATGATGAAAAGCAAATAAATTGTACTACTGATTAAATAAACCGTTTTTAAGTTCTTAAGCTTTCACGGCTAGCTTCTAACTTGTTGAAATTATTGTTATCAGCCGGGAGCTGTTAGGCCGTCGCGTCGTCCACAGTTGTCGTTGTTGACAAACATTTCGGCCCCCCCCCCCATCGGAGCCCATCATCAGTGTATAGATTGGCACGGTATCCAGCAATTTACCTCAGAGGTGAGCTAGACTGTTAGACACTAAGCTAGTTGGGACACCGTGCCAATCTATACACTGATGATGGGCTCCGATGGGGGGGGCGAAATGTTTGGTTGATAACGACAACTGTGGACTACGAGCTAACAGACCGGCGGATAATAAACGTTTTAAACCGTTTTCCTACACATCTATTTATTTAATTACTGAATGATCATCGGAGTAACATCAAGCAAACTTACTAATAAAAAAACAAAGAAAATACATGTTACGTGGAAGGTGTTCCAGTGAGCACTCCTACCTTTTTTTTTGTATTCCAGCTGTACAATGTTTACACATTTTCCGGAACCAAAGATTACAGAAGTGATTGAATTCTCTCATCTTCCACTGCTGCTTGTCCATCCAAAGATCTTCTTCAATTTCTCGTTCCCTCAATATAGTCTGAATTTCTTCTTTAGACAGTTTTTTTTTACTGAATTCCAATACTCTTTTGTCTTCTTGGCTTGTTAAGAAGCAACTGTCTTTTGTGTTAATCTTTGTTTCGTATCCCAACCAGGCTTTATTTGCTTTTACTAAAAATTGCATAAATTGCAGACCTTAAGTGCATAAATTGCATGCCTTAAATGCATAAATTGTTGGCCTTAAATGCATAAATTGGTTAAAATATGCATTTATTTGTGTTTGACATACCATATAAATGCGAGCGCAACTAGTAATCAGTCTGCAAAAGTTAACAGTTCCACGCTTATATTTATTTATACCGGGGTCTCGGGTACCTTCGCCGGAACAAACTGTCACAAACTTCAACCTCCTTGTATACTGTTGTTCCAGAAAATTATGTAAACTAGAGAGAGAGAGAGAGAGAGAGAGAGAGAGAGAGAGAGAGAGACCCAGATAGAGATAGATAGACAGACAGAGATAGAAAGCGCGTGCTGTACGCGTACTGGTGTATATGTGTGCGAAAGTGACCGCGACCGCAGTGGATAGGTTTCTGCGCACTGAAGCGGAAAACATTTGGGTTGGGGATTAAATCGGGCGCAATCGATGGGCGCCACTCTGAAAGGATCCAAGGATCCGAGCTTTCGATGGTACATCTAAACATACACAACACCCCCTATTACCGATTTGTATTCCCACCCCTAACTCTCAGATAAAAAGTTAAATTTGCCTTTCTTCACTTCCATGTTCCATAAGGAAACGGAAGTATGGTGATACCGAAAAAAAGTCGTGTTCGAGATAAGGGCTGGTTCTGACTGGTTCTGACTGTTTATGTTTCTCAACACATAAAGAAAAGTCATTTTTCGAAAAGTGTCTGTGTGTGTGTCTGTGTGTCTTGTGTGTCTGTGTGTAGACTTTTTTCTATGGCGAACGATAACTGCCGAGCAAATTCAAACAGAATCAAATAATTTTTTGCTTATGTGCCCGAGTGTAGAGGACTCAAAGCCTACTGATTTTGATGAAGATCGGTTGAGGGGAAGGGGTAGTTTACCTGCAACGTGTTACCGTTTAACAAGAGTAAAGTACTTACTTTTGATGAATAAAGTATCCTGAAAAAATGTCATAACAATCCACTGTAGAAAGGTAGATGAAATATCCACAAATCAAAAGAGTAGTTTAAGGGAGAGGGGGTAATCTTTTATATGTTTACTATGTTATCGGCAACAAAGAAGTAGTTTGTTGTTAAAATTCCTTCCCGGGCTGTTTGGCCGTGGTCCACTGTTTTCTGCAAAACCAGACGTTTCGGCAGTGCCATCGACTGCCATCATCAGTGAAAATCGAGTGCGCTAACGTGAGGTGGTATACGTTAGTGACCACAATACTGCGGTTAAGGCTGAAGAAAGGAGCAGTTTCTATGGAAATATTTCATTTCGAAAATGATTTTAATTATACACCTTAGAACATGGAAGTCATGTATACCGATATTTTATATCGTTGACAGTTGTTAGGATAAATAAGTGTAGGGCTCTATACATAACCGTGCGGTGCACACAGTTTGATTCCCAATTTTTACAGTTGATAATCTTTACTGTTACGATTTGTTGTTGAATGTAATTTGTTTTATAACGACACGCTTTGAAGCGGCTCCAAAAACATCACCAGATTTTGTGCGTTCAACTCTGGCGACGTTCCTACTTCGATAACACATCACCGTGACGGCAGACACCGATAAAGTGTTGAGTTTACGAGTCGAACTGAACCGACCTGGGGGATGTAGTGTAATACGTAGGCCTATCTCGTCCCGACGGACGAACACGAAGCGGAGCACCGATTTAGAATATATTAAGCCAATAACTGGTTAGAACTAGACCTCAGCGTCTTTAGTTACAGAGTGACGAGAGAGAGTGTGTGTGAGAGAGAACTTAATGACACTGAAGAGGCCAACACGAAACACAATCGGAAGCAGCGGTCGTTAAGTCGTAAACTACACAGACACACGTGCACCGGCCTGTTTGTCTGTCTGTCTATCTGTCACTGTCTCTACCTCTCTGTCTGTCTGTCTGTCTCTCTCTCTCTCTCTCTCTCTCTCTCTCTCTCACGCGGGCGCGCACGCGCGCACACACACACACACACACAGAAATAAAATACTATGCCGTTTTGAACGGACAATTTAAAGTGAATACTTGTGTGTGTGTGTGCGCGCGCGCGTGCGTGCGTGCCCGCGCATGTCTGCGCGCTCCCCTACAATATTTATTCAAACGATAGAACAATTAGCACATTTTAGACGTGTAGGGCGTGACATAATAGATAAATCTACCCAATGAGAGATTTTTACTCTGATCACCATCTTTAAGAAAAGAAATATTCGTAGGCAGACAAACCTGTTAGGCGTATGCCGACTACTCTTTAGTAGAAACATTACTGTCTGCCGGCTATAATGGCAGAAATTATTATATGGCTCATCCTATGCTGTATTATCAAACGTAGACATTGACCCAAACTGCAATGGAAAGCCTGAAGATATTTGACAAGAAGCTTCTGAGGTACAGTCTTCCGAAGCCTTAGGGTTTCGGCCGTAGTAACAACCACCGGTGTTAGGACAGCTTTCAGAACCTCCTCAGATCATCGTTTGTAGCAGAAAACTGAAGTTGTTGGAGTATATCACGCCGGTGGTTATGTATGGTTCCGAAACATGGAGCTTGGTAAATAATGATGAAAGCCTCCTTAACACTTGGGAACGGAAGGTCCTCCGCAAGACCTTCGGAGACATATGTGAGAATAACGAGTGGATGAATAGAACCAGTGCCGAGTTATAAGTGCTTTACAATGCCCTGGCAAGTGCTGGGGTACCAAAAAATATGATGAGCATGAAGCCAGAGTGGAGTCATTCTGTAGGATGTCGAGGCCGATCTCCGTTAAGTCGGGGATCCGAAACTGGGGGGCGACTGGCGTTATCGAAGGAAAAGGAAAGGGATATAATTACTGGACAAATCTCGTAGTTACTATCAGCAGTTCACCTTTGCTAACGAACAAGGAATGGCAATTTTGGGCGATCACACACTCAGACTTAAGAAATCTTCACACAACGTCACGCTGCCGGTTTGCAGATCGACCAGGACACACACACACTGTACCACACACACCAAGACGTAAGGAGGAACTCTGGAGCATCAACAACAACAACCCGTAGAGACAGAGATCACATCATCATCATCAGCAGCAGCAGCAGCATCAAATTCTAAGGATTCTGGACGCGCGCAACGGTAACAGCAGATGTACGCAGGTGATAACAAACAATTATATTTTTGTGTGTGAAAAGAGCTCTTAAAAAGAACTGACCTATGAACAGTAAACAATTAAAGTTTAAAGTTAAATAGTAGTTAAATAAGAGAATTTAATGTAATAAGAAAATTTAGAAAAGAAATACCAATCTTTTGTTGTATGTAAAAATTATGGGTGTGTCAGTAGAAAAATAATAGATTAGAAGTAAATGTTATATTATTTTTATTTTGTTTATAGCAACAATAAATTTATTCTTGAGATTTAATAGTATTTTGTTTGTAAATGAGTTGCTATCAGTATTTAAAATTTGAGTTAATTTCAGACACACAAAAAATAAAAAGAATTTAAATAACTTGTTTAACATGTTTGTGTAGCTAGTAAGATTATATGGTTGTTTATTTTTATATGTTATGAATAGCATAGCAGGGTACATTATATTTGTGAAGCGTATAAAAGTGAATATTTATTTGTCTAATATTTGAAACTTTAACATTTGAATATTTTATATTAATTAATAAATCATAGAATGATTATTTTGAAACGGATTTAAATGATTATTTCATGTCAACAACATCTCACTCTCTTTAAAAATTATTTAATTATTGTGCAACTACATATACCTGACGCAACGAGAAAAAAAATCCTGCGACCTGGCCGGTGTAATACAGTTTATTGTTGCGTTGAGTACATGGTAATGTATTTGTGTAATTGTGTATAATACTTGTAACGTTGCATAATAAATTGACATGCCATTCCACTGCGCGCATCACTGTAATACTACACATTTAAAATACGTTTAACACAGTTTCGGGTATTTCTTGAAGCGAATAAAAAAAACACACTTTAACAAAATATTCAATAAATTACACTTGCATATAATGTACGAACGTTCAATCTAATACGCACACAAAATTACAACTAAATACGTCTTCTGAACGTCTGAACAATGTTTTCAGAACCAGTAATACCCCACCAACACGCACTGTCATTCAATAGACCCCCCCCCCGCTCTTCAGGAGTCTCGGCAGCAAAACTGGTGTGCGCAGAGTATGTTGTTAACACGTGTCTGCCCATCACTTAAGCATCTGTTCAACCGACAGTAGAGTGACGACGACAAGACAGGTCAGTTTTATTGAAAGTGATAAAATGCGGTCCATGAATACCGACTTTGGCGACGATGAATATATGCGGCCTAAACACGACAAAGTCAGTTTACTAAGGAGATAATCTGATTGGTGCATAGAGATAGTATTGGGGTACATTGCTACAGTTATAAGAAGACATTATTGCCTCAAAGGCTTCCGACTGACATTCTTTTGGATGAGGTTACATTACCAAGCGAAAAAATTTTCCACTAAATAAAATTCGTTAGAACGGTAAAAGATTTCACAAGATTCTTCTTCTTCTTCTTCTTCTTCTTCTTCTTCTTCTTCTTCTTCTTCTTCTTCTTCTTCTTCTTCTTCTTCTTCTTCTTCTTCAGCCCAACGTGAGCCCTGGCTTCCAACACCAATCTTCTCCAACATCTCCTATCCATTGCAACATCTCAGTGTAACCCCTCACATCAATTCTTAGATCTTCTAGCACTTCATCCGACCATCTATCCTAGATCGGCCCTTCTTTCTGCTTTTATAGACTTGCACCCTCGGGATTTTCTTTGGCATACGCTGATCATCCATCCGCTCTAGATAACCTGGCCATTGTATTCGTTGAGCACTTACGAATCTTACAGTGTCTTCGTGATTCAATAGCTCCTGGTCATTTCTCATTCTCCATTCGTCGTCTTCTTTAACCAGGCCATAAACACGTCTTAAGATCTTTTCTTCAAACCTTCTTAGTGTTTCTTGATCGTTGTTTATCAGCGTTCATAAGTCTCGCCTCCATAAGTAACAACCGGTCTGATATAGTTTCATTTTTGTGTTATGACAAATGAGTTTGCTTCTCAATTATCTACTGCTTCCATAATATGCCCTATGTCCTATTTATATCCTGTCATGTGCTGTCGAGTTTATGAGCCCTTTATTATGTATCATGTTACCCAAATATCTCAATTTATTAACTGCATCACATGAATTATCCTCTAGATTGCACAAGATTAGAACGCGTAAAGAACACGACACAAGATAAGAATAGACAGTATAACCGACTTGAGAAATACCAACATAACAAGCTTTAACAAAGGGTCACCGAGAGACTTTGATCCAAGAAAAATAATTAAACCGAAAGTCACTTCGAACTTATCTTGTAACGTTTTCAAGAATTAAGTAAATAAAATGTTACATTTGTCAGCCGCGAAAAGGAAATCTAGGTGGCAGCGAAATTATTGTGGATGGCAGTGAGCCAATCTCGGGTTGAGTTAGACATCAAGTGTGTCTCATGACACATAACGTGTACTATGAATAATCGAGCAGAAACTACGTATATATGAGAAGTAATATGTCATGTAATATTGTTGCAAACTGCGTAACATTGAGGCAGGTTGTGTTGAGTCATCGGAATTTATATCTGGTTGACAAATTATTCTATCAGTATTATCTTCTTCTTCTTCTTCTTCTTCTTCTTCTTCTTCTTCTTCTTCTTCTTCTTCTTCTTCTTCTTCTTCTTCTTCTTCTTCTTCTTCTTCTTCTTCTTCTTCTTCAGCGGCGCAACAACCCATTACTGAGTCAAGGCCTCCTTTAACAGCCTCCGCCAGTTGTCAAGTGCAGCTGCTCTCCAGTTATGGCTCCCAAGAATATGGCGCGCATCATAGTTCACACCGTCTTCCCAACGTAGTTTGGGTCTACCAACTCTCCTGGTACCATAGATGTGTTCTGTGAGTGCTTTTTGGGGTATTTCATTCTCCCCCATTCTGATCACGTGTCCAGCCCACCTGAATCTACGAAGTTTTATAATTTTCACAATATCTGGTTCATTCAGAAGTGTTAAGTTCTTGGTTGGTCCTTTTTCTCCATTCGCCTCCCACACATATTGGACCAAAAATACTGCGGAGGATTTTACGTTCATGAACCAGCAGACTTGACTCAGACTTTCTAAAAATAGTCCAGGTCTCAGAACCATAGGTGAGAACTGGGCGGATCAGTGTTTTATACAGAAGCAGCTTGATGCTACTGGCAATATTTCTGCTCTGGAACAGGGGTCTGAGACCAAAGTAGCACCTATTAGCTGAGATGATTCTTCGCTTTATTTCTTCTGCTGTTTCCCCATCGGAGTTAACTTGGCATCCTAAATAAACAAAGTTGTTGATTTTTTCAAAGGAATAGATGCCAATTTGGATAGCGCTCTCCTTCTCTAGCTTCCTGTCCTGTGTAACCATGTAATCATCATCATCATCTCCTCTTATATTATTTCGTTTGGAAGCCGAAACAGTTTCCATTACACCAGAATTTCCCAACCGCCGGGGAACGCGGCCTGGTACCACCTGGTTCTGGCATGAACTATACCGCGCCGGCTGGAATTTGTCATGTCAGTTGGGTAGGCATTTTTTCATAGTGTAAAAATTCTGAAAAGAATAATATTCTTGACATTTCGATAAAGAGATATAGGCTTACTACGGAGATAAAACAGTAACAAAATTATAGAAAGATGTCTGCGGAGAAAACAAAGATAATGGTTTACGGGGGAGTCTCTTTGAACTAAAGTAGTTCTAGGAGATATGTCCATGGAGCAAATTTCTCCATTTCCATATCTTGGTTGTGATGTCGCGTAGGGATACGTTAGCGATCTTGTTATCAAAATTAATAAAGTATATCAAGACGCACGTGGATTCAGTGGCATAACTAGGAAGCTCTCTTGGGAGGAAGATGAGACTACCTTCTGGGGGAAAGGAATGAGACTAGCTTGAAGGTTGGACTCCCCATTTTCCTCAGGACAAATGAGAAATTCAGGGTTTTTTCATATAAGCTTAAAAATTCTTAGCGTCTCAAAGATTAAATAAACCAACAAGAAGTTTCAGAGTGGAAAAGATAGGGTAAAACACTGATTTCAAAATATTCGATATTGATTAATTGTTACTCAAATTAAAAGTAATAAATTTCATCTCGTTAGAAATCACTTATATTATAAATTTTTATACAGTACTTAAAAAATCTTGTAAATGAGACTTCTTAAAAATATTTTAAAAAACAGGGTTTTGTTACCCTTTCTCACTTTAAATTTAAGGATGGTGTCCCAAGAATTTTATAAGCAACCTGTAGTTCGTGTTAAAGTATGTTATTTTTTATGTAGAATGCAGCAATTAAATCTTCTTACTTCTATGTATTAAGAAACTGTTAGTTTACCTATGCAAAGAGGATGGTTCAACACCATAGAGATATTAGACTAGAGCTCTCAAGACATAGACAACCCTGTTAGGGGAAGTGTGTCTGGGCAAAGAGGTACAGGTAGATTAATAGGCTTTGCCTTCATTTTCCGGCGCATGCGTAATTGTTTTTTTTTTTAAGTCTGTAAATACACACGTTACTTACCAAATGTTGAATAATTGTCAATATTAAGGAAACTCTAATTTTTTTTTGGTACCATTCCCAAGTCAATCCTTTTTTTGTATCCACAGTCAATTTTGAAATTTCGATTATGCGATTATTGCCATCGATATGTAGTGAATATCGCATATAATTTTAGTTAGATAATAGAAATCGTGAAAATGTATTTGTGTACGTTATAAAATAGTTTGTTGACGATTGCAATCGTGTTTCATTGTTATATTTTTTACGAAAAATGTTTCAAACAATAATTTAACTCAGACGTGTGCCTGTGACGCCAAAACTTAGCGTTGTTAGGTTAATATGCAAACTAAAATTACACATGGAACCAATATGCCTTTAAAATCAAACTCGCTTTTTGTGAAATCCACGAAAAAAACAAACCCAAGGCCACCTCTTGCCTATTACTATACATGTCTCCCTTTTTATGGCAGAACTCGTTTTCCACTAATACTCGGTTTTTCATTAATGCTCGATTTTTGTGTAGATCACTGGAAAAGCAACCGACTCGTAGGAATGCTATATATGCCTCCATCTATTGTTTTGTATTTTTTCACAAAATTTGCTCCCAATGAAGTTTACTAGATTTTACTGAATAACGTAAAAAATATTGGCCACCTAACGAATAACAAATCTTGTTTTCATTTGTTAAAACGTTGTATTCTTTGTTTTAATCTTACTCTTAAGAAAAATTGTATTTTTCTATTTTTTTGGTTGTTGTGTGTTCTTTGTTTGTAATGTTTCTCTGTTCCTAGCATTGTGTTTGACAAGCATGTTTGTGTTCCAAGCATTGACATTTAACGTCATATTTTTCCTAACATTTTATTTCTTTAAAAAGTAAGCTGAAAACTAAAAACCATTATTACCTAACCTCACAAACGAAAACAACACGTATTTTCGCTTTCCATTAAAAAATAGAAAAATTTACAATTAGTACACTTCTTCTTCTTCACATCGTAGCTATCGATACAATCGCATACTCAACACATCGAAAATGTAGTGCGGCTACGGGTATTGGGACAGTTTCCTTTTTTTTATTAATTCACAAATGTTATAATTCCTTTTATTTCTATTACCGTTGTTAAGTCTTATTTTAACACACGCAACTAGCTTATAAATATGCCTACGTTCAGTGATTATGGAATTTCGCAGAAATGTTTAATAGCTCTGGGGGGATAGACCCCCCCCCCCGTAGTTACGCCACTGATGGTGGTGGTGATGATGATGACGACGACGAAGACGAAGATTATACAAGGGAAGTCTGAGAAGTTCTCGGCCTCAACCATAGGCGGCAGCACTATCATGAATTTTTGTTTTTCTTATGTTGGTACTACATCTATTGTACCAATTACATCTATTGAAGCATGCGTGTGCAGTTTCTGGCCATTCTACCAAATAATTTGTATTTATAGCTATTTGAAACAGAAGTGCTGTCCACATTCCTTAAAATGGAGAAAATTGATTAGCGTGCGGTCATTAAGTTCTTTGTGAAAGAAGATTTAACACCAAGCGAAATTTATTCAAGGTTCGTTAAAAGTGTATGTGGACTCTTCGCCTTCATTTTCAACAGTTAAAAAGTGGGCTGCCGAGTTTAAACGTAGTCGACCTACGTGAAGGACGTCCAACAACGACAACAACGCGGGAAACCGTCAAAACGCATGTGCATGAAAATATCTTAACAGTGCTCGGAGCGTTTTAATAAGAGCAAAGCAAATTTTATGCGTTAGTTTAGTACGATGAATGAAACTTGGATCCACCACTACACACCAGAGTCCAAACAACAGTCAAAGCAGTGGACAGAAGTTGGTTGTTCAGCAGTAAAAAAGTCAAAATTAATTCCATTAGCAAGAAAAGTCATGGCGTCAGTTTGTTGGGATGGTAAATGTGTTTTATAATCAGTTACCTTGAAAGGGTGCAAAAATAACCGGGAAGTATTATTTTTACTTTTTGTCGAAACTAGAGAAAAAAATTCGTGAAAAAAGTTTTGTAGAAGAAAAAAAAATTTGTTACCAAGACAATGCACCTGCCCACAAAAGTGTTTTGGCAACGGGAAAATTAAGAGATCTCCGCTATGAATTGTTGGAACATCCTCCCTATTACCCAGATTTGACTCCCTCAGACTTCCATCGTTTCCCAAAACTCAAACTGTTTCTCGCTGGTCAGCGTTTTTCATCGGATCAAGAGGTGATTTCAGCTGTAGATGGGTATTTTGCAGACCTTACAGAAAACCAGTTCAGGGGCATGATAGTTTGGTGGAATTGAACATTGGCATCAGGGGCATTGAACATTGCTGGAATAAATGTGTTACTCTAAGAGGAGATTATGTTGAAAAATAAAAATATTTTTAAAATTATAAATTTGTTTTTTCATTGTTAGGCCGAGGACTTTTCAGACCGCCCTCGTAATTATGATTAGGATGCACCCAGCACCATGGGATTTGTTCTCCAACAGCCGGAGGTTTTCGTCTTCAGTAAGCGTAACGAACGACCAAAGAATGAGATCATATGCCACAAATAACGAGACACCTACACCTTGCAGACCCTACTGGTAGTCAAGCTACGAGTTTGGAAACAACGGCTGCACACAACAGAAGTAAACTCGTGCCGTGTTTAATTAATTTTTTTTTTTTTTTTGTCAAGAGTCTCACCAGGCATGCGTTGGCAATTACTTAGGACCGACACACGCAGAGCTGGTGCTTACCGGTACGTGTGTGCGTGTGTGTGAGAGAGAGAGAGAGAGAGACCTACCTACGCGCGCGTGCATGTGTGTGTAGTCATCGTTCCTCGTCCCACGTGCGACCACAAGGACGCGTCCAAACCTGCTGCACTCCACAACAATGCTTCCTTCCTTTGATGGCATTGTTGCGATCGAATACCAGCTGATCCCACCATCGCCACCACCTGTCTTTGTCTGTAATTTAAATGGCTTCAGCTGTAATCGTACGATACATCGAGAACAGATCACAACAAATTGCCCTCAACTACGACGATCACTTACAGGGTTTCCATATTTCCAACTCCAAAAAAGAGGTCATAGCCTCATACAAAAGAGAACACCACACATTGTCACAGTATACGTATACAATAGCTTTAGTGCTAACCTTAACGTTGCTGCGGGATCATCGTGTTTAAGTTAAACTGTAGACACCGAATAATTGACCACCAGAGAAATCGCTACTTACAACTTTAATGAAAGTTTAAACGAACTAAAACAACAACAACAAAATGTTAAATATAACACTACCGACTCGGAACACAAAGTTTTATATTGGTGAAAATGTAAAATTTTTGCCTTATAACCTGGCACTTCCTACACCTCTCCATCACAAAATTTGAACACAGACACAAATTCAGTATATACAGAAAACCCACTACAAGTGACATACTAATACACAACTCCTCCAGTCACTTAATACAACACAAACTAGCTGCCTTCAGAACTAAACTACACAGACTAAACAACATCCCACTAGATGGAAAAGACTACAAAAACGAACTAAACACGATAAAATATATAGCAGAATCCAACGGATACAACACAACAATAGTCAATAAACTCCTACACAAAACACAAAACAAACAACAGACAAAGACAGAAAATAACAAATTCATAACACTAACATACGTCAATAACCACACTGAAAAAATAGCCCTCAAATTTAAAAAAGCAGGATACAGAATCGCATACAAATCTACAAACAAAACAGAACACACACTGTCAAAAGACACACACAAAGAACAAAACAAATTTGATCTACCTGGTTTTACAAACTAAATTGATCAGATTGCAACAAATTCTACATAGGCCAGAGAGGACGTTGCTTCAAACAGAGAGGCATTGAACACAGAAAGGCACTACACTCCACTACTGAATCCACCTTTGCAAACCACCTCATTGAAGCAAACCACACATACACAAACATAAAATACAACACAGATATTCTACACGTACACACAGAAGGCCGAAAACTATACACTCTTGAACAACTAGAAATATACAAACACATAAAAGCGACATCCTAAACGAACAGACACAATTCAATTCACACATATTATTAGAACATATCACACCCCCCCCCCCACACACACACACACACAACATCGATCTTTCAAAAGACGGCGCTGTCACCAAGAACAAGACGGACAGAGCTCCTAGTGGCAGCCTCTGACGAAGCTTATAATAAGCGAAAACTGCTTCAGGCTATAAGGTAAAACTTTTACATTTTTGCAAATATAAAACTTAATGTTCTGAGTCTGTAGTATTATACTTATAATTAGTTAATCAACGGACACGTCATGGACAACAAAATCCAAGAATTTAACAAAAAACACTCGTATGCAAACACCATTTCACGACTGTAGAAGACCAACAATCCTTCAACTTTATGATTGTTCAACACACGCTAGCTTTACGACAAATAAATATCACCACAATAACAGTGTAAGGCAAGGTGACTCACTTTCGTGTCTGCTCTTTAATTATAGCTGTGGAAAAGGTTGTAGAGATGCAGGAACCCAAACAAGGTGCAGAATATTCTTCAAATCTATTGAACTGTTGGGATATGCCGATGACATAAATATTATGGGAAGTTCAGAGAATAATATAAAGAAGACATTCACAGCATTATACCATTCAGCTGAGGAAATGGGGCTAAGAGTAAATAAGGAGGAAACTAAATATACGATAGTAAAAAATATGAGAGCTTGTAACCCATCAGCATCACATTTAAAAATTATGAATTTTAACTTTGAAAGGATCTCACGTTTTTCGTATTTGGGCTCTGTGGTAAATGAAAACAGTGATATAAATGAAGAGATAAGCAACATAATTCAGAATGATAATATACGCTACTATGGGCTGATGAAATACTTTAAATCACACTTCTACACTGTGAAATCAAAGCTAGACTATATAGAACATCAGTAAAACCGGTCCTGATATAGGAAGTGCAACATGGGTACTGACACAGGGCGACCTGTTGCGACTTGCATCTTTTGAAAGGAAAATACTTGGGAAAAATTATGCACCCATTAGGGAAGGTGGAGAGTGGAGAATAAGGTACAACAGAGAGCTCTATGAGTTATATAGATCGCCTGATTTTGTGACATCAATTAGGATAGCTAGGCTGAGATGGGCAGGGCATGTACGGAGAACGGATGATCTTGAGGAGGATGTTCTTAAGATGATTATGAAATGCAGAAGGAAAGAGAGAACGTGGAAGACCCAGACTACGATGGATTAATGGAATCCTAGAAGATATGAAAAGAGAGAAATTGATGGACAATGGCTAAGGATAGGGACGTCTAGAGGAAAATCCTGAGGGAAGCTGAGGCGTACGGTGGGCTGTGGAGCTATTTATGGTGAACGTGAAGTGTAAGGGTTGGAGAAATATAGAAAACCGCTTATTAAAAAATATTCTATCTTAATTAAAGGCAAATAAATCTCATGTCATCAGGAATCACTCTAATTCTCAATTTCCAATCTTAATAAATCTTGTAACATAATAAGTCTTTCTGAAGAGAATTTGAAAACCCAGTATTCTTACTCCTTCACATCCCCTTTAAGGTTGTTGTCCTAAGAGCGTTTTAAGCAACTTACAGTTTGTGTTAAAGTACATTATCTAAAATGTTGCAATAAATTCTTTGTAAAATCTTCTCACTTTCCGAACTAAAGTCAGTAAGCTGCTAGTTTATCTGTGCGACGGCTCAAACCATACACATATTAGACTAGAACAATATGTATCGGACACACATGTAACAATATGTATAGAACACACATGTAACAATATGTATCGAACACACATGTAACAATATGTATCGAACACACATGTAACAATATGTATAGAACACACATGTAACAATATGTATCGAACACACATGTAACAATATGTATAGAACACACATGTAACAATATGTATAGAACACACATGTAACAATATGTATAGAACACACATGTAACAATATGTATCGAACACACATGTAACAATATGTATAGAACACACATGTAACAATATGTATCGAACACACATGTAACAATATGTATCGAACACACATGTAACAATATGTATAGAACACACATGTAACAATATGTATCGGACACACATGTAACAATATGTATCGGACACACATGTAACAATATGTATAGAACACACATGTAACAATATGTATCGAACACACATGTAACAATATGTATCGAACACACATGTAACAATATGTATAGAACACACATGTAACAATATGTATCGAACACACATGTAACAATATGTATCGAACACACATGTAACAATATGTATAGAACACACATGTAACAATATGTATCGAACACACATGTAACAATATGTATAGAACACACATGTAACAATATGTATCGAACACACATGTAACAATATGTATCGAACACACATGTAACAATATGTATCGAACACACATGTAACAATATGTATCGAACACACATGTAACAATATGTATAGAACACACATGTAACAATATGTATCGAACACACATGTAACAATATGTATAGAACACACATGTAACAATATGTATAGAACACACATGTAACAATATGTATCGAACACACATGTAACAATATGTATAGAACACACATGTAACAATATGTATCGAACACATATTTTATAAATTCTTCGCGTCTCCAATTGTTTGGGTAGACCAACGTGAAGTGTAGGCCTACTATGGGCTGATGAAATACTTTAAATCACAACTACTTAGTGTGAAACCAATGCCGGACTATATAGAACATCAGTAAAACCGGTCCTGATATAGGAAGTGCAACATGGGTACTGACACAGGGCGACCTGTTTCGACTTGCATCTTTTGAAAGGAAAATACTTGGGAAAAATTATGCACCCATTAGGGAAGGTGGAGAGTGAAGAATAAGGTACAACAGAGAGCTCTATGAGTTATATAGATCGCCTGATTTTGTGACATCAATTAGGATAGCTAGGCTGAGATGGACAGGACATATACAGAGAATAAATGAGGACGATGTTCTTAAGAGGTTTGTGAAATGCACACCAGAAGGAAAGAGAGGACGTGGAAGACTTCTAGGATTCATGGAATCCTAGAAGATGTGAAAGTACCTGATGTGAAAATTGGTGGACATTGGTTAAGGATAGGGAAGTCTGAAGAAAAATCCTGAGGGAAGCTGAATTCCCTGTGGCCTGTGGAGCTACTGATGATGATGATGAGTAACAGTGTACTGTAGCAACAAATAATAAAAGTCACCAATTACCCATGTCCGCACGCAACAATTAACAATTACACGTACCCTTACTCAACTCCTTATCGTCCCCCTTTGCAAAATCAGACAGTGTGGCCGGTTCAGAAACAGCACTTTTGCATTCAGCCTGTGTCGCATATTACGTGACAAAACTGACCTGCGTGCCTGTAGAATAATCAACTGCGATCTGGAAGGCGTGCGAGCATTCCGTAATTCTACCGCTCACACAGCGCGTGCAATCTACCTCCTCAGCGTAGCAATATTTATAATCCAAAGGGTGATTTTAATAATGATCATTCAGAGTTTTTCCTTCTATTGACCTTATTGTATGTCTAAAAAACAATTCAAATACTTTAATTTATCTTATTTTAAACTTGGTATTTGTTGTATAAAACTTCAACTATCCTGTCAAACTCGGAAAGCAGCTTCCAGACGGCTGGACACTCATTGCGTCGAATCTGCAAGGACTTCGCATTACAGATCTCCACACTGAATACCAAGGTGATGGCTTTTCACGGAGCTTATACCATCTGCAAAATTGTTGCAGATGGTACTGTTCTGGACCAGGTAGGTAATTTTGTTTGAATATCTAGCCTATACTGTGTTTTATATTACTAAACATGACGTTTATTTATTAAGTATAACAATATGTAAGGAAAGTAATTATTTTGCTGATGTAAAATAAAGTGCCTCAACTCCCTCTCACACAAACACACACACACACACAACATTCACTCAATTAATTTGTCTTATTGTATTTGATAGTTTCTCTTTTCTCCTGTTACAGGTCCTCGCTAAACCTTCCATCGTTAAAATTATTATTATTATTATTATTATTATGAGTGTACCTTCCTTAAGGAATTCGAATAAAAAATTACCAAAATATTATAATCCCTTTATAATAAAACACTTGGCCTTTGGCTATTGTTTGCAAGTTTCGTTATAAAAGAAATGTAATATCTCCGTTATTTCTCATCCTAATTCCATAAAACGAGATACGATTAGATTACAAGTAAAAGGGCTGTTTTTTTTTTGTGTAATAAGAAACAGAAGCAATGTCTAGTGTATGTAATAAGACATTTTTCTTTTAAGTACTGATTCCGTGAAATTTAGAATTAAACAATTCAATCAGTCGCCATTTTGAAAAATTTTAATATAATACTTTGGTTTGTTTTGTAGTTATAAGATATGCTAGCGTACTATGTATATTAAAATTTCAACTCCAGATCTCATTTCGTCCGGCAGTATTTAATTTTTTTCAACGCATGAAAATATACACAAAAAAGAAGCATTTTTCGTGATATGATAATTGGCCATTCAGTTCAATCAATAGTATAATTTCCCAAAGTTTGGCACTATCATCTGCGAACACTCTGTATAATATAATAAAAAGAAAACTATAAAGATCGGCGAGTTTAAACACACACACGAATTTAGACAGACTAACTGTCTTGTCACAGAACGTTTTTCTCTGTATGATTAAAATTATTTTAAAAACTGTAGCGAGGAAAATAATTATTTAATTGTCGCCGTCGCGGATTCGTCTACCCACATGGCTTTTCCATTTACAGCGCGAACACAAACATACGATTGTAAATGTATCATAAATTCGCACTGCAAACGTTTCGCCGGCGTTATAATTACATAGGCAGTGGCGAGATAATATTTAATATTTTTTTTTCTACAGCGTCTTCTGTTTATGGCGAAACATGTAGGAAGTTAATTGAAGGGGGAGGGGACCTTGGCAGTCAACAATAAGAGGAAGAAGAAGCAATTATTTTGTTGGGCCCACACACATATCGTGGTAGTGAGACTGACCTGCCACTCCAACAATGACATTATCGCGCCCAACAAGAATTATAAAATATTAAATTATGCTCTTATTATCTACTATTATTATTAAATGTAAAACGTGTAATTAAAATCTTGTCATCGATTCGAAAAGAAACAATTAATGGGAAAGAAATTTTTCGCATCGGTTGTTGTGTCCGTGTGAAGTGAAAGAAGACTGACGTATACTTGAATTATGATTAGAGCTCGTATTTACATGCCGTGTCACATAAAGTCATGACCATACATGTTTTAAGCATTTTGTTTACGTTTTGGTAATTTTGTAGTGTACAAAAGCATGATTTTGGTCATATTTGAATGTGTTTTTATTTTTCATTGGATAACAGTTCTCTATTTATAGGCGTCCTGCGACAAATAATGTTGCATTGGTATTAGGCCTGTCTAGCCTTGTATATCCTTATAAGGAGATCCTTCTGTTCTATTATATTATAATACGTATAATATATTTAAAATTTATAATTACTTTACCTCAAGATGTATTTTCCTTTGTTTGGGACATGTTTCGGAAAACATATTGTTGCCATCCTCAGCCTTCTTAATTTTGAATCTTGTGGAGTACTTGTGTTTTGGTTGGTTGTTGTTATGGTTTCCTGTTGGTTTTTTGTATTTTAAACTAGCATTATTGTGTGTGATTGTGGTGTATATATTAGCTTTTTGTATATTTTCGATGTTGAGTGCTTTGAAAATTGTGTCATGTTTTCTTACAAATTGTTTCAAATTGTGTGAAAATTGTTTCAGATAAGTAAATAAGTAGATCTACAAACAGACAGATACATATAGACAGACAGAGGGATAAATAGACAGATATGCAAGAAAATAGGTAGAAATAGTTAGATACGTAGACAGCCAGAGAACTATATAGATAAATATAGACAGACAGATAGATACCTAAACAGACAGGTAAGCAGATAGATAGAGGTAGATAGGTTACAGACAGGCAAAAATATAGATAGAGATAGGTATATACCTATACAGACAGGCAAAGCTAGATAGAGATATATAGATAGACAGACAGGTACAAAGAGAGACAGGCAAACATATATAGAGACATAGGCATACAGATAGATATAGCAGGCAGATGGATGGATAGATAGATAGATAAATAGATATATATATAAATAGATAAATAGATAGATAGATACATGTGTAAACAGACTGGTAAAAAGATAGAGCAAGTGAGACAGACAGACAGAATCAAAGTGACCCAGAAGTCGAAAGAGGACATGACAGCAGACAGCCATTTACGTAAAAAGGAAGAATGGAAAAGATAGCAGTTAAACGGGGGAATGGTGAAAAACAGAATACATCAAGAGGACTGAAATAATCAGTTTCTAAGGAGATGAGAAGAAGAAGGCGACAAAGACGAAGATGAGGAAGAACATAAAGAAAAATTTAGTTCAACCCGTGTCCATGTAAAGGGAACGTGTGTGTGTGTGTGTGTGTGTGTGTGTGTGTGTGTGTGTGTGTGTGTGTGTGTGTGTGTGTGTGTGTGTGTGTGTGTGTGTGTGTGTGTGTGTGTGTGTGTGTGTGTGTGTGCGCCCGTGTTTTGATAGTTTGTCACATGTGAATAAATAATTAAGATGTTATCGTGATTGAATTAACTTATGTTAAAGGTTGTTTTATCGTTCGAGATGTCATTTACAGATAATAAACGAAAATGATAAATGACGTTCAGTGTTGTTCCGTTAAGTAAAAAGGCACAACACAAACACAACGACAAGAAGAAGAAATCACATAAGAATCGTCTAATTATTTAATTTACACGGTTCATAAATCATCCGTTGAAGAATTTATGTTAATTTAGCCTCTTGTCTTTCCCTGTGATTTGTCAATCAACTCGAGAGTTTCAAATGTGTTCATCAGACTTTGTGTGTGGTAATGTTTGTGGAAACACGTGAACGGCAGAGTCGCGGTTTCGACACCACTCAAACGCGTTCTATAATTGTGCGCTTCAAACTGCATATAAAGTACTAGTTAGTGCCTTAGAAATACACAATTAGAACAAAAACCTATATTAAAAAAGAAACTGGAGCTTCTAATAAGACGAGGTGTATCTAAAAATTAATGAGACTAAATTTTCCTCTGCGTAGTGGCAACACTCCTAGACCAAGAATGCAACGACTGTGTGATATTTTCGTAAAAATTTTCAGTTTCTAAACTTTACCGGGTTTAAGTTAGTGATCGTTTTTATAAATATCTGTTTCTTTTCCCACTACACAAAAATAGGCTTCGTGTCAAACTTGAAGAGAGCGCAACAAAAACACGTAAAACGTTATAACAGACTTATGAAGTCCTAGATTTTATTAGATGGCACTAAGTTGGTAATTCCGATGACCATGAAAGTGTGGAATTTGAACTCTGTTTTGGACGGCCGAGCACAGGTTCGCCGGATGAAAATGTGTCGTGAGTGAGAGACGCCACAAAGTGTTTTGGACTACACTAGAGTCTCGTTTAACCGAATTTGATGGGACCAAGGGTGATTCGGTTAAACGAAAATTCGGTTAAATCGGAAACATAATACTGTACTGTAATTTACATTTTTGTAGTGAGAAAAAACGCTAAAGAACAACAAGCGCCTTTAATCGTTTTTTTAGGGAAACTAGCAGTAGGCCTACTCATGCGCAGTTATTACATACTTCTATTAAAATGCAGACGTCTTTAAAATCAACGGACTTTAAATACTGTAATTAAACTATACAATAGTACTCTATTCAAATTTATAAGAACAACTTTATTTTAATCAAACTAAAATTTACTTTTCAAACGACATTTTCAAATACAGTAGTACGTGTTTAAGTTATAAACGCTGTAAAATTAAAAATATCCAAACTTCTTGAAAAAGAAAATTACTGCGTCATCATTCGGTTAATTCGGAAATTTGGTTAATCGGGACTCTAGTGTACATTTAAATCACCAAACTCTAGTGCGTGATTCGATTTCGGCCTTAGGCTGTTGTTGTCTGTTGGATGTTTCATTACGATGACGATCAATGTAATATAGCAATTCCTATGACACCCCGAGCCCATGATCTGTTTTAACATTGAAAATGTTTATAAGGACGTGTCGCACATTTGCGGCCGATCGCTGGTGCGTGATCGAAAATGGGAACCGGTGAGTTTCCATAGAAACTACTTCTTTGTTGTCAATAACGTAGTACACATATAAAACTTCGCTTATGAATGCGACTACATTTAACTTATAATCTGTACATTGGTAAATGAAGAATGAATTCATTGATTGGTGAATGAACATAAATATATATATTTTTTAAAACAAATTTTGAAGCATTTTCAATGCCCTTCTCTGTGCATTGCATTTGTGCAATGCCTGTAAATTTCATTCGATTATTTTCTGTTTTCAAAAAAAGAAACCCAACTACGGAGCAGTCGTTTTATAAAAGTGTAGTACGCTCGACTGTTTACAATTCGATTACTTTATCTTTCATTTGCTTATGAATTCAATTGCGAATCTGAATTTAATTAAGGATATATGTATTGTGACGACATTACAGAACAATCTACGCGTTTCTCGAATGTTCCAGTGAAACCGGCTGTAATGTTGTGTGCGTACTTGATTCTCAACATGCGTTAGCGAGATTGTTCCGGACTCACCGGTCCGCGCGCGAAGTGTGCAAGGCCGCAATCCAATTACGTTCTGGTGTTTTCTAGTAGCGTTGTTCATTGATGTTTCTAGTAATAGTATGGATGTTTCTGGAATTTCGGCGGGGTATAAATACACGTACTCAGCCACGCTCAGTTTCAGTTTGAGTTGCGATATATTCCAGTGCGGCTCGAAGTATTGTGGCGAAGTGTTATGTGTTTTATATTCCTGCGGGATAATTGTAATACAATATTGTGTTTTATATTAGTTGACATTGCGTGTGAACAATTTTTATTTGATTTGTTGTAAGAGACTATCTTGTTGATTACAAACTGTTTAATTATGGTAATTAAAGCTGGTGATTAGTGACTTAATTGGTGTCTTGTACCATACGACGATCAGTAACAGTATGTTCAAGTAGAGTTCATTATAATCATATTACATTGAGATGAAATATTTGGAAAGAAATTATAAAATAAGGTGTACAATGTGTGTGAATCAGTGAAACCAACATACACTTTATATTTATTGAATATTTATAAAGTTTTTCTTTATTATATTGTTTTTATCAGTATAAATAATCGTGTAATTTACTAAAGAAAATAAAGGACAATAAATTCTTCTTACAGAAACGTAACAATAAAACTTTTAGGTGTGGCGTAACTACGAGGAGGATAGAGGGGATATTACGGCGCTACAGCTCGTGAAGAGAGCCCTGGCCTCCAGAACGACATGCTTCCAATCCTCTCTATCCTGTGCTACTCTTCGCCACATTCTGACTCTCAATCTTCTCAACTCTTCATCTACATCGTCCACCCATCTTCTTCTTGGCCTCCCTCTTGCTCTTCTTCCTCCTGGTCCTTCAATAAATACTTTTTTCACTGCCCTTTCCTCTGTTATTCTTTGTGTCATTTCCTTGCCTGCCCACCTAATTCTACCTTGTTTTACTACTTTGACCATGTCCGGTTCCTTGTGTAGTTTTTACAATTCGGCGTTTGTCCTCATACTCCACATTCCGGCATCTAGTACACTTCCATATATCACTCCTCAGAATCTTTCGTTCCCATCTTCTGATCATCGCTCCTATCGGCCATTTATAAAACTAAATAACCGTAGTTCATTCTTAGTTCAGTAGTTCGTATGCTGTAGGTCGTGTATATTGCGGCGCCAACAAAAGGTATTGGTTATCTTAGCTAATCTTCATGCGCTTTGATGTTATCTCACCCTCACGTGCATGAGGAGGCTGGTCTTCCCTGGCCTGTGACCTAAGATAAACAGAAAGAAAAAGATGTCAGTATTTGTTCTTTTAATATCTATAAAAATTTTAGAAAAAGAGAGTTCGGACTGATTGAACTAGTGATCTAGTTCATTATACTAGTCCGCTGATATGAACGACCTAGCTACGATAAGTTCGTTTCGATGAACTACTTTCCCCCATCTCTACAACAAAATCAATTGATAAACGGTATACCTACGCTTCCAACTCATACCACTTCTCAGATATCTAAACACCCGTCTATCGTTAGACGAGTCTTACACAAAGAACTGTACATATACAGGCGATTTCGCTGTCAACCCCAAGGCTCTCTCAAGGTCGGTCAAGTGACAACCCCTTCAGAAATCGTGACGTTCTAGCCATAAAGTACAGTGACAAATGGCAACTCTTGAGTCAATTGTTTTTCTTGTTTATTAGATTGACTGCTGAGCAACTTTGTCTGCTTCACATGTTTCACTCTTTTCTGTACCACGGACCGTGACTAAATGTATATTGTTTACAAACAACCCTTTGTCTCCAGTAAAAAATATAACAGAAAGGTTTGCACAAAAGGGTTAATGTCAAACAAAATGCTTAATGTACTTAGGACAAAACGGCCCTCTGTTAGTTTTGTTTTCTGTACTGTACTGTAATAAAATAGGAATTCATTTTCTACAATTAGCAAGATCTGCACTCTACGCTTTAACACGACTATTCCCTACACATGTAAATCTTTATAATTTTTACGACAGAATGCACTGTTTCACACACGTGAGGTCTGATCACCCTTCTATGTGTCTCAAAACAGTAAGTTTGTGTTTGTTAGTGTAAGGCGGATAAGGCCCCCTTTCACTTCTGGCCTTCTGGTCTTCCCTTTAACGCCCGAACCTCTACAAGCTATTGTGTGTGCGTGCTGTGCGCGCGCGCTCGTGTGTATTAATATATATATATATATTACATTTTGTTATAGATACCGTACTTTCTCGTGTATAATGCGCACTTTTTCCCAGATTTTTGTCCCAAAAATGGGGGTGCGTATTGTACACGAATAGTATAACTTACATGGTATATTGTAGATCTGCACGTATAGTCAGATTGTGCATGGCAGAGTTGGCAACAGGCTTGAGTCTAGTATAATAGTAAACTGAAATTTACCGGTAATTTGGTTTGCAGTTTTCATCCCTTCTCTACCAGTTATTTGTTCACGTTGTAGACAGTGCTCTGTTGTAGCATTCTGTTACTGTACTTGTTTGTCGTCGTTAGTCTGTTGTTTTCTACAGTCTGTAAGGGAGAGATAACGGTTATATGATTCTAGTAGGGGACTAGTAGATGGACTATGTAATTATCATTTAGGGGTTCTCAGTTTGTAAGTTTAGGGGGCCTTAGGAGGTCAGAACTCAGAGGCATGCCCGATTCTCGTCTTTCTTCTTTTCTCCTCCTGTCACTTGTTGCTGTGTGCTGGTCCTGGCCAGGTCAGCATGCAGCACCGCATACTCACACACATACACATTCAGACACACATGCATACACACTCCAATTCTTCCTTCCTCTTGTTTCGTTTTCTCTCTGAGCCTCTGTCTTCCTAAGAGCGGTAAAGTTTTCTGAGATTTCCCCAGAAAGTCAAGGGACTTGCGGTTATATGGATGCAGCCAGGAGATCAGTTTGCAATGACAGGTGAAGAGAGGAAGTTGCAGCCATGTGAGAGCGATCGAGTTAACTTGAGAGAGAGGGCGTGCCGATGCCACATTCTAAGATTGGTTCAATAGTTGATTTTGAAAATAAATGTCAGCGGTAGGATAGGAGTAGTCCACGGAAGTCTCACCTTAATTGTTGCCAAGTAGGACGTTTGTATTAGAGGTCACATCTTGGGAGAAGGAGTTAAGATTTACCTTGGGTTGGCTTTGTCTGGAGAGGTGCGTTCGCGTGGTCGTGGTGCGATGTTGATAGGTTAGTCTAGTGGAGGCTAGACTTACTACCGTAGGGTAGGGGACCACCCACAGGTCAGGGACCTTGTTTGTGGTGGTGGTAGAGTTGTCGTTGTTGTTGTTAGGGTGTTGATTGGCGCTTGGGATCTCAGGTTGTGAGGAGATCGCCAAGGCAATCAAGAGGACTCTGGGAGTCTTGTAGGCAGTCATGAGGACTGTGGATAGGGATTTGAGTTTTTTTTAGGGCAAGGAGGTTGCCATTTCGGGGAGAGGATGTGCCGAAGCGTTCGGCATTTTCGAAATTGCACCAGGACCACTGCTTCCGCTGTTTCTGTTCTCCTAAGAGCGGATAAATCTCTGAGATTTCCCGACAAGGCCGAGTCGATGTTATAGAAGTAAAGGTCTAGAGACCCAGGGGTCCTAGACTAGGGCTACGGCCTTAAGTTGTTGGCAACCAAGTTGGCATTTTGGGGTGAGGGTGTGCCGTGGTTATATCGAAAAATAAACACCACGGCCACTTAAATTTATTTCCCGTGCGTGCGGCGCGCTATCGCGGTTTGTTCGATGCCCGTGTTGATATTGAAATCAAGTTTGTCCACTGCTACCGTGAGTGATGACGTCATTGGGAAGGCGGTGGTTTTCGCTTATTAACGAAATTTAGTCAGCTGCGTCGGTGTTTCTATAAGTTAACGTCGCGACGTGCGTCGTTCTCTTTTCTCGTTCAACCTCGGGGGCGGCTGGATTGTGATGGCGTAATTCTGTACTTCACTATGCTTAGATAAACTTCATAAAGAGCTTCAGGTTTCTCCGCCTAGTCGAGGGGAAAGAGGTCCAGGTCATGGGCACGCTTCATCTACGCCCATCCGCAGAGCCTGTGTAAGAAAACCCCCAACGCCGTCACGCCATCCGGCCTCGTCTTTCACACACCACGAAAATGCAGGAACGTCTGTACTGCCCGCCGAAAGATCAGGTGGGAAAATTCCATTATGTAACTGAAATCACACTAGAAGTGCTCAGCAGATTGTCGCTAAAACCTATACCTCAATATTCAACTCATGTTTAACATTACTGAACATGTTTAGTGAAAACATGAAGTGTGGACATTACTGACTGGGTTATAAGTAGCTTATAAGCATTTTTACTTTGATTTGTATAGAGTCATGGGTTACCTTTCAATTATTTAAATATTTCCTTCTATTCCTGTGAAAAGACAAAACAGTTTAAAACTTTTTTTAACAATATTCTGAGCTTAAGAAAATGTAATACTCGCAGAGTGCTTGCATCTGTCTGCCATATGACCGGTGATCCTACATGTTTCTATTTGTTCTCTGATTTTTCAAAATTTAAAATTTTTCTTTAATTGTTTATTTTGCTGGTTCAGTTTTATTATTCAAAATTAATTTTATTCCGTTAATTCCTCTACTTATTTAATTTACACCTTATTTTAATTTAATTAACTTAACACTTAACTTAATATGCGATACTTAATTTTTATTTTAACTACTAGTTTACTTTAATTGGATTCATTAACTGGTTAGTTTAAATTAATCACCAACTTTAATTAAATTTATTTTTTAATTAACAACTTAAACCTCGGTTACTGTGATCACGGTTTTCAGTTGATGTGAATAATCCTAGTGATGGGGAACAGGTAGATGTAAGTACTGCGACACACTTGAGTTATGTTTCTTTGAATTTAATTATTAATCATTATTCTTCTAATTATCGATTATTATTGTATTATTTAATTATCATGGATTGTTTGCTCCAGACATTTATACTTATTATGTGTTCATAAATAGTTCCTGCATTACTCATACAATATAAACTGTTATAAAATAGAGGAAGTAAAAGTCAGAATTATAATACTAATAAATTCAGTAGGTTGGCATGCCATTGTTATATTTGTAGAAATACTTTAACATATTTCATGTAATTACTCCACCAAGTGACTGCAAATACTGTGACACATTTTGTGAATTAAACCATTATGTGAAATTTAAAGAAAGAGCTGAATGGAACTCTATTATCAAGAAACTTAAAAAAAAAGAAAGATTGTAAACTATTGTTCAAAAAAAACTTAAATAAATCTTGTTACTGTTACTGTTGATCAGCTGTTTTCTTGCAAGACCTGTCACTATGGCTCAGCACATTTTATTTCCAATCTAGGCCACTTGCCTAGTTCTAAATATTAAGTTACGCCTCCCCCAGAAAAAAAAAATATTATTTTTTTTGGTGATTAGAAAAGGTGGGTGAAAAAATATTCTGGGTACAAGGGGGCGTTTCAAGTCGTTCAGTACCTACCTATACGTATTGCATATGTTGTCAACAAACATACTGTATAGTCATACCTGATGAAAGAACAACCATCCTCTATCGTCCTATGCGGTCAGTTTAAATTATCCGTAATAAAATTCAGAAAATGGTAATCGCGTATATTTGATGTAGCGGAATCTAATATTTAGATAAAAGTAGGGCTTTCGCCGGTACTACTGAAATGGTAGAGGCTTAACGTTTGCCTCGGAGTGCGAAAATAAAATTATCGAGTTTCATCGATTTATTATTTAAACGAAACATATGAACAATTTCGATTCGTCTCTCAAATTAAGAATACAGACCAGTGTTTTGTCTTTTGCGATATGCCAATGGCCAAGAGTATTGATGAAAAAGGTGCGAAATGTGTCCCCGTCAGATCAATAGAACACAACAAACAAAGGTGCATCAAAAGAATCAGAAGAGGAAAGTAATTCAATATTGCATTCTTCAGATAAAGGTGAAGACGTTAATATATCCAAATGCTATGTGCCAGTGAAAACTAAAAATATAACAACCTGAACAAAAACTATGACTTCTGTAAGTTTTAAGTTGTTTTAAAATTTGCATGATTTTAATATTTCTGTTTTGTGCTTCCATATAAATACGCATGGTAAATACATTTTTCTATTATTTTGTACGAAACACTTTTCCTGTACAGTCTAATACTCAAACAATGTATATTTTTCTGCGTCCTAATAAATTTGTTCAGTTCTTTCTCATCACATATATGGATGCGCCTTATACACGAATTATATTTTTTCTGCGAAATGTTACGATAAAATGGAGGAGCGCATTATACACGCGAAAATACTGTAGCCTATATCGAATCGCATTGTTTTATTGTTACAGTGATCGTTATAGTACAGATTATCCAAAAGTTCGTGACATACTAGATAAAGGCATTAGCTTCCAGCTCTACTTCACTCAATGGGAACAACTTTAGCTAAGTATGCGATTTCCCAAGTGAACTATTTCGAAGTTTTTATAATTTTTTTTTGTAACCAATTAATTAATAATTGTTTTTATGCAACAATTTTATACAATTAGTTTAAATAATTATTTTATTATATTCTTCCTATTCTTTACTTAACGGAGTAGACACGTTCCCTGTTCTGTCTTCACAGTAGGCTATATCTCTCCGTCTTGCTCTCGATCTTCCTATCTTCCTTGTTCCAAAGGCTCTATACCTGTATGCTACTTTAGGCAACCATCTCTCCTCCATTCTGTACAGATGTTGCCACCATTCCAGGCGATATTTCTGAATTGTATCATTTATGGACAATACTTGTGGTTCAGCCCTAATGTCCTCATTATACAAACGATCTCGCCTTGTACAATCCTTTGTTCGTTTCAGGAAACATATTTCTGACCTCCGAATTTGGCTTATAATCTTCCTTGTAGGCGCCCACGATTCGCACTTTTACATTAACACAGGCAGTGCTTTGTTTTATAAAACATAATAATTGTTTCTTTCCTTGTTTTATTCTTTAGTGTTCTGTGTACAATGCCACCACACCATCTGAAGCTTCGATAATTTCGTCGTGATATTTCGTCCTGTTTCATCCCCATTACGCAACCTAGATAATTAAACTCAGAGACTTGTTCCGAAATTGTTCCCTCAAATTGTTTCCACTATCAAATTGACCTGCCTGGGTACTTTCCCCAGAAAGCCATGATCTTTGTTTTCTCCTTTGATATTCTGAAATCGTACTGATTGCAAATGTGCTTTAAATGATGTAAATAATTCTACAACTCATCCTTCGTTTGGTGTATTATTATACTGCATCGTCAGCGTATAATAAAATTTTGTGTGGTTTTTTATTGTTTAATTAGTTACTTTATACAATAATTAGTTAATCTTTTTTTTTTGTAGGTAACTCTTGATGTTTCTTGCAGGATTTGCATATTGTACAACATCATCACCTTCACAACACGCACGACATAGGCAAGGTGTGCTGCCTGTTCCGCCTTCAAAGATCCTCCAGTCATCCCGTCCTGGGTCTACCCACACACCTGTGTCCTATATGTGTCTGGTTTGTATTTCTATAAGCATCATAAATACAATGCTCTTCGCTGAATTTTCTTCCCTCTGTGGCACTTTACTCTCGTACCCTTCTTGTGGCGGTTTTATCTGAGGCTCTCTTTAAATATCCTGTGCCCCCAGGGGGCCATGTGAACCCCGGTTAAGAGTAGCTGGTCTATAGGTAGATTACCGGCGCTCTCTTTTAGACAAAGAAATACTGTACACAAACGCGTGGCCCGCGCGCAAGAACCATTCTAAATCTACGTAATAGAAACCTGACGACAGACATTGAACATTGGCTTAGAGATGCGCAGTGTACAAACACCTCGTTGCAAGGCTAAAAAATTTTCATTTATTTCGCACATGCGCACAACAGTCTTGTACAGTGTTTCACAGTGTGAACATTGGCTGAAACAAGACTGGCGAGAACAATGGAAGCATGTGTGTGACAGAGAGGGAGGTAATATAGAAGTGAGAGAGTTGTGAACTGTTACCTCGTCGTCTCCCTTCACTCCTTACTTGACAACTTAGATATACTTGTAAGTAAGGGTAATTCATGCATTGGGTCGGCGCGGCTTACTATTCGGGACCGACTATCAAGCCTATACACGTTATTTAACATGTTGCTTTGGGAACGGATTATTGAAGATAAATTTAGAAAGTAGTAAACGCAGGTGTTGACTACTTTGTCATTGTTAAGCTCCACAAAGTTGTTACTTGACGCAGCAGTCTCGTAATATCCTTGTAGGCGATGTGCAGTTAGTCATGCGTTACTGAAATGAATTCGTGGAAGTCTGTGAATGCTCGTACCTCAAACACAGGAAGCGCCTTACATAAAAACGTCAACACTTACAACAATAACTGTTGCAACGGAGTGAAGTAGCGGTGAGTAAAGGCTGATCAAAGGTCGCGATCAAAGGCTTTCCTGTTTCTCTATCTAGTCTTTCTTCACTTGTTTCCTTCTCCTCCTCATTGTATTCTTTTCTTTTACATTATATACTCATCTGCCCTTTACTTCATATAAGTTATACTGTACCTCTGCACGCAAGGTTTGTCTAAACAATAAGGAGACTGATTATATAAAATTGACAAACTAACATAACACATTAATACAGAGATTGGCAACTTAACCTATCCTTGACAAATATGCAAGTAGAATAAATTCAGCAGTGGTGAGGTTTCTCAGATGAATAATGGGAGAAACAAGAAAGAGATCGCGTTAGAAATGAGACCATCAGACAAAATTTGGGAGTAAAGTCTCTAATGCAGTTGTTCCCAAACTTTTCAGTCCGCGTACCCCCTAAAGAAATTAAAAATTTCGCGGACCCCGTCTGATTTCTGAAAGAAAAAAAATGTACTCTTACAGTTTCATTAAAATGTATTAAAATCAAAATTCTCTTAACTTGCAAAATTATAATATTAATGATATTAATCATAATTGAATGTGAACAATGAAGCTCCTTTTTGACAATTATCTCTGCAATATTGGGTTTAATGTCTGTTACATTCAATGTTAAATCACTCTCGATATCAAGTTTATTGAGTCACGTTTATGAAGTCGACATAAACTTTGACTTTAAGTACGTGAGCTGAAAAAATTTTGTTTCACAAAAATAAGTAAAGGGAAACACAGTTAAACACTTCAAAGCTTTTTTTGTGAGTTCAGGATAGTCAGACATTATATAACCAGATGTCAGCTAGCTGTAATTGCGAAAACTGTAATTTTAATGAACGGCAGTTGAAAATTCTGCCAGTGAATCTTGTTCTTGTAGTGTAACAAAGAGGTTAGTTGACAGCCCATCAGCAAATGGATTCTTTATCCACATGTCATTATCATCCGTCGTTGGAAAATATTCCCTTAGCAGCAAGTGCAGTTGCTCCAAATGTGACTGAAAACGTTGAGGCTCTCCTTTGGAACATTTTCTCCTGACATCTGGACGAAATCTGCCATAAAATGGAATTGTTCGAAGATTTCAGAGTCTAATCTCTGAATCCACAGCTTTAATTTTATTATCATCCCCTCGGTTTTATATCGAACCTGGGAAATAATGATCCCTGCAGGCTTAAAGTGAGTCCATTCAGATGAATGAAGATATCAGAAAGGTATGATAGCTTCAAAATCCAGTTAAAGTCATGAATCCTGTCTTTAAGGTTGAAGTTGGAATCAAATAAAAAGAGCTTACTTCATCCCCCAGTCAAAAAAAATACTGGAATCTTCTACTAATTGTTTTAAGATTCTACCATTTAGATTTTAGAGTACACACAATCGGTGAATTTACGGTACATTCTATTTTTTTTTTTTTTTCTTAAAAATGTCCGCGGACCCCCTGAAACATTGTCACGGACCTGCAGGGTGACCACTTTGGGAACCACTGCATAATGGATTTGCTGTAGGTGAGGCAGTTGGAGTGGTTAGGACATACTAGCAGTGTAGAAGAAACAAATTAAAGTAAAACAGTACCTTGAAGTAAAGCCGGATGGTCCGAGCCCGCAGAGGAAGGCCAAGGATGACTCATACATTGAGAGAGCGGAACAGGAACGCGAGACCAATTTATAGGACCAGATGGATGGCGCGGATCCATGGACAAGGAGATATAGAGATGATGGACAGAGACTCCCTATAAACCGACGCTAACAGTCACAAGAAGTAGAAGATGAATACAAGTTAACTACAAAACAATTTTGCCTCCTTCAAATCAGTTCCATTTGGAAGCTGTACACTCAGGTAAACGCTGTTGGGACAATAGTGCAAGTCTTACACTGCTCAGTTGATCAGTCACAATAATATTTTGGATGGCTTCCACACACTTTCAAAATGGTGAGCACGTAGTTGGCTTCTGATTTATATGAAGAAATAACAATCGCACAGACTAAGATTTGTAGAGTTGTGGTATCAATAAAGTGCCGTTTATCGACAACCAGAGCGAGAGGAGCAGTGGTGAAGCAGGTCTGAAGAAAGACGAGGGATGAAGAACAAGTAATTTTGTCAGCAGTGGAGTGCTACAGTGATGTAAGGTGTATGATGCTCAATATATAGCCTCTCCATGTACTAATGCCAACCTCACCTTCTCGAAGTACAGCCTCGGTTGTATGGTGCACGCTGTTTTAACTGACGAGTAAATGGCGACCGAGTGACTACCGGAATAAGTACTCTCCCACTTGCTAGTCAACAGCTTCGGGTGGATGAACTAGCAAGAGGCAGGGCACCTCATTGCCCTGGGGTTGAGAAATCGGCCCCAATGGCGGATGAACTAGTTACTAGTTGGGGATGTAGAAGGCAACGAGAAACCACTACATTAAAGATTCTTTAGATATCTCTAGGCAATACTATCGTGGCTATGTTCAAGACAACAGAGAAAAGTACTTGGAAGAGAGGAGTCGGGCGACCAAGAATCTCATGGGTGAGAAATTTAAGGACCTCCTTTGGCATGAATACAACTGACTTACTCTGTACAGCAGTACAGAAAGTTAAAATAGTCTGTATGATATCCAACATCCGTAACGGATAGGAACTATCAGAAGAAGGAGTGCTATAAGACCACGTGCACAAAAGCCTGTTGCCGTCATTCAAAATCCTCTCTGTCTCCGACTTCTTATCGAAGCTTTCTCTACAGCTTATAATTGGTTTTCTTCGTCCTTCTGGTGTCCAAAGCGGATAGGAACCATCAGAAGAAGGAGTGCTATAAGACCACGGGCACAAAAGCCTGTTGCCGTCATTCAAAATCCTCTCTGTCTCCGACTTCTTATCGACGCTTCCTCTACAGCTTCTAATTGGTTTTCTTCCTCCTTCTGGTGTCCATTTCAATACTTGTTTAGCCCTCTATACAACGTTTGTCATCCTTTGTACATGTCCGTGCCATATTAATTATTTGATTTTTAATGTTAATATGCATAGACAACACATGCATAGAACAAGTAAGACATTTCAGCTATTTTGGACGTGGCGTTACTTATGATCAAGGTAGAGATATAGAAAATAAAGTGACGAATTTCACGAGAATGTGTGGAACGATTTGGAGAACGTTGGAAAATAAATGTGGAATAGAAATCCAAATAAAATTGTATAAAACAATGGCAATACCTACACTACTGTATGGTTCTGAAACTTGAGTCATAAAGAAAAAAGATGAACAGAAGATACAAACAGCAGAAATGAAATTTCTGAGATCAGTTAAAAGGTGTGGACGAGATGATATAAGAAATGAGAAGATAAGAAATGATTTAGATACTTTGCGGTTAATGAAAGGATTAAAGAATACAGAAGAAAATGGATTCAACACATCAATAGAATGGAAGAAAGTTGAATACCGAAGTTGGCGAAAGATTACAACCCTACAGGCAGAAGTTGGTAGACCTGAGGAAAGGTGAACTGTGGAATAGAAACAGGCCGCTAAAGCCTAAAACCGTTAAGAAGATGATGATGATTTTTAATGTCCCATTAAGTGTGGGCTGTAAGTCTTTTGATAGAAATGCATCTTTTGACGATTTCTACTGAAACGAGTGAAGCGGAAAGTTGACCGTTAGGCATTTATCTGCCTGCTTGGAGTATGTCTCACGATAACTGTTTAACGGATCAACGATTTGTTCGTAATCTTTATAAAATATACTTGTCTCTACGTTTGCCCTACATATCCCTAATCTTTTTTCAAATTGATCTCCCCGAAAAATAGGGAGACAAGAGACAAAAATGTGGAGGGCCCAACATAAAAACAAAAACCGCAAAAATTCATGTAAAGTATCAAATTAAGGGGGACGTTCAACCAAAATCTGAGTATAGTGGTCGTGTTTTTGGAAATTCCAAAACTTTTGGACGCAAGGGGCCCAAAAAATGAGCCATAATTTTGATAACAATCGTAAAAATTCATGTGGGCTGCATTACATTGTCCCTATAACTAACACTATAGTGTAGGCTATTGTTGCGACAGACACAGCATGTTACGTGTTCCAACGGAGCCCGTCTATAATGTTGTGATCTCAACATGCGTTAGCCAGACTGCTCCAGACTGTGTCAAGGCCGCAAGCAATTACGCTCTAGTGTAGCGCTGACGCGTAGTATGGATTGTTCTGAAATTTCTCTCTCTCTCTCTCTCTCTCTCTCTCTCTCTCTCTCTCTCTCTCTCTCTCTTATGGCGCTACAGCCCAAATCGGGCCCTGGCCTCCGCCTCCAATCCACTCTATCCACTGCAACCCTCCTCCAGTTTCTTATCCCCATGTCTTTCGCGTCCTCTGCAACGCCATCTTCCCACCTCTTCCTCGGTCTACCTCTAGGTCTCGTTCCCTCCCATGTACCCAGCAAAGCCCTCATAGGGTTCCTGCCATCCTCCATTCTCATAACATGTCCGGCCCAACGCAATCTTTGAATTCTTATAAATTTTGAGACTGGTATCTCTTTGTATATTTGATACAGTTCGTTGTTGTATCTCAGTCTCCACGAGCCATTTTCTTGTATTCGGCCTATAATGAGTCTGAGGATTTTCCTTTCAAAGGTGTCTACTATGTCGACTGTTTTCTGTGTGATTGTCCATGCCTCACACCCGTACCATAACACCGGTCTGATGACAGTCCTATATATTTTCATTTTTGTTTCCCTGTGCACATCCCCAGACCTAAATGATGGCAGCAATGCGAAGTACGCCTTGTTAGCCATGGTGGTCCGTCTTTGGATCTTCGGCTCCTCTGATCCAGTCTTTGCTAGATTCACTCCGAGATACGTGAAATTGTCCACCACTTGAATTGTGTCCTCCTCTATCTCGATGTTGTTATGAACCTGGTCCCTTCTTGTTTGGATAAGCTTTTTTGTTTTATCCGTATTTATGGCTAGCCCAACTTCCATGGCTTTGTTTTTAAGCTCTATAAATATTTCTTTAGCTGCCGTGACCCGTCTTGACATGATGTTAATGTCATCTGCATATGCGGCTATCTGTACAGTTTTATTTGTTAACAGATTGGAGCTATTTATTGATAAGCCTCTAATTACATATTCCAATGCAATATTAAATAGTGTTGGGGCTAACCCATCTCCCTGCTTTAGTCCTCGTATAATATTTATGGGTTCAGTTAGTTGACTATCCACCTTTACTTGGGTTTCAGTCTGCTGCATAGTCACTTGCGTTAATCTTACCAGCTTGCCTGGTATTCCAGATTCATGCATTATGGTGTAGAGTTTGTCTCTATTAATAGAGTCATACGCTTGCCTGAAGTCCACAAAGATCTGGTACACAGATCTGAAATTTCAGCGGGATATAAATATAGGCATTCAGCGGTGCTTAGTTTAGTTTAAGTGGCGATTTATTCCAGTGCGGTTCGTAGTATTGTGACGAAATGTTATGTTGAGCGAGACTATATTAGTTGACATTGTAATTACGTGTGAACAGTTTTTATTTGATTTGTTGTAATAGACTGTCTTGTTGATTACAAACTGTTTAACTGTGATAATTAAAGCCGGTGATTAGTGACTCAATTGGTGTCTTGTATTTTGTTTCCACTGTACCATACGACGATCAGTAGACCGTCGTAACAATATTATAACCGACAGTTTAGTTTGTTACAATTAACAATGATGCTTTAGTTTGTTTAAGAGCCTCAAAGAAGATTTCCAGCATTATTTCCATTGCTTTAGGTTAGAGATGATTAAGAGATTGCTTTAAGTTAAAAAGTTATAAAAACTCTTAAGAATAAGACATTCAATGAGTAAAGAATTGAAATTGGCGTGTGGTCCTTAGATGGCCGATACGAAAAAAAAGACATTCAAAGACACTCGGTCAAAATTTTATAAGGTAAAGGCAGTTCCCATACTGATGTATGTTTCAGAATGTTAGGCGTCTATCAAAAGAGATTTTAAACAGGTGGAGTTATCAGAAATAAGTTTCTTAGGTCAGTGAAAGGCTGCGTTAGGGAAGACAGGATAACAACTGTAACCATCGGACAGACAACAATTAAACATTCAATCGGTTGCACTACAGGCAGAAATGTATAAAGAAAGATGGAAACAACATGGTATCGAAAATACAGGAAGAAAGGATTCCAAAGAAGACCTCGAACTATCACGCGAGAGGTAGAAGAATCGTGGCAAGGCCGAGGACTAGATCGTGAAGCCGGAACAACTAGAATCTAATTCTGGAAGGCCGGAAGAAGAAGAAGAAGAAGAAGACAAATTATTGAAAGAACTAAAACGCGCAAACAGATAGAAATATCAGTATGGAGAACTATACATGACTTCCATGTTCTAAGATTTATATTTAAAATCATTTACTTGAATTCGGTTCGATAATTTCTAACAAGTTCTTGTGAATCGAGTTTCATGTTTGACAAATTCAAATGAAATATTTCCATAGAAACTACTTCTTTGTTGCCGATAACGTAGTAGATATATAAAAAATCGGTATGGAGAACCATACATGACTTCCATGTTGTAAGATTTATGTTTAAAATAATTTACTTGAATTCGGTTCGGTAATTTCTAAAAAAATATCGCTCACCCTCAAACTAATTTCACTATTTATAGACATTTTTGTTATTATTTTTGTTGACGTTTAATATAATGTTATTTTCAGTCACTTTATCCATAAAAATTAGGTAGGCTTATTTTATTCTTATAAAGAAACTGAACTACGCAGATAATCATCCCTCCTCCGAAGCGCTCCGAAGTCACTCACGGACCCTGAGCATCTTGCAGAGGGTTCATTCCCTAAAGACGAAAAGTCTGTCTATGAACCGTTCCTCTGTAAACACGTGCAGTTACACTGCCCAGCGATCCACAGGAAGCAAATCGCTATCCACGCTGGACACTTTTTCGGCTTGCACGCGTTGTGTTGGTGAGGGTTTCGGCACTTTCCATTTAAAAAGCGTGCAAATGTAAGAAAATAAACATGAGTGAGGCCAGAAATAACGCGAATTGTGTGTGTGTGTGTGTGTGTGTGTGTGTGTGTGTGTGTGTGTGTGTGTGTGTGTGTGTGTTGCCTGCCTTTTTATTGCGGTAATCATAATAATAAAATGGAAACGTAAAGATTAAATAATTGAGTTATGCTTGCCTGCCAGAAACGATATATTTTCACTCATACGTGATTTAAATTAAATTAAAAATATAGAATTTTGTTAAAGTGAAATGAAATGTTTCCATATAAACTACTTCTTTGTTGTCAATAACGTGTAACACATATAAAACTTATAAAATTTACTTCTTCCATCATCAACTAAAATTTTAATTTATAAACAAAGTTACCCCCTCCCCCTTCAACTACCCTTTCCATTTATAGATATTTCATCTACCTTTCTACAGTGGATTATTATGACCACGATACTTTATTTATCAAAATTAAGCACTTTACTCTTGTTAAAACGTAAAACGTTGCAGGTAAACTACCCCTTTCCCTTAACCGATCTTCACCAAAAACAATAGGCCTTGAGTCTTCTACAATTCAAGACTGTACACAAATAATTGTTTCATTCTGTTTGAATTTGCGGCTGTTATCGTTTGCCACAGAAAAAATTCTACACACACACACACACACTTTTCAAAAAATGATTTTTTTCATGTTTTGATGGTAGTACAATCAGAATCTGTCGTTATCTCGAACACGATCTTTTTCGGCGTGACCATACTTCCATTTCCTTATAAGTAAAATATCCTCTCTCCCTTTAACTATCATTTTCATTTATAGAAAATTACCTCCTCCCCCTTCAACTACCATTTTCATTTATAGATATTTCATCTACCTTTCTACAGTGCATTATTATGACCTTCTTTTCAGGATACTTTATTTATCAAAATTAAGTATTTTACTCTTGTTAAAACGTAAAACGTTGCAGGTAAACTACCCCTTCCCCTTAAGCGATATTCACCAAAATCAATAGGCTTTGAGTGCTCTACAACTCGGGTAAATGTGCAAATAATTATTTGATTGTTTTAATTTGCGGCAGTTATCGTTCGCCATAGAAGAAATTCTACACAGAGAGAGACACAGAGACGGTTTTCGGAAAATGACTCTTCTTCATGTTTTGAGGGTAATCAGAATCGGCCCATATCTCGAACACGAATTTTTCGCGATCACCATACTCCATCTCCTTACGGAACATGGAAGTAAAAATGTCAGAAGAAATAAATTTCAGCAACCAGCTACCAATCTGTGGCCTGACGATGAAGAAGGAAGACCCATGACCTTATATGTGTGTGTGTGTGTATCAGACTATACGTCCGAGTAGGTGTGTGGGGCGAGCGCGGACGAACGCATCCCCCCCAGACCACAGACCATATACGGTCATAATTGGCGCGCATCAAACAAACCATGTTACAACTTTTACACGTTAAGAACAGGGGAAAACAACATCAATGAAAATAAACTACAAGAGACGCAGTAATAATAAAATTACAGAACGCGTATAATTTACTCGTTATTATTTATTACAAAAACAGTGAGTGTGTGTTTAAAGTATAAACAATCAGTGCTATCAAGGTTGACGAGTCTGTTGATCGCCGCTACAGTAGGAACTTCATTACGTGCGACAGACGCAGATAGCGTGCGGTCGTCGTGAAGATAGCATCCATACAATTATTCTTTGCATGTGTCATCATCATACACAGTAATACGCAGATTCCAGACACCATCGAGTCTTCAGTTGGTCCCTATTCCCGGCTTGAGTCTTCGTCTCTTTATACGACTCTCCCATATTGCGTCATCCGCAGGACCTTAGTTCTTCTGCCCCGTTTCTTCTTCTTCCCCAAGATGTGTCCAATCCTCCAATCCAGTTTTCGTTTCAGCTCTTTGTAATAACTTTCTTAAGGGGGGAAAGAGAGAGAGAGAGAGAGAGAGAGAGAGAGAGAGAGAGAGAGAGAGAGAGAGAGAGAGAGAGAGAGAGAGAGAGAGAGAGAGAGAGACAGACAGACAGACAGACAGACAGAAACATAGACAGACAGACAGAGACAGAGACAGAGACAGAGGAAGAAACGAGAGTATTCAGAGTGAGAGAGAAAGTCTAGTTCTTTTTTGACAGGACATCGATGAGCAACGTCAAAGTCAGAGGACCCTACAAAAATTTGTATTAAATGAAATTATTTTATTAAATTTTATTAAAATGAAGTTATATTAAAATTTTATTATAATAAAATGAAATTGTGTTAAATTACATTCTCTGATTCAGAGATCAAATTGATCAAATTTTATTGTCTTCTTCTTCTTCTTCTTCTTCTTCTTCTTCTTTTTCTTCTTCTTCTTCTTCTTCTTCTTCTTCTTCTTCTTCTACTACTATCAGGGACCTGTTCCGGTCTCAAAGGAATATACACACTACACCAACGCTTCCTAGGTGTTCCTATACTTCGGTGTCCAACAGGGTTGTATTGTCAAACTTCCTTATGCAACCTGCCACTTATCACCCTATTCAAATGAGCAGTCCATCCCTCTTTGTTCTCTGGAATACGATCTTGGATGTTAAAAACGTTCAACTCTTTACGAACGTGTTCATTATAGAGTCTACCCCTTCCTGTGCAGCCTTTAACAGATTGCAAGAATGTTGTCTCTGATGCCTGTACTCTAATCACATGATTTTTCGCCGGAACCCAAGTTTCTGAACCACACAATAACATTGGCACACCCATCAGCTTATAAAACAGTAATTTTATTGTTTGCAAGAAAATGTTTAAATACAAGTTGCAACATATTTATCTCCTGAATCATTTTTTTTTTTAACCTGACCCTAAAGTTACGTTAACCTGACAACTTGACAATTTCCTTGCTTTCTTCACCGTGGCGCTACAGCCGATGCTGGGCCCGACTCCTCTCCGCCCCCCAGCGTCTCGCCGAGCTATGTCCTGCCGGCGGGTCCCTTCGTCTCTGACCCTTCATTACATTCCTAGCTGTCCGAGTGACACTCATTCGCTTTATATGCTCCTGCCCGTCTTAGACGTTGTAGCTTGACGCAGTTTGTGACTGAACCTCTGCGCCACCATCCATCACTACCCGTTACTGGCTAAACAGTTTTGTCAGAACTTGGCGCTCAAATATTCCCAGCATCTCTTCAGTCCTCTCTGTAAGGGTCCAAGTCCCACATCCGCGTGTGACGGGAGGTAGTATTATGGTCTTGCACGAGTTCATATATGATAAGTTTAGATTTTCGTTGGACACAGAAGACGTCGTTGCAATTTTATTTACTGACGCGTGATCATCATCACCATCACCACCACCACCAACATAATTATCATCATCAACACCAAAACCATCGTCTTCACCACTAAAAACATCATTATCATCATCACCACCACCGCCATCTTCGTCACCACCAAGACGAACACCGTCGTCGTCATCATCATCTTAATCATCATCAAGGCTACCAGCACCATCATCTTCATGACCACCATGACCACAGTCACCAACATCATCTTCATCACCGTCAAGACCATCACCATCATGCTCACCATTACAACCTCGTCTTCATCACCACCAAGACCACCAACACCAAAAACATCTTCATCACGACCACCACCACTATCATCATTACCACCAGCACCAACACCACGGCTGGTGCCACCATAATCATGATCACATGACTTTCTGCCCAGGTACC